>VXAX01001406.1:41616-112428 GCA_013399835.1 Leptocoma aspasia | reverse complement strand
TATATATATATAAAGGGATATATAAATATATAAAGGGATTTTGCTGTATTTTACCATGGACATTTTAAACTGCATTAAGAGGAATATACTAATGTTTTGAATCATTACGCTGTCAGACTTTGACTGGCCGCTGAGGGCAGACCTGAAAGCATTCAATAATGTCTCAATGTTTAAGTGCATGATGATGATGTAGAAGAANCCAAGGGACACACTGCAGGACACGGCTGAGCCCCACAGCCCTTCCAGCTGGCTCCAAGGGACACACTGCAGGACACGGCTGAGCCCCACAGCCCGGATGGAGACCACTGGAAAACACAGCTAAACACGGGGTAAAACACTGCCTGGGAGCCATGAATGGGGGAGGAAGGTGTTTGAAACAGCCCCACAGACACCGAAGGCGGAGGAGGAGGAAGGGGAGGAGCGGCTCCCGGCACCAGAGCAGAGACTCCTCTGCAGCCAGGAGAGACCAAGCTCCCCTTTTTCCATTTTACTGCTGTCTCCTCACAGTTCTCTGAAAAGGCCAGTGGGTGCTTTACACACCACACCTTGCATGTGCACACCTAATGGCGCAATTAGAAAATGAGAAAGGAGGGAAAGAGCTGAAAAACCTCGAGTGTCAGCTGTGGGTGCCGGCTGTGGGCTGGGGAGAGGGACGGCCGGGAAGGACAGCAGCTGCGGAGCACAGCTACCATGGCTGCCGCTGCCAGAGGGCCTGCACAGCCCAGCCATAGGCCCAAAAGGGGCCCAGAAGGGTNCAATGTTTAAGTGCATGATGATGATGTAGAAGAAACAAACATATGTTTTATCAATAGAGCATAAAGTATGGCCATGAACTGTGCAAAACAAACCTGGAACGACAAAGCTCAAGTTAATCTCATCAGCCCAGCAGCCTGCTATGTAAGATTCCTTAATGTCTTTGGTCTCATGTCTGATACTCTACAAAAGTGATGTAAAATCTTTCACTGTGCAATATCAAAAAATGTGGGATGGGGAATGATAACAAGGGGTGCAAGATCCTTGGGGAGCTGTAACTCAGCATGCAGCTTGGAGAGGGAATTTAAGCTTGGTTTGCCTTCTTCAGTCTCAGCAGCTTGAACATTTACTGCTGATATTGTAACTGATCCTAAAGGGTAATTTTGGAGGACAATTATTTTAGAAAAGATAACTAAAGAAACATTTGAATGAATTTAGAAGAAAATGACCCATCTAAGAATAATGAACACACAAAACATTACAAGTTTTCAGCCTAGGACAGTGTATCATTTCAACTTTTAGCCAGCCTTGGGAAAAAGAAAAACAGATTATTCAGATAAGATGGCAGGTTTTTTCAGAGGCATTGACAGATGTCAAATAAAGGTTTAGTGGGAATGAAACTGACATTCACCAAAGACAAACACGGATCCCATACAGTGGGAGAGTAGAAGTGACTTGTAAGTGTTTAATTTTTTTTAAAATCCTCCTTCTACAAACCACTCTTCTTCCATTAAAATTAGAGACCCCTTTGACCAGACAGCCTTTCACACCATTAGTTACCTATGGAAATTGAAAGAAGTTCCTGGTAAAGGACAACAATTATTGGTATACAGGAAGTGTAAAGGTAAATGAGGAGTAAACGATTCTTGTTTCTTGATTCTCCATGCACTTAAAAAGGCAAATTTGCTGGAGTGGCTTTGTTGACAAATGTAGATTAAATGCAGGAATTACTTAACCAAGAAAATTGATTATTAAGTATTTGCAGAAACATTTACAAGTTAATATGTTCTTTTTTGAAACCTTTTTTATAAACTGTTGTGTTTCTGTTGGTCAACCTAGGAAGTGCCAGAATTTCTTTTGAACATGGTCTATATTCCCAAGCAAAATTTTCACATGAGCTAACACCTTAAAAATGAAGACAGTACTTTATTTATTTAATATTCCCTATAAGACTTGAAATAAAGTCTTATTCAGATATCCAAACCAGAAAGCATTAACAAAAATTAATATCACCTTGTAATTAAAACACCCACAAGAATTGCAAGATGGGAAATTGACAGGGACTAGAGGGGAGGGAGGTTGCCTAACCTGACAGCCACAGTGTAAAACCAACAGTAGTTTCAAAGCAACAATTTTGATGCAGCTCTATGTATGATTAGCCTTTGTGGAAGTTTTTGAGGGTATAGGAATAGGAATACTAAGCTGCAGAATTTAAACCTCAATAAATAATAGCAAGAACCTTCAGCTATTTTTCAAAGCTCTTTGATCTGTAAACCACACAAACAAATTTTACTATAAATTTTATATTCTACTTCTTGAGCCCTCTCCACAAAAATAATGATACTAGAAATTCATATGTCAGTAGGAGTTCAAGTATATTGAAAAAAGAATCATAGACAGAATAATTATGAAAATATACTTTAAATGTTATCTCTCCACAGTAGCCCATGTGACTACAAATAATCAAATAATCTCTTCTCTAATTATCTACATGGAATTTGTTGTGTCATTCACAATCAGGAATGATTAAACATGCTCCATTCTTTCTGCATTGTTTATTCTGCATTAGATATTTTATTGATGCAGCATGTCTTACCTGAAAGGCTACCCTGCTGTGTAGCCTGGACTTTAACATTGTAGAAAATTCATTGTCTCTAGAAAGATACATATTTTTGTTATGTTTCCTTGAGCACAGACAAAACATCTTGATTTCTGGTTTAACACACATTTTCTTCCTAATTTATGTACGGGTGAAACTGAGTGACTGGTGAGTAAAGAGAAGAAAAATCCTCTCAAATACAATTCTAAAAAAAAGATTTTGCTTACAGCAAATTTCCATAGTGTGATCATCGACTTCTGTGTGTCATTTGATCCAACAGGAAATAATGTGAGTATACAGAACAGAGTTGTATGTCAGCAATAGTACGTAGTTCTTAGGTGGCAGTTGAGACTAATGCCTACACATACTGTGCAGGGAATAATGAGGGAGCTCAGTTAATCACATGAAATTGTAGCAGAAGCAACCATTATCTTTGTTGTCCAAAACTTCAGCAGGTTTTAAGGGAATATTATAGTGGATGAGGCTTGGTCTTATTCCAAAAATTAAAGGGCTTGAAAACAAAAAGCTTGAAACAAAAGACTTTAACAAAGATTGCATAAAACTATTTGCATGTGTGCATCACTAAGTTTTCCTAGCAGAGGAATAAGCAATGTCTCTTTGGTCTTCCTCATATACTAGTCCATCACTAGAGAAACTAGGAGAAACTAGGAATGCAAAGCGATGAGAAGAAATAGGAGATGTACTTTGAAAAAAATATCAACTGTCCTAAGAGGAAAATATTAAGGACTAAATATATTATTGACAAACAAAACCCTTTAAACTGTCCTAATCTTTGTATGTGGATGTTGATCTTTGCTGTAGGGATTATACCCATTTTACTGCTTTATGTAACATTGTTTTGGTACAGAATTTTCGTGTGTCTGAAGTATCCTTTACTAAGACTGAAATTTATTCATGATAGATGTCATCTTTCTCTTAGGAAACAATGGGGTGAAGGAGATAACAGTAGACATTTCAGAGGCATGGTGTTTCCAGAAAGCAGATCTATGAGCAGGGGAACAGAGTTAATTCTTTATGTCTTTAAAAGCTCGGCTAAGAAAAACCAAAAAGCTTCACAGATGCTTGACTGTGCCTCTGCTAAACCACAAGAAGTTGCCAGCAGAAAGTATACGCCTGAGAAAAAAACATTTAAAGCTTTATGGAAGGTAAGCTACCGTGAGAGGTTCACAATTCTTTTGGGACTCAGCTTTGAAAACAAAACTCATAATGTCAATACAGAAAAGCCCCATTGCTTTTAAACTTTATTTGAAAACACTGTAAGGGAAAGAGGTCTCTGTTTTGTTTTCATATGTAACAGTGGGGTTTTTCAAGTATCTGTTTATGACTTTCACAGTCTGAGCATGGCTGAAAACAGAAGTAGGCACAAAGTAATCAATGCACAATATTATTTGCTCTATTCCATTCTTTATTTCTACCTTTCTCTTTAGGAAAACTGGCCATATTTCACACTTTAGAGGATAGGTTATATAAAAATTTGTCCTATATAGAAAGCAAGCATCCTCTGAGAATACAACTTCTTCCTGGCTAGTCCAACAATATTTTTATGCTTTCATATAGTTAAAAAATCTATGTGATATTTCTGATTTCATACTAGAAAAGCACAAGCCAATTTAGAATATACAAAATCAATGCAACTGAATTCTCTTACCATGACCATTTTCTCAATCAGTAGTATTATATGAGAGCTGTAACAAACTTCAATTCTACTAGACAAAGGATATTCTATTTCAGAGCCCTGTCTACTAGTCTTCTGGAAGTAAAGCTTATTGTTGTTACAGCATGATTAACTGAAGTAAAATAAAACACCACCAACAACAAAACAAAACCAAAAAAAAGAAAACTGAATTACATTTTTGAATAGTACTTTGTTATTAGCCTTTTTTTAATGTTTGTTTATCAGGTTACAAAACATAAATATATTTTCAACATAATCCTTTTTGGTATGATGCCATTGGTGTTCTTTCCTGGTTCATTTATGCAACAAAAGTTATGTGCTCTGTGTAGCTGGACATCACAAATGGAGAATTATCATCTCATTATTTCAATTCCAACCCATTTAGAGATTTTTACTTCAGACTGTGATTTTTCCACAGTCCCAGTAGCCACCAAGTATTTCTGAACCTCTTAAAATGTGGAAGAGAGAGGTACACAAATGCAAGAGGTGTCTGCATGGTCACACAAATGAAAATGATGGCTGTGTAGTGAGAAAATTTTGATAAAGTAATGCTTTTTCTTCCATAAGTCTTTGTTTCCCTTCAGAAGATGAAGGCTAACACACACATACACCCTGTCCTGTTTGCAGGTGCTCATCTTTTGTGATATTTATCAGAGTATACAGTTTGGCTTCCCAGCAGCAGGAGAGGCAATCAGTTTTCTAAAAACCTCTGCCAAAGGCTTAACATGTGTTGAGTGTTTCCAGCTCTTGAGATCTCTTCTGGAATGTGATCCAAGTCTGGTTAGATCTGGAAGCAGCTTTGCAACAGCCTGTTTCAAAATCCACCCCTTTCTTCCCCCACAAACTGCCTGCCACACTCACTCACAGCTGAGATGGATGATGACCAAATTTGGAGCCGGAGCCACTGGAAGAAGTTGCCAGAGCTCCCGTCCCTACACATCTGAGGCCACCCTTCTGAAGGAAATGAGGCACACAAGCAGTTGGGAGAAGCTTTTCTGCCTCCTTTGCGACTCCTTTTATTTTAGGAATTAGAGAGGTCTTGAGTTCTTCCTTTAATGTGCAGCCTGCCTCTAAATTAGGAGATTCTGAGCAGGTTCATCCCAGCCTAGAGTAAGAAGCAGGATCATACAGGGTTGCTTCTTTGTTCTAAGCCTTATAGAGTATCTTCCAAAAATGCAAGAAGTTGGACAGAGGGTTGGTCTGAGAGCTCACATAAGAGGTTCACACTGGCTAACCAGAAGGTTGACAAAGAAAATACAAATTTAGGAGAACAATATTTATTGAGGCAACCAGGAGCTAAACAAGGCACAAACAAACATACAAACAAGGCAAATTTTACCAGTGACATATTAAAAAAACCAAAAGCAAAGAGGAGGGGGACATTCATTGAAAGACTCCCTCTTATCCCGTATGAAAGACTCCCTCCCTCCACCATATGTTCTTGGCTTTATCAGCCCAGAATGTGGACACCCCTTGGAGAACTGAGTCCCTTCCAGCAGTCACCAATGCCCTGCAAGATGTCCCAGGCTGACAGAAAGTACATCTGGAAAATGAAGCTTTCAGTTTTCAGGATGTTGGAACAAACATGGCAACCCCAGCAGGCAACAGGGCGATCCCAGGAGTACAGCTTTGCTCTCAGATACATAATATTTGAGAGACAGAAGTCACTAAAAAACCAACAAGTACAGTATAATCTTTCTTTTTAAAAATCTGGGTCAACAATCAGATCCTACTGATTTATGGCTTTGAGCCTTCGGGTTGCTGAAGCATACACTGTTGAGTGATTCACAGTTGTACTTCCCACTGCATGTCAAGGGAAGCTGTTGCATAAATACTTGCGTAATTTATTCTACAGGACAACTGAAGTCATAAAATATCTACTATAGAAGGCAGATACACAACCATAAAGTGTTCCAAAAAGCTATGAAATATAGATAGATTTAGAACTCTGTAAATACATATAGCTCCAAATATATGAAATATTTTCAACTAAATGTCTTTTATTTTTCCATTTATGAATTTTTTTGAAGAAAAACATTTTTCTTTAAATTTTACTATTTTTTTCTTTTTAAAATTTCTTATTTCTAGAGAATAAAAAATAAATTTCTTCCTAGGAATATTTAACTTGACATGAGAATATAAGGCTTAACAAACACAATGACTAATTTTGCGTCCTATTAGTCTTGCTTATTTGCAACATACCTTGTTAATGCCAAGGGACTAAGTGAAACTTAATAGGTGTTTAAAAATAGGTGTGAAAATCAAAATTAAATTACCTAGTAAACATTGAGAGGGGTCTTAAACATACAGGAAGTACTGGTTTATTTCTGCTCCTTATATGAGAGGTAAGAAGTTGTTTTTATTCTGTCCTCAGTCTCCACAGACCTCTTTTGACACAGTGTCCTGGTACACCAGAGCAGGTACTCCAACAAGTGTGCTAAGTTTTCTGGTTGGGATTGCTTTACTCTCCACCTTGTTCTTTTCTTGCTACTTTCCTATTGGTTGTACAGAATCTTCCTACAGAAAGGGCTTATGGTGTTCTTTTGCTTTTGTTTTCCACAGAGAATCTGCAGTTTCTTTCATACTGTTGCTAGCAAACATATTGATGTCAGCCCTAAAATAGTCCAAATGCAGATTTGAAGCTGCCAAACTGACAGGAGACACAATAGCACTTTGTGATTTCTCTGGTGGCAAAACTAGCTCCAGATATATTCTGTTTGCTGCATTTCCAGTTTTGCTGATTCAGCTGTCTGGAGAGTAGACTCTAAACAGATCAATGAGCCCACTAAAAAGGGAGACTAGAAAAAGTCTGTACTTGTGTATTTTAAAGGCCATGAAGCATTCAGAAAAAAAAAAATCTTGGATGTAGGCAGGACTTCAGCTTGAAAATCCAGTTCTTAACACATTATATAATGATCTCTAGTCCTCAAATTCATTGATTAGTCAAGGACGATGTGTCAGATGTGTCAGATATGTCATTTCACAAAAGAAACTCAAGCAGACAGCAGAAACAACAGAAACTTACTAGAATAATGTCCACATAGAACAAAATAGGACAAGACAGGCAAGGCCATCTGACAAATGAATAAACAAGATAAACAAACAGTGTTTTACATGATTTGAATTGGGGGTAAACTACACTATGAGAAACAGAAAAGGCATCTACTTAATATTCACAGAGGGGAAATTGATAGAAAAAGCAAACCTAGAGAGGCAGAGGATGAGTGGAACAATTTAGCCAGGGGTTCTACATCTGAGAGCTTCACAATAAATTAACTAAATTTATCTTCATGATGCCTTTATAAAGTAATATTCTCATTTCACAGATGAAGGACCAAACCACAGAGGAAACACATGGCTGAGCCAACTACCAAACTCGTGTCGCACATTCCTTCCAGGCTAAACTGGAAAACATTTTGAATGTATTTCAGAAAGTAAATAATAAGAAAAGGAATGAAAAGAGAGGAAAGAGATACAATGCAGAGTGTTACTGAACAGAGGTGTGATTTTCACTAGCCTTCCAGTATATTTCAAACTTAACTCATTGACATTTTGAATAGCAGCTTGCCTACTTTATGCTTGCCTACTTTAGTATGCTTGCCTATTTTAAAGAGGAGGTTTAGTGCACATCTGTAGTAAGTACCTAGAAGTAGTCTCTTTTGTTGAGAAAGCAGATTGATTTGTTTGCAGTCAGACCTACCTTCTCTCTGTTCTCTTCAAAATTACTCCAAAACCCAGAAAGGGACTAGTACAATAGACCAGTTTCATAACAGCTCCTTTAAACCTGTGAGCAGTAGGAGTCTGTCTATGTAAACAAGTAGTACAGCGTAAGAGAAGCAGATCTGTGAGGTGAAATAGCTGGTGCAGAGCCAAGATCTGCTCCATATGTATTTCAGGCATTTTACACCAGACTAGCTCTAAACAACTTAATCATTAATCACTGGAACATGTTATAGTCACTCCTAAAACACACCTTCTAGTCTAGCTTCATTCAAGAGCAGCCCAGCTGGTTGCTTTGCCACCACTCCACAGAGCAAACCCTAACATGGGAAAGGGGCCAGTGCTGTTTTGCCTCTGCACACATATCCAACAAGAACACTAATTTAAACATCCTTCTCTTTTGCAAATTCAGCACTGTGTCAGATACAAAACCTTGAGTTTCTTGTTTTTGTGTACAGTTTGATGACATAACATGGCTGAGAGCTGGGAACTTGGGAGTTCTGATCTTTGAGGTGTCACTGATCCTCACTTTCTGTGGAACAGATTCAGCGCAGGAGGACATATTTACCTCCAGCATACATGATTATGCAAATTGGTTTGAATGCACAACCAGACTTGGTAAGCTTAGCATGCAAATTATCCCTTAGGGGTAGAAGAGACTTGCCTACAAGAGAATAAAACCCCACACTTGCCTGGAATCAGAATGCTACAGAAAGAAAAAATTCCACTAAGAACTAAATTCTCTGTGGCCTTCCTCAGATATGACACATATTCAGTCTGTTCCAGCCACAAACACATATCATTATTACCTGGTTGAGGGGCTGCATCAAGGATTGCTTTTGTCCACAGTTTGAAGGCAAAATGGGCTAAATATTCATTACTGCTTTCAGGAATGCAGTGAGTTACCTTAGCAATTTCCTTCTCACTATGATGCAGACAATATCCCATGCAATGCCTCTAAGGAGAAATCACAGCTGTCATTTCAAAGTTAACATCTTAGACTATTAAATCCCTAATTTGTTTTATTATTTTAAAGACTTACCTTGTAGTCATTTAGACAGGCCTTGGAGAGTACTGGGAGCCATTCCAAATTAGAAATGAAATTAGAATCTAAGTCTGAAAGAGAAATCTCGGTGCATTTCCCGATCAGCAGACATACCCTGTTCCAGTTCTACTCCCATAGTCCAAAAGATCCAGGAAGGGAAAGGATCTGAGTATATCCTGTGATGCTTACTGTATCTCTGTATTCCAAAAACGGCTGACTTCCAATAAGTTGTAGATTCAACAATAAATGCTCTTGACCAAAAATAGTTTGGTGTTCAATTACCAAATGCATTTTCCTATATTGAGGGTTCAGTTTTGCTGAATGCCCTGAACAAGAAGATGAATAGAAAAGTGGTGGTTTCCTGTTGATTGCTACAAACTTATTCAGGATAGTCAAAAACTGTCTGCAAGGAGTTGCAGAGTTGTACTGAGTGGTTGGGAAATAAAAAGGCAGGTGGAATTCAATGTTGATAAATGCAATGTATTGCACATGAAAGAAGTGTTTCTAAATAAAGATTATGGGTTTCCAATTTGGTATTTTCCAATATGGTATTATACTAGTGTAGCCATTTCGTGAATACCAGTCACAGTTGCTATAAGGAAGCACATAATGGACAGTAGAAATTGAAAGTTTGGTGAAGAATGTATGATTTGGACAAGTTTTAAGCAAAATAAGATGAGGTCTCTTCAGCCTTGATAATAGATAGCTAAGGATTATATTAAATACTTGTGTAAAATTTCTGCTGTCCCAGAAAATGTTTCCATCCCGTCATCAGTGAATAATGTTGAATCCTTCAGATTCTCCAAAGCTGTCAAGCATGAAATGGATGGTATGCTCATGAGGCACAATTATTATAGGAAAACTATTTCATTAAACTGAAACTGAGAGATGTCCCAACATAATGTTAGCTGATATAAAATATGACAGGGTTAACAGACTCCAAGTTCTCCTCACTAGTGCGTACGTACACAACCATATAAACTGTCTCAGTCAGATAAGGGAATGAATGTCCTTCCAAACTCTGTCCCATTGTTGACTCAATTATCTTCATTGGCATTTCTTGTTATAACATTAGTTTCAAGGAGAGCTAATTTTTCCATTCTAACTCCGACCATTGTCCTCATTGCCAAGTTCTTGAAACTTTACCTGTTTGAGTTCCATATTTTAGCACAGTAACAAGCACATTTGCAAAGGTTAGTTTGGTTCCAAATGTTAAATAATGAATGGTTATAAAGGGTGTTAATGAAAGTTCTTTCAAAGGAAAGTGAACATTTATTTTGTTAAAAATTAGAGGACTCAAATACTAATGTTAAAATAATAGTAACAATTTTTTATATTAATTCAGGAGATGTTTACATTGTTTGCATACGTTTTATACAAGCAGACATTCACTATAATTATCTTCCCATTTTCCTTGCACTATTTTGACTATCATGATCTCTATTTTTTTAGTAAAAGTATTTATATTTAAGTTTTCAAACTACTCAGAATGCAGAAATAGGCCTTTGCCACAAAGTACAGAGTGACAGGCACAAGAAGAAACTGAATATTACCAGAAAAACATGTCTTGTTTATAGGTCTCTACATGAGTAGAAAAATCAATTTCAGTCATGGAGCTGAAAGAATGGGGACAACATGTTGAGCAACTCAGCTTTTCCCACAAAAAGCAGCCATTTCAGAGGCAAACCTCATTAAGACTATGTTAATAAAATACAACTTTTATTTTGTGTTAAATTGTGGAACATTAAATTTGAAGAGCAAAAGTTTCAGACTTAATGGTGGAACATGAACTAGTTGGAACAGTTCCTAGCCAATATACTGATTGACCATTCCTGGATATCACACAGAAGGAGGCAAAGCATTTCATTGTCTGATAACCTTCACACCTACATGGAAAAGAAAATCGCACTGAAGGACATTCAAAAGGATAAGATTGGTTTCAGGACAGGATTGAAAATTTGATACAGAAAGTGTGCAGAGAGAAAGCAGTACAGGAAATTTTTTTTTCTAGCTGGTTGCAGTGGGGACTGTTGGATGTATGGATCAGGGCTAGTCATGACTGGAAGCAGCAGGGTGTGATAGCAAGAGGCATAGCTGCACATCAGCCACCTGTTTCTCACTGAGGACGAGGTTCTGTCAGTCATCACATAGGTTTCTATCCAAAGTCACACTGAAAACTGGCAAATTAGAATTTGAAGCTAAAACCCAAGTTCACTTCTGGTTTGGAGGTTGTAATTTTCCTACTGTTACATATCATATCCAGGGGTGAATTAAGAACTTGGACTTCCTGCACACTCTGCTGGCAAGTTGAATTATATTTGCACTTTTCAAACATAAAATAGTACTTATGTTTCCAGAATTCCTCAGACATTGGACAACAAACTATTACTTTTTTTTTTTTAATTTAAGGCATTTGTTCTTCTTTCCATACAAAATCCATTCATTCAGTTCCATAGCAGAGCAATTTTTTCAAGGATTATGTTCTTAATGCCAGAAACAAGGCTGTTATGGAGTATCTGGAAAACTCTTGTATTGGTAAAATAATCTACAAAAAGCCTATGACTAACAGATAAAGGATAAGTTGTCTAATGAGAGCCATGGAGCGGAATAGAAGTTAATGCAATTTCCAGAATTGGTACCTGGTGACAAAATGCAATTTAAGTAAGGGGTTTTGTCTGATTTTAAGATACAGTATGCTCACCATGGCTGGGTCAAAATATGATAGTGAAAAGGTTATTAGAAAACATATTATTTCTAATATTCACAAGACATAGTAATTTGAACATAAAAACTTTGGTGCCTGTGTGTTTTCTTTTGAAGAGCCAGATAGTTACATAAGGAACATGCAGACACCATGTAATACTTCTGTTTCTTTACAACATATAAACTGTTTGATGGCTTTTTCCATAAAAGTAGCTTTTTTAATGACTCTGTTAAAAATATGTTTTATTGAAAAACTGTGGTATAATGAAGTTTGCCTCTGCAGTTTGCAGTAGAACAGGACCAGAAGCCCCAGGCTGAATGGTCAAAAAAAAGACAGAACTGTGATTCAATGTGATGTTAAAGTTGTAAAGAAATCAAATCTAATGCTAATAATTTAACCATAAAATACTAACCAAATTGTCATGTCGTGTCCACTAAATTTACATCAAGAAATTTAGATTTAATTTGCTTTAGAAAATAAGCCAGCAGAACAGAATCCTAGCACATTGCGCATGATTTTTATAGTAATTTGTATAACATTGTCTTCCCCAGCTGATTTGAGATAGGCTTTTAGTACAGCTGTTTGTCTTCTGCAAACAGGATGTGAAGCAAGTACAGAGCTGGGCATTGCCTGACATATGCTGGCATTTTACAGGTGTCAAAACAAAGCACTGTGCTGCACCTACTTCTGGCCTGTGGGGAAGTGAGACCACTAAAAACATGATGGGCATGCAGTATCCATCCCAAGAATCTGCGCTGATATTCCAGTTGCAAAGATGTTTCCAGAGCCTGTGTAAAAGGAATGTGTCTTGAGGACAGTTGAACTAGCTTGAATTTACCAGAGAGATCTATCAAGGCAGTAGGGAAACTATATATTAAAACTCATTTCTGAATATGGAAGAATATATAGCCTACCCAGCCAGCCACCTAGAAGGCCTTATTCACTTCAGCAACTCACAGTTCAGGGTATGTGATGCTCCTGACAAATTTCATCCTTTACATAATGACAAAAAAAAAAAAAATATGAGAGCTACTGCTGTCTCCAGGAAGACTCCTCCTGCTTTTTAGGCAATAGTTCAGTCACCCAGCCAGCCAAAAGCAATAGCAAATGCAAAGAAACTAATGGGACAAGATAAAGACAGTTCAACAAGTGAAGGAAAGATAAAAGGAGGGGAAAACAAATGCAAAGGCACTCATCACTTCCCACAAGCAGACAAATGCTCAGCCAGCCTCAAAGCCACTTCCCCCAAAGCCCTGAGTTTTTATTGCTGAACGTGGTGTTAGCATGAAATAACTTCTCAGTCAGCTTGGATCAGCTGTCCCAGCTGTGTCCCCTCCCAACTTCTCTCCCACCCATAACTTCCTCTCTTGAGGGACAGAGTGGGGAACAAGGAAATCCATTATCTTCTACCTGAAAAATTTAACTATGGCTTTGATAGGTCATTGCCTTGGTACCGTATTTCTTGCCAGGAGCACTGAGATATATTGCAAATGTGGACACTCCAGGTTTTGATACTGATGAGAGCACTTGCTCTCCCTCATTTTTACTGGCAAGTCTAAAGTAGAAATGTTCTCATTCTTATTGTAAGAAAGTGGTGAAAGTTTTCAAGTTTTGTTTCAAAGTATACTTACAGGTATAATGGAAAATCACTAATATCTTATTCTTCACTTGCCCTGACTCTCTGTTCCAGTGGGCATAATGGGTTTTCAAAATGAAGATTTAATGTACTGTGGATATCATTACAAAATCAGAATATATTAAAGTTGTGCCAGCAACATGCTATTGGAAGTTACTATTACTCCTTCACAGCAGTGATATATAAGCCAGCATTTCTGGGAAAAGTTCTCTGTGAACATCTTTGAAATGCTTTTTGGAAAACTCTTGAGTTGCTGCTATGTTCTTAATTTGGGTCAGCTGTCTCCCTTTTGGTTTCATACACAACTTGTGGAGTCCCACATTTATAAAGTGCAAGAGCAATTGTGCTGCAGCTCAGCTTTTCCAATAAAGATACCACACTTTTTGGAGCATGAATAGTATAATATTTCAAAGGGCTCCTCTGAAGAGGGAGCTCAAAAATACCTCTTATTTTTGAAGTTCTATCCATGTTCAGCTTATTTTGCAATGATGAGTCCTTGGTCCTGATGCAGGGCAGTGTGCTCAATAATAAAGCTGCTGTCTTCATGGAAGCAGTTTTAAGCAGATCATACTTTGGTAGCCACCTAGAGGTAAACTGGCAGTGTTAGAGTCTTATAGAGAATTCTGTCTGTAAGGGCCATAATCAATACAGTTTCCTTTTACTAAATCCCCAGAAAGTAGTTGGGTCTATGCTGTAGGTAAAGGTCACTGCTCTAGTCAAATTTTCTTCCCTGAACCCGAAGAAGCAAAATCAGTTTAGATTTCATCCACTGAGCTATTCTGAAAAATCCAGACCAAGAGATTATAAAGGTGAAGGAGAAGATAGGTTTCCCCTTCAATTAATTGTGTGGTCTCACTTTGTTTTATGACTGGCTTTTACTCACTCCTGTCTGTATTTTGTCCATCTATTCTTTGTATGATTCTGCACACCCCTTATCAGCGTGCCTGACATCTAACTTTAATTGTATAGTTGTATAATTGGATATCTACCTCATGTTGAAATATCTGAAAGGGAGTGCTAAGCAGGTTTGAAAACATGAGGAAATTATAATAATATGGTGATAATGTTGGCATGTGAGGTGGGAATTCAGAATTGTACTGTCAACACTGCAGAAGTTCATGTTTCTACATAATTAATTTCACTTGATTACACAGACAAGCCTGAATCAAAACAATCAAAACCAGGTAACTCTTAAACCATGGAAACAGACTGAATAAGACAATTTAGAAACCTGAATAATAACCTGAAAAAAGTAAGAGTTGATCTTTTTACTCCCCAATAGCACATCATTTTGGATGAATATGAATTGTTGCTAGACTATAATTTCAGAAATTAATGTTTGGATAAATGTATATATGTATATATCTGAATCTAAAAACAAGTCAAATTGAATAATTTTCACTTCCTAATGGAACTTCAATGATCAGATGTGTAATATAAGCAAAATAATGATCTGTTTAATACAGAAATCATTAAAGTATTGATCTTGCCAATATTTACATCCACAAATTCAAGTTGAGATTTAACTGTACTTGACTCCCAGACCCCTTCTTCAGCTGTATTTCCTGATCAAATGAAAAACCTCTTGTGATGGCTATTCAGACAACAGCCTTAATGACCACTTAGCTTTAACTATTTAATCTCTCCCTTTGTTTCTCTCCACTGACACACTCCTTTTCTGTGACACCAAAATCTGTCAGTGATTTCACCTTGGGTGTATTTACAAAACAAAAACACCTAAATGTCTTCTACTTCAGAACAAACAAATTATGCTCATGTATAGTTTTACTTTTCCTGTGTTATTTCATATGGGAGAGAAAAATATTTTTTAAAAGTTCAAGAAAACTGCTTCAAAACTTGCCATTCCATTTGTAATGTATCTTACATGTAAGATAACCAGATATTCATATAGTGATTAAACCAGAAACTTTCTGGAGAAAAGTGTGCCCTTTTAAATTTTACTGGCATTAGGTTTGCTCTTGTGTTGCCTTGTTTTTTCTCTTGGTTTTGTTTTTTTTAAAAATTTCTGGTAATTGCTTTAAAAGAACAAAGCTCTTTGTTTAAGGGTAGCTCAGGGACATCATAATTGCTATAAGGTACAAGACTGTTTCCAAGTATCTCTGAATTGCTTCTCTTCTGTATTAAATATTTAATGTCTAATGTTTAGCCAAACTGTAGAAATTCCCTCTAGAACATGGGTGATGCCTTCAGGAAGAGAATCAAGACCTGTCAATTCAATTTTCAATATGACTCTCTTTAGAAAACCACAGCTATTAAACAGTGGGGTTTTTTTAAAAAAATAATAATTCCAGGAGTACATGAAAATGTCCTTGGTGAAAAATATCGAGCAATTAATTCCATACCATAGATTCACAGACCATGAATTTAAGAAAGTGATAATCATGCTTTCCCTGCTGAAGGTTTTTGGTTTGGGCTGGATTTCTTTAGGACTGTTATTAATATAGCCTGGTTGGTCATGTTTTCCCCTCCCCCTCATGCACCCAGTTCCTCATGGGTTTTGTCAGACAGACTTTTTACTCTTATCTCCAGCTAGAGCCAGGAGTGACGTTATCTGGTGGCATCCGGCAGCAAGGCCATAACCCAACAGCCCAGGAGGGAAGTGTGTCAAGGCCTCCATTGACCAGCAAAATCCTGCTGCATCAGCTAAACAGCACCTGCTCCTTGTTCAGCTGCTGCCCTTCCAAATGTCCTGTTTTCACCTAAGAGATCAGTTGTCCCAGGAGAGCTGACTACTACTTTTTCATTGTATTGAAACCTGACAGCACCCTGGGAATAAACCATTTCAAAGCCTAATGAAAACAAGCATGTGCTTCCTTCCTAGCCAGTGATACACTCTGACGTGAATGCAATCACAGAACATGTGCTAAACATTACAATAGCATTGTACAATATTGCACATTGTACATTGTACAAAATATAAAAAACATTACATCACTTTGAAACTTTGTAAATTGCTTCTCTTTCCCGGGCTATCTCAACTTCTGTCAGGACATATGGACACCATTGCCCTACCCACCCATGATCATATCTTCACCATGCAGCTAAATATGGGAGGGACTGATATGACTGATTCAAAGAGCCATAACACCACCTTAATCCAACTGCTCAGCAAAGCCTCACAAAGGGCATATAACCCAATATATGGAACTGACTTCCAACAGTTTAGGAGAGAAAAAGATCAAAAGGAAACTCAGTAGCAGAAGAACAGAACTTATGTCAGTCAGAATTGTAATAAAATTTCAATACTTAGGAGTAATATTAATTAAGATATATTGCATGTTGTGTGTTAAAGAATTTTTAATTTCATACATATCACTATTTGTAGCATTAAGTATATATTAAGAGATAGGTTTAGTACTGCTGTTTTACTGTGCTCAAAACCGTATATTAAATATCTTGTCATTTTGTGATCATTGTTGTGTGTCCTCTAATAGCTTATGAAAATAGCCTTTGTATTTAATCTTAGAGTGTCCCTTTTACACATCACTGTTCCTAATACAGCAGCTGCTCACAATAAAGAAGGTGGGTTGGTTGCTGTAGGAAGGTTTGGTTGTTTCTGAATTACCCAGAAGGCAGTTTTCCACCTTTCTTCTCCCTCTCCTTTCTTTTGCATATTCAGACCAAGTTACCCAAAACAAAATTCACAATCACATTCAACGTGCTGTCAAGAAAACTGACCACAGGTGAGGATTAACACACTCTGGAAATGCATTTCTTGCTTCAGGGGAGAAAGGTGGTTTCACTAAGAGAAGCTGCTCTCCAGGGCTTCTCCAGGGTCCCCAGACCTCAGGCTTGTATGAGCTCTCTGCAATCCAAGAAAGGAGCAAGATGGGGATCCTAAATTAGAACCCAGGTTCAGTTCTCAAACTGAATTCTGTGGATCCAGTAAATTTTAGTCTTTCTGAGATTCGATTTCCTCACACTGAAGCATGCCACATGCAACTGCCAAGCCACAGGCTAGACCCAAAACAAATATTTTAAAAATGGTGAATGAAATAAGTAGCTCCTAAATTTAGATTTAAAAGTCCCCAGTGTTGGCACATTCCTTACTTCTGCTGGCAATGGATTTTAAAAGTGAGCGTCTGTTCCATAATCTAAGTAACAGTTAATAGTTCAGTGTTCACTGATCTCTAGTAGATATGCACAGAGGTGGGAGTATGTGCACACATGAAAGGAAAAATAAAAGGATGAGGAGCAAATCGAACAAGGAGTCTTCTGTATTTGCTGAGGTGATCTGTTGACATAAAACTGAATCTTTGGGAGCTTCATAAGTAGTCAAGTATTATCAGGATCTTGGAATCATTGTAACACAGTCAAGGAAAGGATTTGGAGTAGGTTGTTCTTTAGCAACAAATAAAAAGAACCCCTCTGATATCCAGAGGGAGCTGACAAACTTGGGTCTAACACATTTCCTTAATACTTGGTTTCAAGAGCAGCTAAGGGTCCTAAATGTTTCAGAGGATGAAGTATCTCAGATAGGTCACCCAAAAATTGTGTCACATGAAACTATCGAACACTTCTGGAAACTTGGCCTGGCTGTTGGAAACCAACGTTCTTAATAGTACGCAAGCTAAAATAAATACTGAGAAACTAAAATGAAAAACTATTATAAAAAAAAAGCTCACCTAAAAGTTCAAGCACAAAGTGAAAACATCTTTAACCAACCTAATTAAAATATAGTAAAAACTATTTTTAAGTACAATCTTAAAATCAGAAGGCTGAGCCAGCCATAGGAGAAAGTAGAAGCCAAACCACAATCTTGCTAGAAGACACCCGAGTATACAATGCCACACACTTTTTCCGTACTTGAACATAAGAAATTTGGACAGCACTTCTCCAGTTTTGGTACCTAGGTATTGAACATGATTGTTTTACCACATTGCTTAAGCTCTCTGCCAACAAGCCACATAGCATGGGGATGGTTGATAGAAATTCAAAACAATTAGGTACAAAGCATATTGTATATGGCACAAATGTCAACTTCATAAAGCAAAAACTAATCTTCATTAGATACATATGCCTTTGATTAGCAGCCAAGAAACTAACTCTGTAGGTTAAACCCAATGTCTATGTAGTGTTATCACCTGCATAAAGGTTTTCCAGCATGAGTGGTCTCTTTTGAACTGACCCATTTAAGAACAAGTAGATCNCTTGATTGTGCTTTTATAATCACAACACCAAGACTGCTACAAACAAGGATTACTCATCTGTCTGATCAAAATTTTATCCAGATGGGAGCCATGGGGAGGTAAAATCTTTGTTTCTAATGGAATAATAGAATCTGGCAAAAAGATGTTCTATAAATTTGAATTTCCTCCTGGATTTTTTTCTTAAATATGAACAGAGATGGTCACTGTTAGTGCATAGGACTATGTTGGAAAGCAAAGTGCATAGGACTTTGCATAGGACTATTATTGGAAAGCAAATCCTTTGTCCAACTTACAAAGTTTTTAAACTGTGAACCCAAGCTATTAATAAAGTTATCCTTCCTGCTCTTTAGATTTTTACCACAACTGCTATTCAGATTTATTCATGACTTCCTTTTATTAGAGACATGCCAAATCTGCTATATTGTCCACCTGGAAAAATGCCCACTCTTCACAGCTACTGAAGTAGTTAGATATTAATCTTAATAATTTGCATTGTAGCCATCCAAGCTGTTTTCACTCTTATGAAAGTTTTAGAACAATGTATTATTTTAAAAAATTTATTTTAAAATATTTCCTCATTAAATTAATTTCTCAAACTGGAAGGGTTTTTTTCCCATTTATACAAATGACTTATTTAAAAATCTCATTTTGCATTAAAAAATTGTGGTTCCAAGACTGTCTGGTGTGTCAGAACACAGAATTCCTTTTAGGGAAATCACAGATACTTCTCCTATGTGAGCACTGGTTTTAATTAGATACTCCTGGGTGGTGACACAAGTACAGCACAACACACACACAAAAAATCATCTAAAAAAGATGTTTCACAGCTCTAGCATCCCTACTGAAAATTGATAAGGTTTGTGCAAATATGTTTAGTCATATTGTCTTTCTTTTCAGTGCTGATCTTTTCCAGGCTCTTAACCAAATCAGCGTTCAGGATAAAGCTTGCAGAGCTGGTGGTATAGACGAGTTAGAACCAAGCTCTTAAAAATCCCTTTCATAGTGGCAAAGACAACTCTGGGTGTTTTTTAAAACTAAAGAAGAAAACATAGAGTACATGTAGTGTTTTGAATAGCACTATACACATATTGCTATTTCCCTTGTGTAGACCCAAATAGTGGTTAACAGTAACTAGGAAAATGAAGTTTAAATGCAGCAATGCTGTATTGAGGGGTTAGATCATTACAGAGCAAAATCTGTGGAAAAAAACACATGTGCAGATGTACCATAATGCTGCTGTACACAGCCCCAAATGATCAGCTGGCAGGTCGAAAGGGACCTCGAAGAGTCAGGGTTCCTGGGGTGGGCAGGCAGACAGAAGAAGCCCCAGGATCCTACAAGCAGTCAGACAGAGTAGGCAGCCCACTCCTCCAGGCAGAATAATTTCCCACATCCTTTGAAGTCTTGTCTCTCCATAATGTGTTTCAGCTTCTGGACACTTCTATCCACTTATCCACATGCAGCCTGATGCTTGAAAATGTTGCTTTCCCAGGCTGCACCAGGTGCCTTGTCCTATTGCTCAGTTACATTTTCCGGTTTCACTGCTGCATTTTTTTCTCTTGTTACCTCCCAGCCCTTAAAAGCACTCTCAGTGTGCAATGCTTGACTACCAGGGAGTTACTGATTTTCCTGAGACCTGTTTCCATCCTTGTTTTTAGTGGACAACTGCACAGCTCTAGGTATATCATGAGTTTTTCCTCCGAAGTTTGAGTGTATTCCTGCTACTAAGTCACAATACAGCAAATCCAATGCATAAATGTTCAACAGGAACTTCTTAACTGAATATAAATGTCAATTTTTAAAGTCATTTGCGCTGGATATTTTTCCCCACACAGAATCTAGGACCATTAGATAAAAGCCCATACCTGGGAAATGGTCTACTGCCATAGAAAGCAAACAGTTTCCTCTGAGTTCCGGGGTGCACATGCGGAGCAGGGGGGAGGCATTAGATTATTGTTGGAATCATTTCTAGGTCATAGTGAAATAAAATGAGCTTCAGTAGAAGCCAGCAGCAGTAACTAGGAATCTACAGTATGTTGTATAGAGATTTGCTTCTATCTTGACATTTATCCAGAATATAGAAATTCTCCCTGCCAGGTTCTCAAACCTGGGCCAATAATCCCTTATACACTCACAAGAAAAATACAAAAGCTTCTCCCCATATGTAGCCAAAAGACTTTGGCACTTTGCTGCATCAGATGAATTTTTTTGATAGCAGCACCAGGATACTTCAGTCTTACAAGTTCATCTGTAAGTTCTCTCACCTGTAGAAGGGAATCAAGGGAGACTTTCAACTGTTTTGAAAATTATTAAATATTTTTTCCAGATGGAAAGCTAGACAGAGACAGGAAAGCAGTAAGAGATCAAGCCACTTTTATGTCTATGTTGTATTATTATCAAAGATTTGAGCTAAGGAGCAGAGATTTATTTCTGCCTCTGACAGAATAAGATATAGAAGAATATTGGTTTTTTACATTTATATCCATTACTTTTAAACAGGTCCCAGAAAAGTAAAGCCAATTCAAAAAGAAACTCTGAATTAGAACTAGATGTGCCAGTCACAATCCATTGTGTTCTACTGCCATTAAAAAACACCACAATATATTCCCATCACCTCCATTTCCCCCAAAACCAACATCAAAGACCAAGAAATAATCATAGTACATTACTAGTTCTTACAATAAATGGAGCATGAATGAAAAAATTTTGTTTGTGTCCTATTGCAGATAAAAATGTCATCCATATAGTCTGAACAAAAGAGCTTCATAGTCTGGGAAATAAAGGTGGCACTTAGCAAGTTGCTGATGCTGAGATGTTACAGAGGACAGCATAGTGACAGACAGCAGTGGAAGAAAACAGTAAAGCCAGTTTGATTTCACCCTCCCTCCTCCAGTATATTTATATTTACTCCTGTGTAGCACAAGTCAAACATATGTTGGTGGGACCATAACTTACTCGTCCATCATCATGTCAACACTGGCTACCCTACCATTATGGAACTACTTCACAATTTGCAAAGCATTTCAGTCCTGACAACTAGGGGAAAAAAAGAAAGAAAAAAGAAAAGTAGAAAGAAAAAAAAAGAAGCAGCAACATTTCACAACAGAATTTGATTCAAATATGATCATTGGTGGAGTTAGCATGAAAGCTGAGGGAAAATAATTTCTGATACATCACACATGGTCCTGGGTCCTCTACTCACATCACGGGAGGAGATTTTAAAGCTTTTATTTGGACTGTCCTAATTCTAGCAAGTAAAAATAAGACAAGGGTTAGTGAAGTTTGGGATACCTCTTTCCTTGTATGAGCACACATTTTCTTTTTTTCTTCCCTAAAAACATTTTCACTACTTTCAATCTCTGTGTTTCACAAACACAGCCCCTAAAGGCCCATGAAAAAGTTCAAAGTGGGTCACAGACTGCTGTGGGGTGAGAACAGACTGTATTAATTGTCTGCAATGGGGAAACTGAGCTGCTACCAGCAGTTCAAGGAGGCTAATAGCTCTTCGGCTGATGTAAACACTTGTAGCCAGCAATTACAGCTATTGCATATTCCCCAGACCTGAAAAAATTGAACTGATGCCATCTTGTCTGAGAAGTGGTAAATGACAGCTTAATTGACTTTTTTAGATGGAGAATGGGAATTCAAGCTACATGAGAGCAGTAAAGTTACTAATTGTAAATCAACATTATTTTTAATTGTAGAGAAGTTTTTAAAAAGAAACATGTGCAATGTGGATTTAAGTTCAGGGGTCTCATACTCAAGAGACTGGCAGCAAGACTCAAGGAAAAGAACTTCTCTGCCATACAACCTACCACACAAAAAGAATCACCTCCCTCACCCTGCTGGCCACGCTACTTTGGATGCAGCCCAGGGCATAGATAGATGGGCTTCTGGGCCACAAGTGCACAGTGCCAGTGCATGCCCAATTTATCATTCACCAGTATCCCCAAGGCCTCCTCCACAGGGCTGCAATCAATCCATTTATTCCTCTGTCTGTACTGATACTGGGGATTGCCCTGACCCACGTGCAGGACCTTGCACCTGGCCTTGCTGATCCTCATGAGAGTCCCATGGGGCCACCTTTCACCCCTGTCAATGTCCTGGTGGATGGCATCCCTTCCCTCCAGTGAATCCACTGCATCACTCCCTCGGTGTCACTTGGTGCAGACTTGCTCAGTCCCACTGTCAGTGTTGCTAGATGTTAAACAGCACTGGGCCCCGGAACAATGACGGGATGAAGGGATCTTGCTTTAAAGGGAAAAGTCTTTAGCTCCTTCAGGACAATAAAATATGAAATTCTAATGAATGCATCTCTTCTGTGACAAGCCTTTTCCTGCCAGAGCCCAGGGACCCTGCAGCAGGATATTAAGGAACAGAAAATTCCACTTCAGGTGACCCCTTGAATTTTTTCAATAATACATATAACATCTAATAAAACTAACAAGAAAAGATACCCCATATTAATTCCCACTTCACTGAACATATTTCTTTTTTTTTTCCTATTCCTGCCTACAAAATAATAATAAAAAATAGTCATAGGGAATTTTTTGAAAATAGTACATCAGGTTTGGTCAGGCAGCACAGCATTAATACAGCTGCAATATTAACCATGGAGTTATTTTTAGTAGACAATTTCCTTTGCTTTAGCTTTGAATATCATGCATGTGAAATCTAAAAATCATGTTTAGCTGACTGTGTCCTTGGACTATCTAAGCTCTATTTTGAGAGTCTTACATCTTGTCCAAAGACCCCTGGTTTCACTTATTAATGCTATTAATCACAGCCTAGGGTCTGGCACTATTAGGATCTGATGAAACTGGAAGCTGAGAACTACATATGCAAATGTAAATCCTATGACTAAAGTTGCACAGCAGGAACATAAAATATAGATAAATATGCATTAAAGAGGTGCAGCTGGGTATTTTCCAATTTTTCAATATGCAATATAGAGTCTAGGTAGAAGCAGTGGTTCTGAGATCCTGAAAGGTTACTAAATTGCATTTTATGTACCCTAGGAAGAAACCTGAATTTAGTCACAATCTAACCTAAGATCTGTGACTACCATGGTAAACTCTCTTAGTGTAAGAAATATTGTGAGGTTAGGAAGACACAGCACAGACAGAGACTTACAGCTGCTTTCCAGAAATCGTGCAGAAGTCAGCTGCCATCCTGAGAACGGAGGAAACCCCACAAGTTAAAAGCATAATCAGAAAAATATCTTGATAGTAACAGCTAATTTAGCAGCAAATTATTGGTGGATGTGTGGGATCGGTAATCCTCAGATTTTAAGCTTTCCTCCTTCTGCCATGCTTGAAGTTTACTCTATAAGCTGTTTCTTGTTTTGATATCAATAAAGTGCCTTCTAAAATGCAAGATCATCAATCCATAGCACTATTCCCACACCTCTAACAATAAGACCATGGGAGCTAAAAATGCCAACATGAGCTAATCAAGGTATGTGATACAGTGGATCAAAAGAGGTGATAACAGTAACAAAATACTGAACCTATTTCCCATCTTGTTGAACACTGTAAAGGCAGCTCCATCTAGCTCAGCATTATTAAAGATCAAGTGCTCTGGTACACTCCATTTTATTGTGTGAAGAAGGGAACATGGCTGGTGAACAAAGTTACTTACAGGAGATGCTTTTTTCTTATCACCAGCAATTATTTTCATTTAAATAAATTTTGGCATAATGAGCCTTCATTCCTTAATGGCTGCTGTGTCTAATGGAATCACCGAGACAGCAATTTTTATGGCTTCAAACTTAGACCATGTGATTCTGGGACTACTATTGGGATGTGCATTATTTCTGAGGTAATCTGATAATATGCATAAAAACAAGATGAGAAAATATTAAGTTAAAAATATAGGATGACTGTATAGGAAACTGCAACACACAATGTCTTTAGCAATGCAATACTTGGAACAACTGCTGCAAAATGAGTTTCACAGAGCACCTGGAACCTGGGAATTCAAAAATTGATTAAACATAAGTTGAAAGTCCCTTGTCACCAACAAAGAATAGCATCACACAATGACATTTAAATTTTCTTTACGTATTTATGACATTTCAGTGTGAGAACAAAACATTATCTGCAGAACTTTTGTGAACAATGATTGAAGAGAGACGTGATGCAGGAAGAGGCCACTACCCAGGAAATTGTCAAGGTTCATCAATAGTTTTATTTCTCATTACCCTACTCTAATTTGACTTTTAATAAATTAAATTAATTAATTTCCCCAAATAAGGTCTGATTTGCCTGCAAAAGTAGTTGCTGAGTGATCTCTCTCCATCCTCCCCATCATGTTAACCCATGAGCCTTTCTTATATTTAGTCTCTCTTATGTTTACTCTCTGTCCAGATGAGGAGAGAAGTGATAGAGCAGCTTTGGTGGCAGGGAGGAACATCCAGCCATGGTCGACCCACCACAGCACATAGAAAAGAAATTGTTCCTCTTCACAAAATGAATGTAATGAAAAAAAATCCCCCAAAAGGTAGGTATGTCGTCATCTCACAAAATATCTTTTCTGCTGTTGAAAACATCAGACATTCAGTAAGATTAATCTGCTTAAAAGTGGACATCTCAAAAGATGGGTACTTCTAGACATAATATCTTAACTTAAAGTAGACATTTTAATAGTGACTTCAAGTAAGACAGCTTCTTCCAGTTCACCTTGGAAATCAAGAAGACAGTCTCAGTACTAGACATGTACAGTATTGTCACTGAGTGTGCTTTGGTTTTACCCATAAATATGCTTTTGAAACCCCCAAAAATGCCCAACAGAGGAATCTATAGGATAATCTACCTCTTTGGTAGATTTTTGGTACAACCATAGCATAAATTTCATCTCTATATTCTGTGAAAATGCAACCAGATTCTTTATTATTATTATTAGTCTCATTAACAAGCAACAGAATTATTAGAGAAGACAGTTGCTAAATTTGCAGCCTCAAGTTGGTGCTAAGCTGTTGAATGAACAATTAAAAAGCTAAAAAATCAAGATCTTCATTGGTTATTGCACTATTTTTTCCCCAAATGCTTAGTGTATGTTTTGGAATGAGACAATTTTCCTGTGCAGTCACTGGTTATGAAAACAGAAGTATCAAAAATTCTCCCCAAATTCCTTTTTGTAAGAAACAGAATGCGTATTGTAAGCAAGAAAAAATTACTTTAAGTAAAGTTTTTCATAGAACCTACATCTATATCATTGCAGAACACCACCAAAGAAAAAATATAATTTCTAGTAAAGTTTTCCCTTGCTCCTTGAATTAAAGACAATTTAGTACAGAGGCACAAAAACATCTTCTACAAAAGAATAAAAAAGACACCTGTTCTTTTGTTTGTCAAAAACACCAGGAAAAAACCAGAAGATCCCATGGATTAGACAGCAGGAAAGAAAAGACCAAGGAGAACAGAGTAGACAATAAACCCTAAAAGCATTTTGAGATCCACGGGACGAAGTAAGCTGACTGAGAAATATACAAAGTTGCGTTTTTTTCAGGAAAATAAAATAAAGCAATAGGAACTGGCCTTTTGGACATGGAAATCTTAGATGCACTCGACACATGCTTAGAGTAGACCACGCACTTAAATACTCTCTTCTCTCTTGAAGGGAGAGCTCTTCTCTCCTGAAGAAGCTCTTCTCTCTGATGCTTGCTCAGTACATTAATATAATAAAGGTCTGTAATAGCTGTAAGTTCAGATCTAGATTTTTCACTCATCACTGCCTGAAATCCTCTGTTTGTCTTTTGAACCCCCATTACAGCAGTTCAATCAACAACTTTTTAAGCTGCAACACCTTTCAAAACTCTTCCAAAATTACATACTATTTTATAAAAAGCAACTTGAACAGGTCTGCAGCCAATTTTGTTTATGCTCTCAGGGAAGACAGTAGCTAAGTGTAAGGGGTAGTAATAACAAGCTAAAATGCTCCCTGCTACTGAGGCCTCTAAGTGAAGACCCTTCCCTGCATCTCCCCATAAGCTATAAGTTGGCCCAGACTGATGGCATGCCCAAGCTAACATAAAGTTTAAGACCTGCCTAGGGCTGTCACACCAAAAATGGGTAAGAGTGCTGCACAGTTCCACAGGAAAAGCCTGAGGGGATGAAACTGTGCCCATAACCTCGATGGCAAGGGCCCTACGTGTTATTAGATGTGTCTAAGCTGGAGAGCCCTATTCAGTCACACTGATCTCAGACTGACAGCCAAACTACCAGTGGAAATGGTGGAGAAATCCACTGATGGACAACAGCAAGGCTGCAGCACAGAGGTGTGCCCAAAGGTTTTGCACAAAGAGGTGGAAGTGTACCTGAATTTGTGGTCGCAGATGGGACTAGATTATGTGTGGGGGAGAGAACCAGTGA
The DNA here is from genome assembly GCA_013399835.1 of Leptocoma aspasia. Classification (NCBI taxonomy): domain Eukaryota; kingdom Metazoa; phylum Chordata; class Aves; order Passeriformes; family Nectariniidae; genus Leptocoma; species Leptocoma aspasia. Next base: position 85,512 of record VXAX01001406.1, on the reverse strand, counting down.
CAGAACGTTGCATCGTCCCCTGCAAAGCAGATGATAGGGATCCATGAGAACAGCATGGGAATCATTTTGTTCACACATATATTAGTACAAAACTGGAGGCCACTTCTCCTCTAGGTGTTTTCATTTATCTTTGATTCATGTCTTGCAACAGCAACTTTCTGCCCAGCAAGTGGACGCTTTTCTGAAACGTGCTGCTTCCTGACCTCACCCTGTGTTCACTGTTTCATCTGCCTGAATTTACTCACTGAGAACAAAGACATCATTGTACACCACTGGTCCATCTGTTCTAGAGAGCTGCTTCAAGTTGTAGTTAGCACCAGATGTTTCCTAAGGAAGCATCCTCAACATTCTGAATATCCCCAGTGAATGTTCAAAGGTATTAACTGCAAGAAATACCATCACATATTTATAAAAAAGGACTTTTTTGCATGCTTTGTTACTATACTTCCTTAAAGATAGGATAAGAGCATTTCACAGTAAATTGTAACACATTTTCTCATTCTGCAGTCATCTGTCAAAATTTTGAAATGTTTAAGATGGTGTTTTATTTCACTATTCACAAAAAAAAAAAAAAAGCCTTAGTATTTCTTGCTGCATAGAGCACTCTACTGATTTGTCTGATGCTGAGAACTGCAACAAATTGATGAATGCTCTAAAAGTCCTTATGTGACTCAATGAAGGCTTTGGGAAGAATTCCTGAATCCATAGTCCTGAAACTTTTTAGAACCCACATTTTTCACCTTGTTCCTGTGATACTGCCACTGTTTTCAACAGTTTTGTCATAACTTAGTGGATTTTGCCATTTAATTGTGCAAAATTAGTAAAATGTGGGCTATCATCTATAGCCATTTGAATATTGAGTGAAGTCATGCCCATGCACTTCAGACTGCAGAGTAATTTTTTTTTAATAGGAAATCAGGAAAGAAAGCTTTTTCATTATGCATTTCTTCAATTTCTCTTTGGTTTTTTCTGAGTTCTATTTCCATTTGTTTAATTGTCCACTCTTTCTGCCTTTTGAGACTCCCAAAAGCTAATGCCCCCAATTGTAACACATATATGAGCTGTCTCCTGAGCCATATCTCTGTGCCAAATAACTGTTGAGCTAATATAAAGTACATGTTTCATTCAAAGCAAGTTTTAAATTTTAGGAAATGTTCTGAATTACATGGAAAATGTCTCTGAGATTACTTCCTTTTCTAAATTAATCTTTTTTTTTTTTCTGTAAAGTATTTTTACTTTTCAGAAAGCATGAGAAATTACAAAGCTAGTAAATGAAATCCAAATAATCAGAGATGAAGGACATGTTAATTTTAAAACAGGAGGCAGGTCTTTCTTAATAATTTTATCAAGCTGTCATCTCAGAATGGCCACCTCTGAGAAGCTGTCAGCTTCACTGGTATAAATGAAGTTGGAATAAGGGAAGATTGCCAAGCACAGGCTGCTCCAAAGGACCATAAGCAACTGCAGCCACCAAGGGGCAGTGGAGTGAGCTTCAAAAGAGTATTCTGGGCATGCCCCAGCACTCTTCAAACCTCTGGGGCCCTGTAGAAAATAGTAGTACTGCTGAACATGGTGGTAGTATACTGACTATAAAATTACATCTTGTACAACCAATTGAAGTCTGGGCCACTTCAAGTGTTTTTAACTCTTCTGAAGGTGTATAATATTTATTTCTAGTTAGAATTAGACTGCTTCCTTTTTCCCGCTGCTGGATCCTGTAGCAGTTTGGCTTGCTAGCCAAGAGACCATTGTTAAATTTCTATTCCTCATATACCTTCGAGAATCTTCTCTTTGCATCTGTCTCTTAAAATATTTTTTCTTTCAGTGAGAAAGAACAACTTGATAGGCAGATTCACCTTAAACTTGCTATTATAAAGCATGTTTTCCAATTCTTTAATAATTCCTATAGCTACTAATAACCTTCCTTTGAATGTGGATATCAAAACCAGAGACAGAATGCCAGTTATACTATGCTAAAAGCCAAATGCAAGTCAAAAAGCTTCCCAAATACTGCATTAGCCACCTGCCTATGCATCTAAGGATTACATTAATCCTTTCTCCATTACAGTGCTCAATAAGCTTCTGATTCACCACAAGCTCAATTTTTTGGTCCCACTCTTCTTCAGCTTCCATACTCCTTCCATTTCTTTCTGAGTCCAAGCTCCATATTTCCAGATGTCTGACTTCTCTAAACTCAGGGATTCAAATCACATGGATCATTCTTCCATTCTCGGTCTTTCTGTTATTTTTTTCCAAGTTTATCAGTAAGAAATCATATGCCTTGTGGCCAGAACATTTTCTCTCAGTATACAGATCCCCACCAAAATTAAAAAAATAATCCACCAGGATTCCTGGTATGCCATACAGGAATATGTAATTTCATGTGCATTTTGAAACATTAACAGAAAAGTAATAGATTTCTAGAAATATTTATAATACATCTTTCTTTTCACAAAGTGATGGCTGGTTTTAGGTTTCCACTGCTTCAATGGCTTTTTAAAAAGCACTATTGGAAATCGAGGTTATAGATGACAGGGGTGGAGAGCTGGCAGAGCATTAACAAATCAAAACAAAAGCATTGAGTGACCTGAAGGAAGGAAGCAAAAACACTGGAAAATGTTAAAAAGAACTGAAGCCTATCTTGAAACATTTGGAGAAATTACCCCAAAGTAACAGACAAGTTGAGTTATAAGGAGGAAGAGCTTATTCTTCTGTCAATGGTGAAGCAAAGGTGAAGCAAATTCCTGCATGTTTAACACCTTTGTGTGCATGTGCACAGCCACACAGTCATCCAAGACTGAACTGCAGGAGAGGTCTGACTGACTTCAGCTAAGTAAAACCTCTGTGGTGAATCTAATTATTTCTTTAGAGACTTCTGAATAAGCAGTCATTATGCCATGTAATTTTTTTGTTTTGTTATTTAATGGGCAGTAAAATTAGGCCCATATACGTAAAACATCTTTGAAAAAAAGAAGTATCACCACCATCATCATCACGATTTCCACATGCAAGATGGTACATTTTTGGTGGCTATGCATGTAGTCATACCCCACACTTCTTCAACTGGTAAATATTTTCCAGATGCATAAGATTATGAGTGATTTAGTGGAAAGCATATAGTGAGGTCTGTATTTGTCAATATGGAGAATCTTATCACTTTGCAAGTCATGAGCATTGCAAAGGGTCCATTAATAAAATAAAGTCACAATCAAAGAAATACAGGCAAAGTATCATAACAAAATTAACAGCAAGTGCTGGTAGATATGCATTAAAAGTGAGGCAAATGCAACATTAGGGAGAAAAGATTACTGTAATATTTAAATCTATGTTTACAGGTATTTTTAAAGCCTTTGAATTCTGGAAAACTCATTATTCACCCATTCACATACAGACCTTGACTTCTGATTACATTTGTTTTTGTGGGATCTTCTAAAAGATCCCCCCAAAAAGAGTAATTTACAATATTCATATAAAAATGCCTAAAAATGCTCATAGAATGTATGTAACAGCATTTTGATGATCAGGATGGAATTTTAAAACAGTATAGTTGTAATATTTCTAATTTTGTGGCTACTCAAGAGACCATGATCAAGTCCATGTTGGATTCAATATTTGTTTAATGTAGAAACTTCAACAATGAAATGAAATGAACTGTTTCATTTGTTAAAAAGGAAATACTAGCCATTTCTGAATTTGCATTACACAATTCCTTCATTTTTCTGATCTTCCCTTGTAGTGACAAGGAAAAGCCCTTCCTTCCATGTATTTATTGAGTAAACTAAGCAGCAGGATTTCTCATCAGATAAAATGTCAGCTGCAACCATCTTCAAACACTTCCCAGAGCTCTCCCATTGTTTTTTCAGAAACATTTTAATCACTCCACTAAAATCAAAGCTCTTAAATACTTGATTTTGTGCCTGGATTAAAATTTGTCCTTTCCAGGCATACCACATAAAGGACTTGCACTTGTATGGGGTTTAGATTCACAGATTAACAATATTTCATTAGAGCTACATTCCTTACTTACTGATTTACCAGTATTTCAGAGGACTACTGTACCTACATTGGTTTTAATCCTTTTGCTTCAAATGCAATTCTTATAGAAAATCATTTCTATAATTAGATTCCAATATTAGATTACTAAACTCCAGGAGCTTTCACTAAAAAAAAAAAAAAAACCAAACTGTTCTGAGGTGTCTACGAATGAATAGAGAAAAGCTCTTTCTACAGACCAGAGATGCAGCAACTCCTCTGTGAAATCTGCAAAAATGTGTGAATAAATGGAATATATTAAAAGCCAGGAAGGAATATTGGCTCTGCTTTCAGAAAGGACAGGGTTTGAGAACGTGGCACACAAAAGCCATTGTCTGGCTTAGCATTTGTTCCCTACCTCATAGTTTTATCCCTGCCTCTCCCTCAGACTTCCACCTTGATTTATTCCTGGCTTTATCAACATTAAACCCAGCAAGAGTGAACTTAGACATTTCTTTTGTAGAAGAAATTAGAACTGAAGGGTGGCATGAGAAAGCGAAGTGCTTAGAAAATAGAAAAAACTACTCCAACTAAAAAAAAAATTAAAAATAAAGAAAAAATTTTTAAAGGGTCCAAAACACTTTAAAAATAGGGACAATAGCACACGTACGCCTGGGTTAGTTTCCTGTGAGGCCAGGCCTGACGCCCGCCCTGGGCCAGGTGCCGCAGCGCCCGGAACCCCCCGGGAGCGCACAGGCCCCTCCCGGCTTGCGTGTCCCTTCTCTTGGTTGTTTCTCGTACGTGCAACAAGCAAGAAACTGAGGAACAACTGAGAAGCCGCTGGACTCTTGAGTAGGAAACGCTTTCCCCATCAGTGCTAGCTGTGGCTGTCTCAGCAGGGTAGCTCTCCTTCAGTGCTGCGGGTCAAAATGTCCTTCCAGCAGGGTTACGCACCCGCTGGGCACCGCCTCCAGCGGGAGAAAGTCCTAGAAACGGGATCAGTTCGAGCTGGTTTTCTCTGTTCTCGTCCACCCGTAAAGCTTGACTGTCAAAAAGCTTCTCCCCCCTCATAGTGGTGTCTGGGACACAAACCCCACAAAGACAGCTCAGGACACGTTCCCACTCCAGGCCCGCGGCGGGCCCTGAGCGCCCTCGCCTCACCAGCAGCGGGGAGCGAGCTGAGGCTGCGACCCTCATGGCTGATGGATTTCCTTGGCCCTCAGCCGCTCCGCTCCGCTCCGTGCCACAGAGAAGCCGTTCCCTGCCAATGTCACCGCAGATCCGGGCGCTCCCCGCGCTGCGGTGGCCGCGCAGGGCGCTCGCACCCTCTGCTGGTGCGCCCGCAGGCCAGCTCGAGAGCTGTGAAACAAATTTATCTGACCCTCATCCGTGTCTCTAGCTGTCATACACCGACTGGCTGGATGGATAAACAACCGGTTTTAAGGAAATGGATCAATAAATGAGATTTAATACATGTCTTTCTAAGATATATCCATTTAAAACCACCTTTATTTAAAGTGTGTTTTTATTTTAAGGTCGAAAGGAAAGGAGCTATTCAACATCTAATGTGGAAACAATAACATCCGATTTCAAAGACATGGCAAAAGTTTCTTTCAATAACAGTTTCTAATATTCTTATTTTTGTTTTAATAAATAAACTTTTTAAGTATTTCCGTTAATATATTTTACCATGAGGCTTTTACGTCAGCTTTATTTCTTCCAGTTAACTTAGTAGGAGAAAACTACAGGGATAATAGTCTGGAAATTCCCCCTACTCCAAGTGACACATACTGTTATGGATCATAATCTATAGTAGTAAGGCCCTCAAGAATTTCCTTCATGCTTTCTGGGACAAATCTTGGAACAGGTTGAAAAAAACCCAGTGAAATCAGCAGAGTCAAAAGCTTCTGCCTCATCTTTTTCTTTGACAGAAACATCTGAGTCCTTCTCAGGGTATGTATGACTGCACAGCTGTAACCCAGAGACAAATTCAGCAGAAGCAGAATCTTTCTGTAAATGGCAGCTCATTATAGACTGAGAACCACTTTTAACTGGGTTCATGAGTGAGTATTTTACATCCAAGAACATCCCAAGTACAGCACCCTGACATGTAAAGTAAGACTTTCATTTATGGAATTGTCTGGTCAACAAACACAAGAATAAGAACATATTTTGGTTAACACTTCCATTTCAGAATAGACATTGATTGACATTCAGTGGGCTCTCTTGTTACAAGAACTAATGCATGAAAGAGTTTAATATTTCTCTCAGCTGAAACGCATTTCTATTTCTTTTGAGTGGTTCTGTTACTAGTTGAACATTTCATGTGTAAGTCCCTAAAGAGCCACCATATTTCATAAGTGACTATCACACCCCAAACTGGTTTTTACATTCTCTGAAAGTGAAACAGGTTTAGAAGTATTTAATGTAAACCTTCAGAACTGATTGCATTTTGTGCTGTAATCGCGAAAGGCTCTGGACAAAAATGAGGCTGTTTTCCTCTGTAGGTCATGGATTAGAGTTAAGAGGATGATAGTGGAGTGGTCTCTCCTGTCCCCTTAATTCAGTCCTAGCTGGACTCCAGGAAAAAGATGTTGCTCTTAAGGTAGACAGCCACACTAATGGATAAATGTCTCCATGGACTTTCCTGTAGGGACAGGTTTTAAACACAGAATTTCTAGGCAAACCTTCATAAAGTGGCTGCTTCCAGAAGAAGACTTGAAAAATGACATCAAGGTCATTTTATGTCCTCATTTTTCCTTTGCTCTGAGCGGGTGCCTCTTTCAGCTTGCCTTTGATGCAGATGAGTCAGAAAAAGGTTTGGTTTTTTGTAATATATTGCATTAGTGCTGGTCTTGCCAAGAAGATGTCAATAGTCCAGAGGCTGCTACTGAACCAATAGACTTATAAAGAGGTATTACTAATGCACCTCTCTCAGTGGCATCAAAGCATTTGTCTTTATGATCTAAATCACTTAAATCATTATAGCCAAGTCAGAATATCTACTATACTAAAAACCAAAAAAGTATTAATCTTCTGGGAATTTCCGTTTTACACAACTCCAAATCTCATAACCTCTTGTTTTTTTCAATGAAAATTCAGGCTTGCCATTTTTACTTTCTATTCTACTTATCAGTATTCCTAAGCTCAATGGGAAAAAACAGGATATTAATATAATATTTCAGTATTTAAATAAATTATGACCATATCTGCTCCTTGAAAGATATTTCTCAGCCCCAGTTTTCAAAAGTGAAAGAAATCAGACACAGACACCTGAATAAAATTTTTGTGTATATAAATCTTTAATAATTTAAAAAGCAAAAATAGCCACTATATTTAAAAGGTATTGAAATGGATAACCATTAAATTCTATTATGTCAGTAAGCAATTCTGCCAACATGCTAAGTTGAATTTTTTTCCAGATAAGAATGTGAATATTTTTAAGTCTTCGTCCATAGACATCTGTGTTTTCTGGTGGTGTGGTTTTACGACCTTTGCTCACTACCATTAATAAATGAAAAATAAGTGATAGATGTTGAAATCAGATAGTAATGATTGTTTCATTTTACATTCCAGCGATTTGAGAAGTACTTGTTCATAGCTGATGTCAAACCACATCAAGCATTAAAGAACAGAGTGTATACTCAGGGAACACCTCTCTGTAATGCTGAAAATTAGTCTTTTATCATGGTTATGGAGGTCAGCAATTTCCAAATCACAGGGGGCAAGGGTACTACACTAATGCTCATCATTTCTAACACTTTTTTGCTGTAGCCACATTTAATTGACCATTTTGTTAACTATACTTCTCAATGCAATTCTCTGGGTCATAAAACCAGTCCAAATGCATAAGTCCATATGCATTTGGACCAGAAGTCCAAATGCACTATCAAGGCAAATGAAGCATCCTCGTGTGCCCTTTAGTTCCAGTGGGTGCCTGTTTCCTCAGTGACTTCCTGACTCAGGTTGAGAGCGTCCCAGGACTGGCAGCACAGGCCATTGTACAAAGCTGCTCTGCCTGTGAGGGTTCACAGGGACAAGGACAACAGTACAGGGCTGAGGCTGTCAAAGCCGACATCTTCTTGCTCTCCTGGAGCACTGTGGAAATACAAACCCGAAATACAAACCATCTTCAATCAAAAAAAAGAGTCAAGTTAATGCCTTTTGCTGTGGCTGCTGCAAGAGGCAATCATTCCAAATAGGTTTGGTCTGGAACCTGGAGAAATTAAATCCATCACAAGGGCAGAAGAAACAGCTCAACCTGCACAACAGCATAAATAGGCTGGTAATGTGCCTGCCTGCTGGTAGAATGAGGTTATGAGTATTTAAATGCTCATACAGAATACAAAAGGGAGTAGAAGACAGAAGGAAAGTTTTCCAATGTCTATGCTTTTTAATATGTAGTGGAGGAAATTGCAGCTCTTTTGATGTTATTTTTTGATGGAGATGGATAATTTCTGCATTTTTGCTGTGCTTTTTTTTATTTATTTTTCTGAATAAGACCATTTATCTGTAGTGTTGAATAATAGGAGACCTATTACAAAACATAATGTTGTGTCAGCAAGTTCCTGGCTCTATCAAATAAAAGATTAGTGATGATAGGGCATCACTAATGATAGGCAAAAGATGATGGGAAAAGAAGTCTTCAAAAGAAGACAAACCTTTGGATCATGTTACACATCCCTCCTGAAGCAAAACAAATTGAGGTTTTTTTCAGGATAAAACTACACAGGGAGATCCATTCAAGAGCACAGAAAATGCACTCCTGCTGCTAAGTGAAGGGCAGACTGGAGGCCATAGCCTTAGTTTAGTTAAGCTCTGTATTTTTCAGGCCTTGTTTGCTGTCATGGACCCAGTCAGCAGCTCTGAGCCAGAGGAACAGCTGCATCACTGGAGACTTTTTCTGGCCTTCAGCATTACCTGTCTTAAGCAAGGCACAGCTCTGAGCTCAGAGACCTTCTAGCTGTCTCAAAGCCCTTTGAACCCAGATATCTGAGCACATTCCTAACCAGTTTTGTTGGCTTTGGCTTTTGATTGACAGGTGAGCAACAAGCACTGAGAGCAAATGCTCAGGAAGGCACAATGTTTACTGAAATAATTTGGGCGTCTTCCACAAGTATTTAGAGTTCAGAGAGTTGTTAGCAAGACTGGAAATGAGAGGGTGGCCCTGAGAAAGGCAAAGTCTGGATGTACTTTCTCAGAAATAAGCCAGGTACAGAGGGTATTTGGACATTTGTGGACAAAGTGGGTTGTCATGTTCTTACCCAATTCAAATACAATCATTGAAATGGATTTTAAATAACACAATGATTTATTTGAACATAGAAGTATATGAAATATAAAATTTATATTCTTGAAATTGCCCTTTACCCTCCCATCTTAGTCCTGTATATGAAACAGTAGTGCTCTGTTTCTAAGTTGGCTTCAAATCACTAGTGTGTTTCTCATTTATAAAATACTTTTTACAGCCTAATTGGGAGCAGTTTAAATCTCAGATTCTCAGCTCCTTACTAGACCAGTTAAGACTCCAATTGACTGTAACGATTCAGAAAGAGGCTCTTTTGGAGCTTTTACAATATGTCATGTAAATTGGTATTCAGGGACTTTAAAAAAATGCTTTATATTATATTTAACTAGAATATTATTCACATGATAGGAGGCCCATGACATAATGGATGGTAGACGCTTAGAAAATTGGTCACAGTTTATGGCCTCAAGGCCAATGAACATTTTACCCCAGAAAATGATCCACAGTGTAATACATAAGACCAATTCCATATCACCAGAAAAACCCAGAAATCTCAGATGCTCATTACTCGCCCAGTCTTTGAATTCTGTTCCCTACACATTTATCAGTGTTCATGAGTGTCCCACCTAATCTTGTTATAATTATGAAATCTTACTTATTCATCATTGCCCTTTGATGACTGGACAAACTGATTTCCTTCGGAAGGACATAGGAATGGATCCTTCGTGGATCCATTCTAAAAGCCTTGTGAAAGTTATATTTTTCTAAATAAAAATGCTCAAAACTTGTGAAGCTTTTCCTATAGATGTAATCACTACACAGTTTTCAGCTGTGGCTGTCCAGTAACACAGCACGAGTTACAACTGGAAAAAATATATAAACAGGTTTGATTTTTTTTAACTATTTCTAAAAAAATTTCTTCACTATCCTCTGCACTTCAGCACTTCGATGATTCTTAGAAGATTTCCTACAGATAGAGGAACTTTTGCTGCATGGGTGAACTTCCCAGTAGGGAGAGGCAAAACTTTTTCTGCAGAAATAATTAATACAGATAGCCTTGCTCTTCAAGGGCTTTTAATCAGAAACAAAAAAGGTGCCCGTAGGATTCAGGCATTTGAACTGAAAGAGTCAAGATGCCAAGAGGTACCAGGGGCAGGATTTGGTGGGTTCTGCTGCTTTGAAGTGGCAGGACTGGACTTTTTAGTTCCTTTCCCACCATTATTAACCAACTGGAAAGTTACATTACAAAAACACCTCACTCCTCCAATTCTCCACATCCACCATCTGTTTTGTCTCATTAGATTTTTAATTCTGTGGAACAGGGCTCGTTAATATGTATTCATGGTTCCAGATTTTTAAAGAGGCTTGCAGCAGAAGTTATACTACAATTCATAAATAATAAAATCAGTATACTTTCCTGGGAAATTGTCTTGACATTGCTTGTCCTATAAACAAAAGAATTCTTTATCTAAACAAAAATAAATGTTTAGAGTACCTGTGAGAAAAAAAAAGGGATGTTATATATTTTCTGTTGTAGGAATTTCAACCCAATCCTCCTCCCCTCATGCTCATAGAAAGTCAGTCACCTATTTACTTTTCTGAAAGCAGAGCTAAGTGATATATTTCTTTTATAAACAAAACACTAGCATCACAACATGATGCATGAGGTGAAATATGCAACAGATTGATGGAATAGCAAACTGATGAGCTGTACCTAAGAAGTGCAATCTGATTTCAGAAATCCCAAAGGGGCTACCATGCACAAGAGAAACAAAGAAACATTGTTTAATCCCTTCTTTCAAAATAGACAGCTGTGAAAAGAGGGTCGCTTATTTTACCACAGAAAGGGCAGAACTCAGAGTATATGTGCAGGCAAAGTGCTGAGACCAACCTCTTCATAAAAGGTAGCTTTTTCTCACAAGTTTGTGAGCACCTTCTGTAGGGACAATTACCTTAAAGTGTATCATATTGATCTGCAATATACTTTGCAAATGTCAATATATACCTAGTCTTGCTGCCTACAGCATATGAGGAAGTGAAATAAAAATGAGTCTGGACTTAATGACATGTAACCATCTCGGATGAATAATGTATATATGGTCAATCCCCAATTCTCGGGAGACCATCAGGCTAACTTTAATGTTTGAGACAAGCAACCGTATGTTTTAGATTTATCACTTGAGTCCTAATGCACTTGCCAAAGGACATTAATATTTAAATATTGAAAAATATACTATCAGCAGAAAAATAGGCAGACTTACAGTTAGGGAGGTTTTCTTTGGTTAGCCCTTAAAACATACCTTCTTTTTTTTTTTTTTTTTTGAGAGAGAGTTTAGGAAAACTACTAGTCTTTTAATCTGATTCCATATTATGAAAGATATTTAACTTCCTATTTCAAGCCAAGAAATATATGCAGAAGCCAGTTTTTAGGTAGTTCTGTTCTGAGGTTCTCTATAATCTCCCCACTAAAGTCTGGTATATGTATATAAGATTTGTTTTTTGAACTCATGAGACCTTAAAACATAGAAAAACAGAATAATCCAAATCAAGCAATAATTAGATGAGAATCTCTTGTAATACATATATTACCAAATAAGCAATGATTTTTATTATTCTTCCTGAGTCATCCTGGAACATGTTAAAAACATAATAGACTTCCTACAGATTGGATTTGGCTCAATCTTTGTCTCTATTTCCTGACTAGTTAGTGTGGCACTAGATTATATACTTGGGAAATTAATTCCCCCGTTGTTGCTAGAACAGGTAGAGAGTGAGCACTGTATCACCACTGTATTTGTCTCCAGGCTGCCTGGCAGACCTTCATTGAGATTTGTTTAGGAGACACTGTCATTGCTGGTGAAAATATTCAAATTCTGAACCTATTTTACATTGGATAGTATGTTAGGATTCATGGTAGAGAGTGTTTTCATTTGTTCCATTGCTCTCCAAAGACAGTAGAGATGTTGATTTCACATTTAGATGATGTGTGTAAATTGTTATGAGGTTTTTCTTCATATTTGAATTGCATGTTAGAAAAATGTGCTCCACTATGCCATGAAGTAAAAAGAGATCTTTTGGTTTGTTTCCCAATGTGATGAGTACAGTTAATAAACAATATACTTTCTGATAGCTTACTGTTCTGTTCATTGGAAGCTGAATGTAAAAAATTACAGAGAAATAACAAACAATTTAGATTCTCTTCAGTGCTGGCTCTAATAAATCAAGGTCTCAGAAAGTTTATAGATGGATTCTGTTCTCATGAGCTCAATAAGAAAATGTTTGACACCACAGGTGGCGAACTCTCTTGCCCCACTGCTTTCCCAGAGGTGCTCTGAGAGGGCCCATGAGCAGCAAACCTCTCAGCAGATGTTGTTGTTAAGTAGCAACAGGTAGAGCGTGACTCCAGGCAACTGGCTAATCCCCCTTGAAATGAAGACAGAGGAAGGGATCAAGTGCACTCTCAGCAGGTTTGCAGATGACACCGAGCTGAGCAGTGCAGTTGACACACTGAAGGGCAGGATGGAATCTAGAGGGACCTGGGCAAGCTCGAGAAGTTGGCCCAAGGGGATCTCATGAGGTTCAACAAGACCCAGTGCAAGCTGCTTTATCTGGGTCGGGGCAACCTCCGGTATCAACACAGCCTGGGGGATGAACAGATCAAGAGCAGCCCCCCTGAGGAGGACTTGAGGGTGCTGGTGGGTGAGAGGATGATGCTGGACATCAGCCAGCCATGTAAGCTTGCAGCCCAGAAGCCAAACGTGTCCTNAGAGGGACCTGGGCAAGCTCGAGAAGTTGGCCCAAGGGGATCTCATGAGGTTCAACAAGACCCAGTGCAAGCTGCTTTATCTGGGTCGGGGCAACCTCCGGTATCAACACAGCCTGGGGGATGAACAGATCAAGAGCAGCCCCCCTGAGGAGGACTTGAGGGTGCTGGTGGGTGAGAGGATGATGCTGGACATCAGCCAGCCATGTAAGCTTGCAGCCCAGAAGCCAAACGTGTCCTGGGCTGCATCCAAATAATCAGCAGCAGCAGCTGAGGGAGGGGATTCTGTCCCTCCACGTTGCTCTGGTGAGACCCCAGCTGGAGTGCTGCATCCAGCTCTGGGGTCCCCAGCACTAAAAGGACATTGACCTGTTGGAGAAGGTCCAGAGAAGGCCACCAAAATGATCAGAGGGCTGGAGCACCTCTCCTGTGAGGAAAGGCTGGGAGAATTGGAATTGTTGAGCCTGGAGAAGAAAAGGCTTCAGGGTGACTTGATTGCAATCCTCCTGTACCTGAAGGGAGCCTCCAAGAAAGATGGGGTGGAACTTTTACAAGGGCGTGTAGTGACAGAAGAAGGGGGAATGGATTCATACTGAAAGAGGGCAGGTTTACATTAGAGATTACGAAGAAATTTTTTGCTGTGAGGGTGGTGAGGCGTAGGAACAGGTTGCCCAGGGAAGCTGTGGATGCTCCATCCCTGGAAATGTTCAAGACCAGGCTGGATCAGGCTTTGAGCAACCTGGTCTAGGGGAGGTGTCCCTGTGGAAGGTGTTGCTGCCCACGGCAGCAGGTTGGAACTAGATGATCTTTAGGGCCCCTTCCAACCCAAGCCATTCTATGAGTCTACAAAATTTCTTAGAGATCATTAAGGGGCATGGTTATCTAAATAATGTATGTGACATTATGCACTAGTAAAATACTATCCAAAGTATATTAAAAGTATATATACATTATATATATAAGTATATGTGGATGTTATATAGTTTTACAGAGCACAGCATAGTTTTTACAGTCTATTTTGTCCAGAAGAAGGAGATTAAAAACATCATTCTATTCTTCCAAAGCAGTGAACCAAGCCTGTGGCATAAAATGAACATAGATGAGCATTTATTACTGCATAAAACCTGTCCCATTATGGCATTTAGATGTTAGCATTCAATAAGATTTTAGGGCATTCCCCAGGTTATAAGTGATCTCTGTCACTTGCCTTTTCAAGGCAAACACTTTCATTTTAAATCCATATTTTATTCTCAAGCTGTCCTTTTAAAAGTTATGTACTTCATAAAGACTCTAAATCAGCTTTCTGACATTTAACAACAACATATTCAGTACTGAGCCTTTCCTAAAAACTTTTATGCTAGTAATTACTAAAATGGCTGAAGCCTGCTTTCAAATGTTGAAATATAGAAGTTCAAGGCTATAAAAATTTATTCCATAATAATTTTGCACTGTAAGAATATTCAAATCAATCTAAAATTGATGGGGGGGAACTTTTATCCATGAATGTTTAACTTACACCACATCTTTTGGGAAGATATTAATATCCACAGGAAGAAAGATGAAGCAATGATTTATTTTATAGCCATTCAAGTTTAAAGACTTTTAAAGATGCATTCTGAAACCCAGAGATTTAGTTACAGAAAAGAGGAAAATCTGGAGTTACCTGTAAGCAAATCTTAGATGGAACTGCAGAGGTATTTTATAAAATAAGCTGAGTAAAGGATAACTGACAATTTTTATCAAATATTTTTCTAGAAAAGATCCAGTCAATAATAAAATTTAAGAATTGTAGAAAATTGAGTTTGACAGGGAATGTGAGGGTTATCCCGTGAGTTTATAGAGTCACAGAATCATAGAACCATGGAATGGTTTGAGTTGGAACGGACCCTAATCTAATTCTAGCTACCCTGCTGTGGGCAGGGACACCTTCCACTAGACCAGGTTCCTCAGAGCCCCATCCAGCCTGGCCTTGAACACTTCCACTTCCACACCCTCACTGTAAAGAATCCATGCCTAAAAGCCAATCTAAATCTACCCACTTTCAGTTTAAAGCTCCTAACCCCTTGACACATCCCTGCACTCTCTGATAAAGAGTCCCTCCTGTCTTGCAGGAGGGCCCCTGTCTCTAGGACAGTCCCTCATCCAGCTAAAATAGTAGGAGTTATTCTCCTAAATAGGCTTTAAGCCAAACATTTCCAACATTTAGACCTTTTGCAGGTGAAATTGATCTCAGCACCATAAAACACACCCCTTACTCCATGTAGATCTTGCTAGCCCAAGAGTTAATAACTTTCTTCACTGCTCAAAGCTTGGAAGAGGGAGAGAAGGGAATTAGACACATTTATTGATGACTAAAGAAAAAGTTTCAAAGAAACCTAACTTTTCACATATACTTGGTGTTATTTTTAGACTTACAAGAATAAAAACTCTTTTCACACAGTCCAGATCTCAAGGCTATAGTTAAATAAGCATAGTTATACAGACACAGATCTTTTAAAAAAAGCTAGCTCTGTTCCTAACTTCTGAAGTCTCCTGGGGGTTCTTTTTCAGTTCTCAGGGACATCATGGATGCATTAATGACACTTTTATGTAGCTTGGCTGTATTTCCCTTTATTAAAGTTATATCATCCAATTTAGGCACAATTCACTCTGTATCCCAAACTTAAACCTCTACAAAAGGTTAAAAATATATTTAGAATTAATGAAATCCAAATTACATAGTTTCTCAAAGCCAGTGTACTTGTAAAATGAACCCTCTCACTGCAGCAGGGATAAGTGAAGCTTAAAATGACATTATTAAAAAAAAGCATTTTTGCCCTGTATGGATCAACTATTTTATAAAATATTCTCTCTCTTCTGAAGAGAGGTGAAAACCTGCTGTTTCTGCAAAAAATTAGTAATTTCTCCTAGGACAGTACAAGATGGAGCCAGTGAGGGAAAGACCATATGAACGTTCAAGTTCAGTATGGCACCATCCAAGTGATTCCCAAGTCACAAGAAAACTGACTGCAAGGAAAGGAGGTGAAATGAGACACAATAATTACAGGACTTAATCCTGTATAAATGAAAATCAATGGAAGAATGCCTTAAGTTTCCTTTTTTTTAATTTTTTTTTTAATTTCCTATTAGTAATTGTTTGTGCTACTTCTGTCTTATGAAACTCTCCTTTGTGTTTAGGTTGGCCAGTCACCAGACTTTCATTTTGGTGAGCCTCCAACTGGAGACTGAGTTCCTGTTTGAGATCCTAATCATCTCCACCACGTTTTGAACAGAATCAGAGGTCTTTCTGTCTTCTCATGTGTTTTTAAAGCAGTTACCATTAACTTTTAGTTAGAACTTTCTGGTACGCTTCCTTAAAGTGCATGAGAGAGGTGGGGTCTATATAAATTTTGCACAGGGTAGAACAAGCAAAGAAAAATTTCAACATGGAAACATGCAAATAGATGTATGCAACATTATCAGGGGAAAATGTAACATTATCAGGGAAAAATAATACCTGATAGCAAAGGTAATGAATGAAAAAAGAAATTTAAAAAATCTACAAAACAGTTCTAGAGGAATCAACAAACCAGACATGAATTAGACATGAATTTGTAATGAAATAAGGTAAGAGAAAATTAGTTCAATCTTCTCTGTATAAAGGATTCTTGTGATCTACACATTTAATCTTTGCCTCTCTCTGTCACGCTCTCTTTCTGACTCTGGAAAATAACTTTCAGAACTAAATGGCTCTTTAATAATAATAAAAAAATTTTAAAACCCACCAGAAATTTGTGCAGAAATACAGAAATTTTAAAAAGGCGATGGATAGAATTTTTTAACATTTGAAAACAAAATCAAGTAGAAAGGTTTATAGAATATGATTGAAGAAGAACACAGCAAAGAAAAACAGATACAATTAGGTTTTCTGAGTGTAAATTACTAGGATGTAAAAAGAATAATGGCAGTCTTTGAGGAGAACCATTTATTCAGTGAAGTGTAAGTAAGAATAATTAGAAATCAGGATGGAGAAAAACTGGGGGCAATGCTCTTGACAAGAAACTGTCCAAAGGTGTGAAAGCCTCTGCAAGGCAACACTGGCATCTCAACCCCTTAACCTGTGCATTTGCCCTGGACAAAGCAATTGAAATGGAAAGGACAGCCTTGCAGTTCCAGGGGAAAAGTAACTAAGGGGTTGCTAAGGAAAGGGTTGAGACATCAACTTCTTAACTTGTCTCAGCAGTCCAAGCACAGGAAGACTGTCTACAGACCAGGAAATCCATATCCAGGGCAGCAGAAGGCAGTGCACATCAGAAAGCAGAACTTCACGAGGCAGATCTAACACCTTCTATGCCCGATATTCCAGGACTGCAAGACTGAAGCCCCTTTACTAGACCAAGGACTAGGGATTGACTGTCCCTTCTGGTTTGGTCCATGCACGTTCTTATCATTGGTCTAGACAGAAATTAAATTTGTATGAAATATCTTTTCCAATAAGATTTTGAAAACATTGTCCTGAGGAGTGTGTCAATGGTTAAGCAGTACCTTGCAGCTAACCTTTTCAGCAGCACAACATCATTTGTTTAACCTATTGTTTAAGTAGAGGCAGGCAGGGGTAGGTTCTACATCTGGTTTTTTATCAGATACATGCTTATTGGAAGTTTTAAAGTAAGCCCTTTTGGCTTTGGCTAATGGGCTTTTAAATAACTTCTAATGCTAGCTTGAAGCAAAGCACCCTTCTTGAAATACACATATATTGTTTTTTGAATGACTAACACTGACTTAAACAGTGATATTAAAATAAAAATCTAATACTCAGTATGAATTTATAGCAGTGAAAACAATGTTAGCTAAAATTCATCACAGCAGTTCAGCAAGAGGCCTGTGATGACTACAGAGCTAGTATAAAATCAATTACATCCTGACTGGTAGGTCACCTTGCAGTGAATTTGTTTTTATGTAAGTTTTCATAGTTAGTTGCCCTCCATTAAAAACAAAATATAGAGTGATCAAATTATAGTTGATAGAGCACTCCAGAGCAGAATGAATGACACCACAAGCAAATTTTATATAAACGTCATAAAGTTCTCAGAGTGATTTCAGTAGAACTACTTCATTCATCTGTTTGTATTTCCATATGCTCAAGAGTTAATGGAGGAGTTATAAGCACAATGTCCTTTGGTTTAGTGCATCTTCCAAAAAGCTTTAATTGCGAGGGCGCCAGTCCTTGAAAGCAATTTGAACATTTATTCCCTTCCAGTCTCCTTCATTCCATTACATTTTAAGTACATATGTGATTTTCATGAATGGTCTTATTGCACGAGTTAGGTTAATCAAAGACTACCACATTAATGATTAGGTCAAGCATTATTACTGGCAAGTATTTTCCTTTTTTTTTAATTGGTTTTAACTGATGAATGACAAGCCTACTCAAAGAGCTTTTATATTTTATTGCTATGATTTTTATCCAACTCTGCTGTCTTTTCAAGTGTCGTTGACTATTAACAATGGTCTCTACACAGAGAATTGTAAAGGGCAGGTAGTGATTCACTTTAAAATATTTTCTTTTCTTTTACCAAGAAGAGATGTAATCATCCAAATAATTGTATTTATATTGCCTCTAAATCTGCTATTTATGAAATAATTCTATGTTAAGGGACTTTCATTGGGATTTCATCCATTTTAAAAGCGGTAAAAGCTGAATTAATTCATAGATCTGGCTTTAGTTCAGTAGTAAAAGAAGCCAAAAGAGTCCAGTTACAGAGTACTTATCCAACTCATTGGAGAAAGTGGCTGAAGGCAGAAAGAAAAAAGCCTAACTCTTTCCAACATTTGATGCTATTTCATTTTTGAGAATTGGAAGCAGAAGCCAGGCTGCAGTGATACGTATTTTTATACTGTATAAATATAATTGTTCTGCAGTAAAATTCTGTAGATAATAATTTGGCTTATTCATAAATACAACATCATGTTGTAAAGCTGCATTCATATGCCTGACACCACTTTAAAAGCACACCAGGTGCTTTTACCAATAGTAAAAAAGACATTTTTACACATTAGATGGCACAGCCTCCAAGAGGAATGAAGAACAGCTTTAACTAAACAGTAAATTAAAAAAAAATACAGACCATTAAAAAAAATCTGTTCGTATATTCATGATATGAACCTGCCTCAGAGAGCTCTCTGACCAATAATTGAAAGAAATTGAAACACAAACACACTAACAAAAGAGTTTAATTTCATACAAATGGGGTTTCTTAAGTGGCTGATTCATTGACCCTGTACAACAGGCAGCCTCACAAGTAATCTTTTGCTTCTCTCTCTTTATTTTCCATTTTTGCAGTTTGATTATCTTGTAATAATGTTGCAAGCTATCATCCTCTTAAGAAACATTAAGGTCTCTAGAAAGAATTAAAATATTTAAGTAAATGTCTTGAAAAAGAAAGGAAATCTGGTATAATGTCAACAGCAGGCCTGCTAATGGGACATAATATGTAGGCAGAAAAGAAGTGCAATAAAAATATGGAGAAAAGAAAAATAGAGTGAACTACAACTGTAAAACTAGTGAGATAATGGCACTTGATAAGACAGACAAAATTCAATCTGCATGGAGAGCTAGAAACAATAGAAAATAGAAGAGTTAATAGCATTTTGAATGCATTTGAAACTAATTAAAGGGAAAAGAGTAATGTGCTGAAAGCAAAAACTATTAAAATGTGAGGACATTATGAATGGCCTTCTGGACCTGGTTATTTCATATTTACAGTAATCACTCTGGCCAAAAAAAAAAAAAAGGAAAAAAAGGCTAGTTAAATGCATTCATTAAAAAGTTAACCTTTAGTGCAAACATAAGGCAGGACTGCAAAATGACATTAAAATACAGATTTCAGAAATTAAGCTAGAGAAATGTAACAAATTTTAGTAAATAATGGCAACCATTCGTGTTATGAAATAAAATCTCATCACCTGGAATAAACACAGTTCAGGAAGAGAAATGCTCACTGGATCCACTAGGTATCCAGCCTCAGGATAGCTGTTAGAATAAAGAAAGGCATGTTAGGGAAATTAGTGATTACGGTACACCAGAATGACTACAAAAAGAGCCTGGTTTGTTTAGTCCAGAAAAAATGAAGGCTGGCAGCAAACACAGAATGACAAAGGTGGTTTGAATGATGTTAAATAGAAAACATAGATGTCAAAGAGAGAAGATACCATGTAAAGAAGAATTTTGTCCAAGAGAAAACAGATAACAAACAATCCATGAAAATAGTTAAAATAGAGACTAGTAGATTCTTTTCATCAAAATTATATCTTCCAGTAGGAGAAATTAAGAAAAGCAAAACCCCAATTCTGTTACAGTCACCACCAAAACTTGCAGCTAAATTATGGGATTTTGTCCCTACCTTGATGTTTAGATGTTTACCAGGAAAGGTGACTGTTAGTGTATTAATTCCTATAACCCTATTGAAATTCATAGAAGAAGATTTTATTGTACCTGATTTTAAACATCTGTATTAGAAGTTTCCTTATCAGCTAGTTGTCTATTTTCGTTAGTAATGAAGAGAAATACAAAATCCTGGAAGAAGATATATCTGGTCAATTTGAGTGTTTGTGTGAGACAGCTTTGCCCCTCAAAATTATTATTCCTTTCTCTTCTCTGAGAAGAGGCCGGGTAAGCAGATAAGATATTGTCTGGAGCATAGAAATGTATATTTGATACACAGCAGGCACTGTAAGGGTCTAAGGACTAAAATGGAAGAACTGCCTAGGCATTTACAGGGCACCACAACAAAATCCAGGAAGATAAAAAGAGAAAGAAGTAATTCCTTGTATAGAATCTGTTTCTCTCTTTGTCGATGTATCTGCTTTTACAGCTGGAAAAGGACACGTATTGTCATTTCACCTACTAATATAATATTGAACTTGGAAGTACATTGTGCCACCTCTATGACAGGTTGCAAGAGAAAGATGTGAACAAGTGACTGAAGGCTGGTTTCCACAAATCTCACAGATTTGGTTTTTTTGCTGTATTACCAGACTGTGTCTTTTTCACTGGAGCAAAGACTTAATCATGACTTTTATACCAAATTTTTATCACTAACTTTTAAGAAGCTTGAAACAAACCTTTCCATACCAGAAATTGCTCAGCTGATTTAATTTCAAAGAATTCAGAGCAAACAGAGCACAACATCTTCACATGCAAGGTGCTGTCAGGAAGTAGCACTTGTTCACCTCTTAAGTGAGAAAAATATTTTAAATGTATAGTCTCTTTAACTTGATAGTTCTTATTTCTTCGGATGGTTCTAGGGACTACAATCCTCATATGGAAAATTCATTTGACCCCAAAAGATTTTCCTAGGAAAAATGATCTCCCAAGTGTATGTGTCAAGATTCCAAAAGCACATTTGCAAATGTTAGCCTAAAAAGTCAAAGAAATTAAAGCAATGTGGTTAAAACTTCCTCTTCAACTAGTTTGAGACAACCCCAGTAGACTGCAAAAGATTCCATGGGCAGTGTTAAAGCAATCAGGGTTAAAACAAACCCAGAAACTATTTAGTTTGACAATATTTCCTAACCAGCTGAATAGGTTTGTGTAGAGGGGATATTGGCTTTTGAGATGCCAGCATTTGCTGAGCCGGTTTGTCGTCCTCCTGGCAGACCTCAGCTGGCACGGCGTGCTCCGGCACTGCCAGCTCCCACTGCTCCGGTGGTGGCAGCAATGGATTTAAAGAGAACAAGCTCAAAAGGCTGGAAAGATGACAAGTGACCCTGATGTGTTTGAAACTATTTCAACACTGTGCCACAAAACGCTGTCCCACAGGGTACAGGGAGAGGAGCAGAAATGCTCACACAACAGAGCTACGTTAAGTTAATCACGTGCTCCAAGACTCCGAGTCAATTTGCTGAAACAAAGGGGTACCATGCTTCTTCAGGAGCACCTTGAGATTATTTTAGTGCACATAAATGCTTGAGGACATAACTACCTTTTGTCTGTGTACACTAGAGAGCCTTGATTCTGTCAATGGCCCCTGGTACAACTGCTATATGTGTCACATAAATCATCACAACCTGCACATTTTACAGGTGAAATATCAATTAGTGGCAAAGAAAGAGGGAGTCAACTTCAAAGTCTGCTTGTGGGACACCCTTTTGAGTCTCTGCATAAAAGACCACCAGCATACTGATTCACACAAGCCTTGGTAGTAAACAAAGGGCTTCTTTTGGTACTTTTCAAATTCTGGGTTAATTCAAAGCTTATTTCAAGGCAGATGCAGCTGAGGAAGGAAGTACAGACACTGATAAGCAGTGCTGATGGAAAAAAATACATCCTAAAATGGAATTTTAAGCGAAGGACCTTTTTCTTCACCCAGCTGCTGGGAAGAAACTTAGAAATAAGTATATGCAAACTAATGGGCTTTGCAGGGATTTAGAGCAATCAAAAAGTCAAGCTCTAGAGGTATGAATCCATTAGAAACAAAATATTTTCTGCATGTCCTCTCCCCCGGTTTTCCATTGCCATTTTCAAGGTTATAGTACATCCTCATTAACACATACATATGCATAAAGGTAATATTTCAGCCATTTTCTAAGTAAGCTTGGATTCTATTCCATTTCACATCCTACACCTTTGACTTCCAAAACACAAGCTCCTTCCAAAACCACAAGACATAATAAGGAAGTTGACATTCTTTTTGTTTTCTGATTCCTGAACAGGTAACTAGGACACATTTCTTTTAATCAGCATATCAAATCTTAGGTGCTGCTAATTACAGAATAGCATGAAACAGAAAGTACAAAGAGATCCATGATGATTCTCAGTGTAGCCTCCAGGGGATTTTCTTGTATTATTTTCCTGGATGGAACCTTGTAAATTCAACCCCAGGGGGTTCTTAGGGTTTCCTTATACTTCATAGCCTAATCGGATCAGTAGGTAAGCCCAGCAACTCCTGCCTGTTACCACACATTCTGGCATGCCTGAGGTTATAGTGCACAGACCCCATAAATGCAGTTTGTTCAGGAAAACCTCAGACTGCACACCACGTACGCTCTTGGAAGCACTGGACTTACTGTGCTCCCGCTGCCTGAGCATGAACTACGTGTCACTGCAGGATCAGATTTACCACAGCTGCAGGCCACCTGTGCTGTGCAAACACAATGAGCTAAAAAGAAATTACATAAAGCTTATTTCTTAGTCATTTAACCCATGCTTGTGATGCCGATATCCACCAAATTATGCTTGGCAAATGTTTCCAGTGTGCTGGGAAGGGGGTGGAAGCTTTAGGTGATAACACACCGTCTCCTGAGGATAGTATAATGTATTTACAGAGGGTAAAAAAAAAGAGTTAAGGCCTCATTAACACTTCTCAAATGAAGGGGCTTTGTTTTTCATAAAAACTCACCATCTCAAAGCGTGTCGTGCAGATGAAGTTACGTCATGGGAAAAATACAAGAAGGTTCACAGGATTTTGAAGAGAAGTTCACAAGCACAAGTTATCTATGCTTAGGAATTAAGTTGCAAACAGCAGTTACACCCTGGCACCTCTGCAGATTGCAATGAGAGCAGAGATGCCACTGCTGCCTGTCCTGCCCCGTGTGGCTCCTGGGGAACAGTCCCTCGGGCTGCTGCCCAGAGATGCCAGTGAGGAGACCAACCTATCCTCCTCCTCCACAGGGAGGACTGCTGCCTCCAAAACTGGGGCTGCTGTGCTCCAAAATATTCCTTGACTAAATCAGTTACACACACCCCTCCTTAAATATGCCATCTTCCGTACCTGTTAGTGTATTTTTTTCTCTATTATAACATCTATCTTTATTTATTTTCACTACAGCACAACAGCTACCAGAAGGCATGACTTTTATGCACTCCCTGTGGTTAGGCAGACTGTCCTGAGCAGCAACTGAAGCCTCAAAGCTGTTGCCATTTGTGCAGTGGCACATAATGAAAGAACAGTCCCTGACAGTTAAGCATAGTAGACCTGAGTGTCAGTTTGAAATCTCCCTGCTAAAGAGAATTCCTGCATTAAAATATGCAGAAGAATGGCTTAAATTTAGAAAACATTTCTATTAGTCACGTTTCTGAAAAATTATGTCAATTATTTAGACTTCAATTTCATAAAATTCTTAACTGAATCTTTTGTTCTTTGTTAAGCATTAAGGCCATTATGTAATTTTGTCCTATGCAAAAATAATGTTTTTTTTTAAAGTAGAATTTCAGCTTTACTATTTTACTAATTACTTTCAGTTGAGGAAGCCAAGCCTTTTAGTAGAGAACATGTACATATTGCCAAAGGCAGTTCAGGAGTTCAATAGCAGATAGGTGCAGGTGTAGACCATACAACAGCTAAAATTACATTTTTAAAGGGCAACACAGAGTGACTTTTTAGACTTTCTGAGACTCCCTTATCTTCTAAAAGTTCAAGTTTAAGGGACTGAAGAAGTGGTGTAGTCATTTTTTTGAGAAGATTGCAAAAACAACTATGACTAAATTTCCAGGAGCTGTTACATGTGAAAAGCTAGACTTGACAATACCTTCTGAGTTCACTGTAAATCTTTATTTATCTGAAAGTCAAACCACCACTGCATCAACAAGCAAATGCTGCACATTTTTCAACATTTAGGAGAATGACAAGGGGAAATAGAAAACAGGATTCATTGAGTTGCTTCTCAAGAGGCTTCTATGGTACAGTGAGAAAAAACTTCAAAGTGTGGGCAAAAATCCTATTTCTTGTGAAAGCTGCATTATAACTGCCCAGTCTACATCTATGCTGTACTTGATCTGATAGCTGCCAGGAGGAACCTAAAAAAACAGCTTTCCCAAAACCCTGCTTCCAAGTTCTTATTTGCCCTGCAGCCAACCTGGATCGATGTGCTCGCAGGGTGTTTATTTTCCTTTCCTGAAGACAGCACCACAGCCTTTCAAGAAATGGTGCTGGGTTTTTGTCTGCCTGGCCCCTGTTTTCTACTGCTGTCAGACACCAGCACAAAGGCATGCAGGAAAGCAGCTCACCAGGCATGGAAAGCCACAGCCCAACCAGACTGGAAATAATCTGGCCTGAGCAAACTGCAGGCGTGCTGGAGGCTTTACCCCTAAGCGAATCAGTTTGCTAAGAGATACCCCAACAGATAAGCAGTGCAGATAGTCTGCAGATTGGTTAGTTATAAACCTTATCCTCAGTCCTAAAAGCACTACTGAAAGACACTGCAGGCTTCAGTATACTCTATTACACACATCTTTTTTAGATGTTATCTCCATTCAAAGAACATGTGGACATGATTTGGAAATTGTTCTAAATCTAGAAAACCCTGAGAGGCTTATGGTGTAGGAGGCATTTTGTTTCCAGAAATTACTGTAACTTATTTCAGGCATATCCTGAGACATAATAGCAGTCATGTTAAAATGAAATTGTCTTAGCTCCAAAGGAAAAAGGTGTATTTTTTGTATGTAAAGTGCAAGACATGTTGACAATGCTGTTGAAAGCAATTAAAAGAGACTGAGTCCTGAAGTCTCTGCTCAAGCAAAGTTCCCCTGGATTCCATTCTGTGTTGTGATACAGTAGTTCTATAACATGAAAGCTGAGACTGGTCATTTACCTGTCAATGAAATGAGGGTAGAACTGAGTTAGAAGAGATTTTTTATAACCAATTTTTACAAGGCTCTTTTAGAAACCCCCACTCAATAAAACAAAGCAGAAAAATATTTTCCAATTCAAACTACCTGGAACGTGTTCTGCAGAAGGCAGAGTATAATTATTCAAATGCACATTTGGCCAGTTTACAGAGTTAACACCCAGTGCCATGAAAAGAGCCATGGAATTCTGATGAAGCTGTGAGAGCTTGGTTTTAACACATCTCCTGACACACACACAGCACCTCCCATGGCAGCATGCTGCTCAGTGCAGAGCTGTGTGGGCTCAAAGGGAAGAAATCTGCCCCCCAAATCCACATGAATCACCCTCCCAGCAATATGCCTTATAGTGATTTGTCTTCATATTGATATATTCGGGGGGTTTTTTACAGCAGTATGATAAAACAGAAGCTTCAAAGCCTGTCAGGCTAATGTTTATGTTTTCTGCTCACAGTAAATGACAAAAATCACAAATCGTTCATTCCCTTCCCTCAGAATATTATACCACATGAGGATCTCAACAGGACACCCCACTGAAAGAATATCCAGATCCCACTGGCAATACTGCAGATTAACAATAAAAAATTCAATCACATAAGCTCAGTTTTCCACTTCCCATGATTCTGCTTCTTTCTTTTTCCTGGCTTTCCTACCAGTCCTTCCTAATGCTGACCCCTCCTTGCTGCCTCCTCCCTGAGCTTCCTTTGCTCTGCAGATGAAGTGGCAACCTCCTTCACCTTCTCTACACACCACTGGGGGCTTCTCCTGGAATTAGTTCTGTTTGCTTTCCTCACACTCATGCACTGCCTTCCTGAATTTTTGTATCATCTCCTCTTTTTAGAGAACAAAATTCTAGCAGCTTTTATGTTCAGCTAGGGCCAAGAGATAGAGGAAGGCTCAATTGCTTCTCCTTCCCCTTCCTTTGCTTTGCTCTGTGTGAGTCAGAAGCACAGAGCAGGCAGCTGTCAAACTGTCTGAGGGACTACTGAGGGTATGAAATAAAAAATGTTTATAAATGAGACTTATTCAATCAAAGCAACTTTAAGAAAAACAAACAATTTTATTTGAAAGCAGTATTGAATATTCCTAATGATAGAGCAATAACAGTCCCTCTCTGTTTTCTGAAAGTAGGTATAAATACGTCAAATTAACCCACAAATTAGATAATTGAAGAAATATTTTTCATTATGTGTGGAGGATATCATGCTTTTAATGGAGAAAATAATTCCATTAACTACTCATCTACAGGAATCCTTGTTTTCATAGCACTGAATTTTTTACACATTATTCAGAATATTGTCAGACTAAAAATTCAGTAAGAAGCCTACTTCCATTTAAAAAATTATTACCTCATGAAATTGATTTCTCATCAATAAAGCTTGGTTTTAATGATGTGCAGCTATTCAGCATAGCATCCTTAGTTTAACACACATTAAGCAATAAGAAAAAGGAAAAATATTTCTGTCTATTAATCTCAATAAGTTTTGGCTAGGCCTGCCTATTTTTGTAATTTCTGTAATACAAAACAAGTATAACAAACACTATTTTTTCATTGTTATTCCTTTATTGTTACTAATTATTTATTATCTTTATTTATATTTTATTTTCT
Source organism: Leptocoma aspasia (assembly GCA_013399835.1). Classification (NCBI taxonomy): domain Eukaryota; kingdom Metazoa; phylum Chordata; class Aves; order Passeriformes; family Nectariniidae; genus Leptocoma; species Leptocoma aspasia. Next base: position 58,316 of record VXAX01001406.1, on the reverse strand, counting down.
CAGCTATTTTCTATCACCTTGGTAGCATTATTTTAGTTTGATGAAATAAAAGGTTTCTTGCGAACTGACATGGCAGTTTTTTAATATAGTCATATACAAGGGGTTTCTGTTAAACAGCTGTAGTGACTTCATCCAAATGTCTGCTTTACCTGCATAACAGTGTGGAAGAAAAGGAAAAAATAAACATTGTTGGTTTGTTTCTTTCTTTTTTTGTTTCTTAGAAGGAATGCCAGCAATTTATGGAGGAAATGTACATATCTCATTGAATCCCGGATTGAATTGGAAATTATAATGCATAGAAAGTGTGACCTAATAGCTGCTATAAATCTCAAAAATCTCTTCCTAGATTACTTCATATTTCTGATATATTTGTGAATTTTATAAAAGCTATAGCCTTTGTATATGACATAAAAGTTATGACATTCCTTGGGCTGGGATCAGGATCAAAAATTCATTAGACACCACCTGATAGTCTCACATCTTTAGTTAAGTAAATTGATGAAAAGTCACCCATCCTTTTGAGACAGCTCTATGAGAAAGCAGTTCTCAGCTCTATATGAAATCATTGTTACTTCTAACTTAGATATGGCATTTAGACTGGAGGCAAGAGAAAAATTCTCTTTCTAAGGCCAACATTGCCCCCTTGTGCTATAAAGGAGCCAAGACATGTAACTTTCTGATTCAGAAGTCTGGAAAGGGTTTGGCTTATCCACATATTAAGGTGTAGTTAATTTTAGTAATTTTTTTTTTTCATTCTTTGAATTTCCCATCTAAAAATTTTAGAACAAAATTTCCTTCTCATAAACATTTACTCCCTTTCAAGATCACATATATTCTCTGTCTTCAGAGACTATTGTACAGAAATAGTTTTCTCCACCTACACATTTCTACATATTTCTAAGGTCCACTATTAAATGACCATTGTAAAGATACTGTAGAAACAACAGTGGGAATTCACAAAGATTTTATATGAAAGTGAAAAGAAAAATACTCATAAAACTTTTTGAGATTTCACAGTTGAAAAAGAAAGGACTGAATATTTTAGAAACAGTATTTTAATACTGAACAATACTAGCTAAAGTTATGCTACCACTTAGAAGAGAAATCTTAATGTTGTGCCTCTTTCAGTTTAACTAATTAAGAAATTGGACTGGTGTCAAGCTTTCAAATATCAAGTATCATTCTACCAAAAAAAAGGTCTATAAATATTACAAAATAATCAAAAAATATGTAGCTGGAGCTATTCTTAATAATAATAGCTATTAAATGTCAACTTTCCTGATCACTTTTCTCCACTTTCTTCCTACAGATGCCAGGAAATCTGTCCACAAACTTCCTAAGAAAGGGACCCTATCTCTTTTAACACTAGAAATAAAACACAAAAAGCCCAAAGTTCCTCTAGATTATGTAGACTGCAAAGGCAAATTAAAAGAGTGGAAATTCAATGAACCATAGAAAGCCATTTGCTTTCTTCTAAGAAGTTGATGGAGTCATCAACCCAATGTTGTTGGGCTATTTTTAATAAAACTTGATCATCCTGCTTGTGTGGATTTAATTTAGCTAGCAACAGTAGGCTTCCCCAGGTCTGATCATAATTGTTTTAAACCTTCTCTTCTCAGATATTTTCAGTTGCTGCAATTACTGGTGTATTTTCATCTGCATAAGTAGGAAAACTAGGATCAAAATATTTTGCACCAACCCAAATCCAGATAGAGAATTTTTTATTTTGTATTATAATATCTGGGAGAAATCTGAATCTTAATAACACATTTAAAAACTGGGGCATTCTCCTAGGTGTACAAAGATAAAGTTGACTTGCAGTCACTTTTGTAAATAAAAAATCTAGCAACTCACCTAGAGTTCAATAGCAAATATTTTTCCTAAATCCACAAAGGGAAAGGAAGAGTTGAATTTGCCCTTACTGCAAATGTACAGATATTTTCTTTTCCTTGTCTATATTTGATCATTCTCAAAGACATGTAACAATCACAGCATATTAATATTGACAATTTGGATGGATAAAGTTGATCCAGTGAATAAGTATACAATAACTTTTGGGAGTCTGGTTTAATCCTGTTGCCTAAGCCATACCACCAGATTAGTACTTCTAAATAATTACTTCTCCCCACTTGTCCTTTAATAATAACAGCTGCCAGTCCACTCTACCAATATTGTTCCTGCTTAGTTTCTCCTCTTTTGCTGCTTAGATCCCCCATAACATTATTGAAGCCTCTAAAGGCAGATGTTGAATCTCAAGAGCTATTTTTAAATCACTTGGACATCACCAAGAAACTCTGAAAACCTTCCAAATAGTTCATACAGAAGACTGCCATCACAAAACTGACATTTACATGAGCATGAAATGCAAGCTACACTGGGCAGTCCATAACTGAAACAAATTACCCAATCACCTAATTTAAAATGTGGATTCTAAATTTTGCACGTGTGTCTAGTAGGTTCTGTTGGTTGTCACTCACATAGCTTGCTCCAGCATGATTGCTATTTTTTAGCATACCTGATCAGTGACAGAACACCAATAATACTGGAGATGGATGTTTCCTACCTGAGAGCAGCATAGAGCAGTAAGTTAACAAAGCCCAGTGTTTTGTAAATTTGCACATTCTATTCTTAGACATGGGGTTAGTTCAGAGTATCAGCCGCATTCCTTGTGAATAACTGTATCACTGAAGCTACAAAGCACCAAGTAAAAGACATCGTTTTAAAACAGAAGCAGATCAAAATGCTGAGCGTGATGTAATCAATGAGTTGTAAAAAAGAAATGCATGTGAAAAGTGGAAATTGATTCTTTCGGTCAATTAAGAAGCAACAGGGGTAATGACGTGCACGCTTAACCCTGTTCTTTCACTGCAGTAACAGTGATTACAAAGATAAGATGCTGTGATATGGCATATTATGTTACAATACAATCCTTAGTTTTGCCCTGTGACAACACTAAGTGGTGCACCACAAGAGCTGAGGTGGACAGACCTGCACCAGTAAGTTGACAATGCAATAAAAATGACATAATCCAAGCTGGAAGAAAGCTGGGATAGAGAAACGTCCTGAGCAGTACTCACAGCCAGCCATTGCGGGTGGCCAAACAGTGCATCCCAAAACAGATATTTTGGCCTCTCTGACTCAAAACTCCCATTCTGGGTGGAACAGAGAGGCAAGAGAGCAAGACTAAAACAATCCCCAGCAGAATTCCAGCAGTTTTTTTCCATGTAGGATCGTACCCCCAACTTTGGAACCCTGCTGCTGCTCCAGGAAGACTGCAGGGTGCTTGCCGCTCCATCAAAGCTGAGACAGGCAAAGTGCCAAAGCACAACAGGGAGCCTTTTTTTTTTTTTTTTAATTTCCTCTCTAAAATAAAAATAAACACATTTTCTGACACCAGCTTTCAGCATGTACAAGGTTTGAAAACTTGCAGCTATCCTACTCTGCTTCCTTTTGCCGTATATGTTGGTGTGCCTTGGCCTTGTGCATCTGTTTGAATTTGAAGAAATTAAATCCCAGATTAATGGTTGTTTCTTACACACCATAAGAAAAACAGTGTTATGGTACTGTGTCCTGACAATGTCTAAATAACTGAGCTAAGTTGCTGCAAACAAGAAAACAGGGTGAAAAAGAACACTATCCCTATTTCCATTTTGTGGTGCACCAAACAGGATGAATTGAGAACTGGGCCCAAATTTCTCATAGTGTGCCCAGGTGCCATATACATACTTTTATCACAAATATGCTAAATACAAAATTACATTTTTTCTTAGTAGATTTTCTACTCTGCATTGAAATTGTCCCCAGATGCTTTGCATAAATTACAAGCCATAATAATTTTCCCTGCAGCTGATCAAAGACAGCCCAGAGAATATAGAGCATGGTTCCTGTGTCTTACTTGAGTACAGGAATGGCCAAAAGCAATCCCATCCCTGTTGTGACACCACTCCAAAGCAGAGGTTTCTAATCTGACACTGCTGCAAAGCAGAGGTTTCTAACAATTCCAGCAGAATTTGGCACCTCAGAGGCTGTGGTCCCTCACACCCATGGCACAGTTGCACAGTGAACATCCAGAGAAAAGATTTGTTCTTGAGCAGTGATCAAAGGCCAAGCAGCCACCTTGCTGACAGAGGAACATGGACATGCATTCTATAGCTCCCTGTGGCAGCCTTGTGCCCCACAACAACTTAATCCACAAGAACAGAAGAAAAAACTGTCTTGTGTAGTCTACCTCGGTAGAGGTGGATGGTAGAGTTTTATTTATCAGAGGCTGCATTCAAAAAATAACAGTGTGTCTAAGGAGAAGTGGGTGATGGCTTTTGTCTTCTCTAGCAAGGTTCTCCCACAAGCTTTCTCTGTACTTGGAATGTTTAGTTGTATCCCTCAGTCTGCTGCCCAGACGAGGTGCCTCCAGAGATATCTACAGTGTTCTTTTATGTCACCAGTACAAAATGACCCCCAGAGCTTAGCAGAGACATCCCTTTCCCTGAGGAAGCTTTTCAATACAAAGTAAATGGCGTGGTTCAGAAGGTTTACAATAAGAGAGCTTGACAGAAAACACCAGCAGGTCTTGCACCTCTGCCTATGTCTGTCAGCTTTCTCTTGTCCTTCAAATTCAGCTGCCACTGGCTGGTTCTGCCTGGCTATTGGACCCTGCTTCTCATGTCCCTTCTGCACTATTAGCTAGCCTTCATAAAAGGAAAGCCAGCACCAAATGCCCCTTCTTGATTTCATGGTCCAGATAAACCCTTCATCAGTCATTCAGGTTAAGCTCCCTCCTTATTACATTTAACTTAACCCATCAATTCAGCTCCTACTCTGGAGATGTTAAAATTCACTTGGCCTTGTTCAAGAGTGACATTTAGCAAACAGGAACTTAATTTTTTGTACTGGATTTAACCAGTATGAAATAATGTTAAGTCCTCAAGTGGCATGGTGCTTTTAGTCTTGAACTTGAGAAATAGTCACACTTTGTTATGGACTTCCTGTATTTCATATAAACATGGATGAAAAGACACAGTACAATGCTACTTTACACAGACATATGAATAGGATTAACATATATCAGATTTCTGACAACAAGCAGTCATTTCAGAAAGACAGTGGATTCTGGATAAGCTGACCTCTTCCCCCTTATTTTAGAGATATTGTGATAGATTCAAAGAAACTGTTTATCTTTACTTATTTTTCAACAATGCTTCAGAAACATGCAGAACCTCCTGTTATCCCAAAACTTACCTTGTAAATGCACTTGTCAAGAAGAGATACTTGCTGAGAAATGAAGCAGCCTGTTAATCCATCTAAACAGACTAAATTCTAACCAGCACAACTGAAAAGTGCAATATGACATTACATTTACATAGTGTGCATGGGCATATTTCTGGAAAAGACTGTGTATTTGTGTTGTGCAACATGCTGCATAAGATAACGTGATCAAAATGAGAGAAAAGTGTGAACATGAAGGGCCATTCTGTAGATGTCTTTGAAAATTATCTCACAGATGGCACTTTCACTCCATAATGTAATTTTTTATGCATCAAAAGAAACGAGAGATAAGGACAGCTTGGTAGTTTAGAAGTAAAGGGATTCATTGCCTCTGACAAAGGATAATCTCCAGTTAAGAGTACAGTCTATCTAGGCATTTCAAGTAGGAACATACCACCCTTCTCAAGAAATTACTTTCCTTGCCATTCACAGCTTGCACTGACTGGCACTTGGCTAGCTTTAGTCACCACCCCACTGTAGAAAAATGCACATGTATAATCCTATGTCCTTCATTCTACACAGGCCTTTCTCAAAACTGGCATTACTTAGAAGAATACACCACTAACAATATAGAAAGTCACCACTGTCAGTTAGGATGATGCAGTTTTAGAGAGTTTTTTGTTTGTTGGTTTGTTTGGGGTTTTGTCCCAACAAAAAAATCTCACATGATATAGTGTAATGGAATTTGACAATCAGGATTCAAATGATATCCAACAACCTTTATAATGCCCAGTACAAAGGAAAAAAGAACAGGATTTTTTTTTAAGTTCTGATTTCGAGCTCTCTCCTAATTCTCACTATGGAATAATCCATAGATATGAAAGCACTGCAAGTTTATGGTAAGGAATGTAACTTTAGTCTTGAGACCTATATTAATTTTATGGTGTTCAAAGCCTTCACATCTATGCCAGCCTCCCAAATCACTGTACCCACACCACCTTCCAGAAGCCCTTTGCTTTCCATGTATTATTTTCCTTCCTCTTCCTTTGGCCCCGTGTTTGGAGACAAGGATACTCTGATAGTATCCTCCTTCATTCAGTATCCAAAATTCAATTGAGCAGTACTTGGTTCCCTGTACTGAGAACTTGCATATATCTCTGTTTCATCAAAGGCCCAACTCTTTGCAGGATCAAGAAAATGGATAATTCAATGAAGCCCAGAGAAACTATATTATCGAACAACTGGAAAAAGAATAAGTCTGTCTTTCATAAAAGAGAAGGTAAAAACAGAGTTTTCTAATGCTACAGAGTTTCTCTTACAGATCTGGAACCTCTTACAGAAATAGTATCAGCTGCTCTCTTCCTACAAGCATCACCAGGCTCCCAAAATGATGGAGAAAGAAGGCAAAATATCTCTGACTACCTCCTTTGGGGTCTACGACCATCTGTTTTTCCCAGAAGTAGGAGAGATAGCAAATTAGAGTGCTTTTCCAACATCAACACTTCTAAAACTTTTGATGCCTGTAGTTTCAAGTTCCAAAGAGACCAACATAACTCTAATCAAAGTTGTTGATTACAGTGATTGGCAAGTGCACAGTGTCTTCAGCTGCAAAAAGAAGTCTATCACTGCCACAGAGGCACAGAAAAACAACTTCCCTCAGATAACTCAGACAAACTTTGATTTGCAACCAAAACCAATGCCAAAACAAACAAGAGGCATACCAATAATATATAACAAGTTACCAGTTTGGTGCGCCAGTTGGGAACACTGTCACTACACAAACACAAAAAAGATGATCCAAAGCACGCGCAGAGTCACTCACACACTCCGGGGAACCCAGAAATTTGGTTTGCCTCACCCAGAGGGTTAAAGAATCACTCAGGGGTATCCAGCAGTAAAACAGTCACTCAGGAAGGAGAGGCACAATATGGATGAAGGCACTCAGTCTCAGGAAGTTTCCTTGAGTAGCATCCCATCCCAAGGGGAGAGCTTCCCCTCACAGACCCGCTGCTCCAAGGAAAACCACAGCCAGGGTTTTCTGGCAGGGCTCTATTTGCATGTCCAGAGAAGGGCTGTGAAGCTGGTGAAGGGTCTGGAGCAAAGTCTTATGAGGAGCAGCTGAGGGAGCTGGGGTTGTTTAACCTGGAGAAAAGGGGGGTCAGGGAAGACCTTATTGCTCTCCACAGCTCCCCGAAGGTTGCAGCAAGCTGGGGGCTGGATTCCTTGTCCCATGTAACAAGTTACAGGACAAGAGGGTATGGACACAAGTTGCACCAGGAGAGGGTTAGATCCTTCGCTGAAAGGATGGTCAGGCTTTGAAATAGGCTGCCCAAGGAAGTAGTTGAGTCACCAATCTTGGAAGTGTTAAAAAAATGTGTAGATGTGGCACTTGAGGACAAGGCTTAGTGGTGAACATGACAGTGTTGGGTTAATGGTTGGATCTGATTACCTTAGAAGTCTCTTCCAATCTTAATGATTCTATAATTCCATAACCTGGTTGTGTCAAGGCTCACGATCATACCTAGTAATGGTCCAGAAATTTCTCTGGACCGAGGCTTCTCATGGGGACCCTGTCTGTTCACAAGAGGTCCTGCCTTCTTCATTCCTGCTGCTGGGTGGGGACAGGGTCAGGAACTGGAGGTTCTGGTGTGTGTGCCATAGCCATGCTGTAAGGGCAGAAATACTGGCACCAAAGGCTGGCAGCCACCACATATTGTCTGGGGACAAATGTTGGGGGGGTGTGCACCTTCCACAATCACAGATATGAGACCCCATCCCAAGGTTGCCTCTGGCCCCTGAGGGCTCTGTGAAGAGTTACAAACTTGTTTGAACTTCAGATCTTGCTGTTGTGCCCAAGCACAGCCATGAAGAGACGTCAAACAAGCCTGGCCAGTGCATGCTATCCATTCAAGCAGCTGGGAAGCTTCAGAAATGTGTCCTAGAGGCAGGAGTGGCAGAAAAGCCCTAGAACCCATTTCTGCCTATATAATCCAGGCAGCAGATCAGAGGATGGTGGGCCTTTTGTTCCCTAATTGTGTTCTTAACAGCCAGATTTTACCTTGCTACAAAAAAAAAAAAAAACAAGGTAATAATCATAACCCATTTTTTCCAACCCATATTAATAATTAATAAAGAAAATAAATGAGTTAGACAAGTAGAATACATTCCACCTGAAACTGATGCATGCAATACCTCAACTAACATCTCAGGAAACTCTCTGGGGTTTTTTGTAGTGTTCACAGTTGAATGCTGGCTTGGCCACTTGTCACTATTATAGAAAAGAAAATTAAAGAAAATTCTTGTGATAGCACACCATGGCTGTGAGAGCCACAATGCAAGAAATAAAATGGTGAGTCCTGCCCATGCAAGTACCACACTTTTCACCCCCCTTTTCCTCCCTGCACACCCTGGTTCCAGGGTGTTGACAGCCTCATGACCTGCATGACAAAAGAACAGTGCTGAAAGCTGTGCACTCTGCACTAAGAACAAAAACAGATCCCTTTTAGAGAACACCTGAATTCTACATTTGCATTTAAATAACATTAAGGCTGTCACTAAGGCAGTTTATGAGTGAATAATGGAATAAGTTTTTGCAGGTCACTACTGCAAGACCCAACCTAAATAATGGTTAATTAAATCTATCTTAAGTTGGACCTGAAGTTTCTCATAATGGCCACTAGAGGAAAACTAATATACAGAAAGCAGAAGTCCACTGCTATACAATTGAGAGGCTCTGTTTGTCACTGCACTGTTTTTTAATATACCTTAAATGAAATCAGATGGCAGTTACCTGACACTGTCACATAAGGCACAGTGAAATTCAGGTATAAAAGACATTATCAAGGGTAGAAAGGTTTTTTAAATTATATATTGATTATTCTTATCATCCTTTGGGATTTAAAAGCTCTTCTTCAGCTGCTTATGTGTAATTGCATTTTTTGTCTTTTTTTTTCTCTTTTCTAAATATAAAGATATAAGTCCCTCTGTATATTCTTAAGAATAATGTTTTGTGCATATTTTCACATCTTCACAGCATCTCTGGTACTAGCACATAAAAAATAAATATTATCTAATAGCTACAAAAGTTTGTGTTAATGAACTTCCACCATAACCTGCTTAAGTATTTAATAATAAGCATGAAGATTGAACAAAAAATTTTAATGAAAGACTAGCAAACCCTTCCTTTGTATCACCTGGGTAGAACCTCTTAAAAATAACCTTGGATGGTGAAAGTCTTCATTCTAGCTCGCTGTAAAGCAGCTAACAACTGTCACTTGCAGGGTTTCATTTGTGGGAGATCTTCTGTAAGGCTGAAAACTTCTCCTTCATGAGAAATTGTAGGAATCCAGTGCTGATGTCACCTGAAGCTAAGCATGGGTATGCACGTTGTCCTGGGGAACAACAGGGCACGTGCAGGGGATTAACAAGGCAGTATGACACCTTTTATTAGCACGTTGACTTTGAACACTTTTGTGTTCTTGAAATCTGCCTGGTATTTCTACTCAAAGAAGAGAATGAAGGCTAAAAGGAGAGAAAAGCTGAAGATGAAGAAAGAAGACAATCCTCTCTGTTTACAATTTGTGAGGAGAGGAAAGCTTTTGTCACTTTAGATTTTGGAATTGGCATAAAGCTGCTTGAAAGGGGCAGTCTCTCCCTAGCAAAGAGAAATCTCGAGGTATTTAAACTTCTCTGCTATGTCAGTCCTGAGAAGTGTGGGAAAGCTGCTGAGAATTCAGGTTCCAAAATTATTTCCTTGATAATGAATCAAAAAATGAATAAGAGTAAGAAAAGGGAAGAAAGGAAGTTTTCTTCCATGTTAATTAAATTAACTTAGTACTGGGGATCTAGAAACACAGGACTAAGAAATTTCTATTACAATTATAAAAATTGCTCTGGGGTTTCCACCATTGAATGGATTTCTCAGTAAAAAAGAAATAATAATTAATTTCACTAGTCATAAAAATCTAAGAACATTTTTCTCATTTTCTCTTAAAACTACTTCAATATCTTTAACATCATGTCAACATATTTTTATAAAGTCTGCTCTTCATTTAATATTGCTTCCTGCTTTTTCTCTTTGATTTCTACAATAAGCACTGATTAATCCTTTCCTATTTTCATTGCTTTCCCGAGAGTAAGCTATTTCAGTCCTGTTAAGTGGCTAGTCTTGGAAGGAACTGTCAATCCTGATGTAACCTAATTTAATTTTTTGATGGAGTATTCTGATTTTAACAATTCTGTCAATTTTCCCCAAAAAATGCACTGCAGAAAATAATTATTTTATGAACCAAATTTTGTCATCTATTCCTGCTCATATTGTTGTCCTCTTTTTGTATTAGCTTCCAAAATTCACATTTGAACTACGACACCCAGAGTTCCTTTCCAAACAGCACTTTTCCATTATTCTATTATTTAGTCTATTTTTTACATTGATTCTCAGTTGAAATGGAAAGAACAGTTTGCTTACTATTAAAATGGAAGTTAAAGTTTGTGTGATGACCTATGTGTATGCCACAGCTCATCTGTTTTCTGTTCTCTTGCCTTAATTTAGTTTTTGCATTAAAGCAGTAACCTAGAAGGACCTTCTAAAATAAAACAAATTTTCCAGTTACTCAGAAGGTTCTAGAATTCCATATTGCTTGCTAAGACTTTTTTTACAGATCTGCTGGCTTTTCACATCAAGAGCAGAGAGTCCCCAGAACAAACAGCTTAGTCTGGAGAAGTTGTTTGTGTGAAGTTGAAGACTGCATCATGATGAATATTTATATGGAAATGAATTGAGGTTGCACAGATAAAGCATGCTTCCCTGACTTAAAAGAAATTCGGTATGCAATTGATACATACATTATTCACACGCAAAATAGGAACAGATTCTTTTAATAGAAGTGTTCCCGAAGCCATGTCCTTTCCCTCTGCCTAGATCAGGTCTGTAGCAAATGGGACTGTTCCTCGCTGTAAAAGCAAGCTGTGATGGCTTTTTGCTCTGTATTTCAGATTGTGCAAGTCACATTTTAAAAGTGTCACAATTTAGTCAGATGTGATCCGATTTTCTCAAAGCAAAACCCCCTGTTCAGAGCCCAAAAAATATTACAAACACCTGATTCGACACCATGGGTCAGCAGTTTTTAAAGAAATCTTTACAAAGATATTTAAAGGAGATCATTAAGAGCCTTGTAAGTTCAGTATCAAAATTCCTTTAGAAGTAGCGACAAACTAAATGCTACAGAGACAGCAGTAGTAGTATGCCTCTACAACAGTGCATTATCTGGTAACACTGCTAGGCATACAAAAACTCCAATTTTATTTGTTTTCCTATCACTCTTTCCTTCCGTGCTTTATGCAGTACCACAGAAAATTACCTTATCCCATAATTTGCCTTATAAGTCTCTTTCTAACTGTTTTCTTACTTCATTTGCTCAGAACCTAGTTTTCAAGCAAGCTGACCTACTTTATCTTATTTTGGTACTTGCAGTAAATTCCCTTAAGCTTGTCTACTCTGACATTGCTTAAAATGTCTTCTATATCCTGATAATCACTTCTCTTAAAGCAAAAATATCTACCATGACTGATACAAGAATGGTAATCTGTTGGTCCTTCTGAAACCCAGTAAGAGGTTTTTACATTGCAATAGTATGTTTCTCATTAAACTCTTTGTGAAAATGGCTGAGGTATTTTGGAAGGTAAACCAAACAAAAATATTTGTCCTGAGACAGATTTCACCAGGTGCTGAAATTTAGCTGAAATCCCATTTTTGTACTGTTTTAATCAAGGAAAAATAATGTCTAATAATGGGAGATACAAGGCAACTTTACTACTGGTGTCACTAATGGCCTGACTTTTAACAAACTTTTATCAGTTTTTTCAGCAAGATATTTTAGGAAGGATGCTTTAAGAGCTGCTAAATTGTTTACAGTATTTACATGGAAAGAGCTTTCCAAAAAGAAGTGGTAGATGGTTTTACTGCTATCATGCTCAGATATGACAAGGTGCAAAAAATACCATGGTGATGAGTGAGAGATGATTTGATAAAATTAGGTTTGAATCACTGTTGCTCTACAACTATTACAGTTGTAGCTGAATTACCACTATAAGGCTTGTTTTTTCCCCCACTTTAAAAATCTTCAAGCAACCAGTAAAAGTGGCATGGAAAATTTGTAGTGAAGGTTAAAGTGCTGTGAAAACAGAGTGGGGGGGGATGGGGAGGGAGTTTGTATCTGTGCCTCCGTGTGTCTCTGTGTGTAGGATGGATGACTTATAAATTCTGCAATGTCCTGTGAAGAAGACCAAGGGAAAATACACAGTTTTCTGTCTTTTCAGTAGTCTTCTGTCTTTGGACAAATTGAGGCAGGGAGGAGATCAGGAAGCTCATCTAATCTCTGGACATGTCACATAGAGATTTGTTATCATAGCTGTGCTTACTAGCAAGTTTTCTATCAGCAGCACAGGTTTCAGCCTTTAGAGAGAAAAGCATATATCAAGAAGGAGTATTTTCCTCTTCCTGTATGCCTGCAGTGATACAGTAGGGCAGCACAGGCACACTAGTGTTTATTGTAAACTTTAAGAACAAGGATAATAGTACTTGTTCCACAAGAAGCAAGTAGATTTTTGACAAGTGTCTATCAGAGAAGATAAGAGATGTTCATTATCTGATGGCAGCTGGGTAAATCCTAGACCATTTATCCATGAGGAAAATTAACCTCAACAGGAGTTTTGCAGATATCTAGTGGTTGTCATGGCACATGATTTTCCACTTTTTTTTCCTTCTAACACATTGGTTTCCTCTTTAATAAACCCAAAAATCTTGTGGCATTTTTCACTAATCGTCACAGAGGCTCTAAAAAACCTCAAGGAAAATATGTCAAAACTGTTTATGAAATAATATCTCTCTGCAGGTTCTGAATTTATAGTTTCTGAATTCATAGCAGTATTCTGACTAAGATACAGAAAAACAATATGGCAAAACTGTAGTCAGAATATGGATAAACTCATTCACCACTACAGTGACTTATCAGAGGAAAAAGAACATAAACAAATGTCCAGCCCCAGAAGAGCTTCTGCTTGCCTTTAAGATCCTTGCCTTATCAAAATTCTTACAGATTCATTTAGCTGGAGTCCCTTCAATTACCAAGCAGTTATATTTTCAAGGCAACTGCATTTGCTTTGATTTGATGCCATTGTTCTGGTTTGATGACAAACACTAATTTCTTGGTTAAAACTTGGAACATTGTATAAATCCCAAAAAGTTTATCATGTAGATAAATATTGTTAAATCAAAGTTGTTATAAAACTGAGAGAAGAACACAAATTATTTTCATATGAGTGTTCAAGAAATGCATAACTTGCACTTCTTTTTAAGAAAAGACACATCTTCTTAGGAATAATATTTATAGATTTTCTTACTAGACTTTTATTACTTCTTGGAGTAAATAAAGCCATCTCATGGACATACCCAGCTCCTGCATATTACTGGATACCACCTCTAATTAGTAATTTCTTAGGTAGAACTATACATAGAAAGCAAAAAAAGAAAAAAACAGTTTCAAGTGGTTTACTACAAGTTCATATCCAAAGATGTTTATTTATTAACCATCTCCACAATTAAAAAAAAAAAAAGTGGATGGACTGGAGAAGGTCCCAAGAAAGGCGAAAAAGATAGTCCAAGGGCTGCAGAACCTACGCTGTGAGCAGATTGAGAGTTAGATCTTTTCTCTGTGGAGAAGGCTCAGGAGTGACCCTCTTTTCTCCTTGGAAAAGAGAACACTCAAGAGAAACCTCATCCCAGTATCCCTGTATTTAAAGGGTGGTCACAAAGACAAAAGAGAAATGCCACAAGAAGCTACGTGGAAAAGACAAGAGGTCATGAGTGCAAGTTGCACCAGGAAAATTTTCATTTCAATGCAAGAAATAATTTCTTACAGTGGGAGCAGCCTTTCACTAGAACAACCTTGCCAGAGGCATGGTAGAGTCCCCATTGCTGGAGGTTTTCAAGATGCATCTAGACAAGGTACTAGATGATCTCGTCTAGGCTGCCTTTCCCATGAAAGGTCAGACCAGATGAAATTCTGAGGATCCCTTCCCCAGAGAACAGTCCTGGGCTGTTCTATGATCCTATGATCCTAATTTCAGTTAACACAATGAGACTTGTGGCTAATTAGTGCTACTGAAAAACTGAGCCAGTCATTAAGTCCTGGTTTGGATGACAAACCTTCAAAAATTCCATGAAATATTCTTCAAAAGAGTATTCAGATCAGAAAACTGCAACATACTGACTTTTTCGCTTTAAATTCTTGAAAATCTCAGTTCATGGTAATCCGGAAGAAGTGATGATCGCTATTCCTCTGGGGAAGAGAGAAGACAGGCTGCTTATTGTTCTTTATTAGAAGTTACAAGAAAAGAATTATGGAAGACTTCTTTCTCAAGACACAGTTTGTTCTTGTAGGTCACTGAAGGATCTTTCAGTGAACATACTTTACAAGACCCTTTATAAGGTAGAACATTTATTTCAGTGTTTGGCAGAGAGGTCAGGTCTTTAAGGATCCTAACTATACATAGTTGTTAATACATGGGCTGCTATTTCAAAATTACTTACAAAGCATGTGATTTCACAGTGCCATTTTTTTTCTGCCAGGTCTCTTCTCTAATTGTGAATATATCATTCACCTTCCCTATTACTCACTGAGCACACACTGTACATGCCCAGGAGCACTTTAGCAGGAGAAATTTTACCTAATCTGAACTCATTTGACCAGGATATGGCATTTCTTCTTCTATTTAAAAAGCAGTTCACGGTTCTGCAAATGCTGTTGTATGCATTGAGCTCTAAGGATCCCCTTCACAAAACTAAGTATGTCCATCAACATTTGGACCCCAAATATTAAATCTCTAACTTTCACCATTACTTTGGCTTTTGATTGCTGTTGGGTTTTCTTCATGGTTTTACTATATTGTCGGAGGAGTAGCAAATTCTCCTATGTGATCCAATTACACCGGAAAGCGTACAGCTACTAATCCCAGGATCCCAGCTACACAGTCCATTTAGATTCCTCTTATCCAAATCCCTGTTTGTTTTCAGCCAAAAGCTGAAATCTTTCACTCCCAACATAAGACATATTGTATCCCTACGGTCCATAAAGATTTTGAGCCAAGGCAGAGCAGCTCTGCGATAGTGGTGAAACATCCTCTGCTGTGATGTAACTGCTTACATGTTTTGCAAGAAGATTGCAACCAGGGCACTGTAGAGTCAGGTATTAAAACATGCAATAGAAGCAAAAGCCATGGGGTGGTTTCTCAGAACTAAAGCATCTAAATAGTTGGTGAGCATTTTGAAGGGTATGAGAGAACAACATTTAGTGTGCTGGATCCTCCTAATATTTTCACTGGCAAAATTTCCTTTGTTTAGTGCAATCACAGACAGTTTATATTTTCAGTTAAAAGGAATATGTTTATTTTATGCCCATGTAGGTTGTTGGGGATTTTTTCCAGTGAATGTTAGCACACAACTCACTGCTTGGTAAATACATATTTTATAGGATGTTTGTTAAATCATTTGACAAATAGATCTGTCACAAAATCAATTTTGTTTCCCATAACCAGGAATTAAAAACTGTGCCAAATTTGCTCTAATTCATTAATTGTAGAGACGTATGGGAATTTTACCTCCCTCCATTTCTTCATACTGCATTCTATAAACAGTGGCCTCTATTAACAGAATATTGGTTACCGCAAAAAAATAGGAGACAAAACCAGTGACCAATACAACAGGTCATAACAGAATCCAAAGAGATGCTGCATGAATAAAGATGTTTATGAATGCAGTCAAGGTTACTGAAGTTAGAGTCTCTAAATTATGCTAAGGTACGTGTCAGTCATAACAGTAAACACAAGACACGACCTTTGCTTTAAGATTCAGAGACCCGGGTTCATCCACTAGCCACGTGCCCCTAAAAAAGACTGCTGAGTTTATGAAGAACATGGAGATGCATGAGGTAGGACAGCCTACTTGAGACACGTTCCAAGTAACTTGAATTTTTCAGGTCTTCTCTTGAGGAGGGCTGCCACCGCCTTGGAACTGGCTTCCTAGCACCAGCCTTTCCTCCACAGCCCACAGCAGCACGCTGCTGGAGTACTACTGCTGCCAACACTGACTGAGACAGCGAGCAAACCCCAACATCGCCTATTATTTTCTCCTACCGTCGCACCCAAAGCCTTCCTCCCACGGCATCCTTAGTCAGCGCGTGGGCGAGGAGCCGCATGTGTGTGCACAGGGGCTCAGAACCGTGTTGTAGCTGTGAGGATGCCAGGCTGGCGGGGGCTACCTCGGCCTCTCCGGGGCCGCTGTCACCGTGTCCCTCTCAGTGAGAGGCCTCCGCCTCGGCTTCTCCCCCTGGGATGCCGGGGGAGGCGTTGTCTGTCAGGGGCATAGCCCTGGAGAGGGGTAGGGGTGTGTGCAGCTCCCGGGGCTCGCACAGGCGGCACGGCGGCCCTTCCAGGCGGGGAGG
>VXAX01001406.1:19749-41524 GCA_013399835.1 Leptocoma aspasia | reverse complement strand
GCGGCAATGGGGCGGCCCCCGAGCGGCAGCCGGCGCTGCCCAAGGCCGGCGGCCCCGGCCTTGGCGGCGGGGGGAAGGCGGCGCGGCAGCAGGCGCTGCACCAGCCGCCGGCGCTCCAGAGGACCTGGGAGAAGCTGCGCCTGGAGGAGCGAGAGGCGGAGAAGGAGGCGAGGAAAGTCAGTAAGAGCATCGACCGGGCGCTCAAGGAGCAGAAGCGGGAGTACAAGCAGACGCACCGCCTGCTGCTGCTCGGTACGTGTGTCTGTCTGTCTGTCTGTCTGTCTGTCTGTCTGTGCGGGGGTGTGCCGGGGCGGGCAGGTGCCCCGCGGGACTCCCCGGCAGCGCGCCCTCCCCGGCTTCCCCTGTTTTCCTTGGGCCCCCTCCATCCCTCCTTTGTCTCCCCGCTGCCCCCCGCCGGCCGTGTCCGTCCCCCGGCCGTGTCCGTGCCCGGGCTCTCCCCCAGACAGGTTTACACCTTCTTTTCCCTTCCTCCTCCCCCTGGCCTCTCCTCTCCGCTTCTGGCCCTGGCAGTGGTTTTGCAATGGAGAACGGGATCGGCGCTTGTCGGGCGAGGGCGAGCGGCTCCACCCAGGCGGGCGGGCGGGAGCGATGCGGATGGGGGAGCAGCGGGGTCTTCCCGGCTGGAGGAGCCCTGCCCGGGCGGGGGCTGCCCNCCAGCGCCGGCGCCGCCTCGGAGCCCGAAGCGCCGACGGAGCCTCACGCCGCCCCGCAGCCGCAGCCTCTCGGCGTCCCGCTCCGGCCCGGCGGTAAGCCCGGCGGGGAGGCGGACGGNGGGGGGAAAAAAATTAAAGCACGGTAGAAAGGAGTAAAAATGGCCATGCGTGCATGAGATGTGTGTAGCCTGTGGATGGTCCTCCGGTGCCGCGTGTAACCAGGGGTGGTTTAATGAGGATCGCCTTGAGGCTCCTAAATGAGAGGAGTGGTGATGAGCAATAGGCTCCTTATTTAAAGAAGCAGTGAGCGGAGTAAGGGGAAATAAGAGGGTGTAGATATGTACGTTCCTCAGACATCGCCTCTACTACAAGATGTGTTCTTCAGCTGCTGCCTCTCTGATTTTTTAGGGATGACTTGCCAGCTTTTGTCCCCTCTTCTCTGAGGTTCTACGTGCGGTCTGCTGTTGCCACTGCTCTTTCTAAGCATTAGTTAATAGTCCTCTCCAGAGGATTTGTACCAGCTGATACATTTACAGTATGAAAACCACAGGGGTATCTAATACAAGCATCTCATTTCCTGCAGGAAACAGAACAGTCATACTGCGGGGCTTTTTTTTTTTTTTTATGGTCTGAGCAGAGGGCTTATTTGGCCTCTTAGCTGTGGTCATAAATATCTGTTTTCTGTTAGCATGAAAATACTGATTTGCTTTTGCATTAGCTTCTTTGGCTGTTCTCGTAAAGTTGCGTGGTATGGAGTTTTGGTGCTTATCTAAGTGCATTCCAGATTTGGGGTAGTCTTTACATCCTTCTTTATGAAACTCCATCTCTGTTTTACTGGATTCCTTCACTCCTGTAGGTGGGTAAGGGGAGGGGAAAATATGAAATACAGCAGTGGGTAAAAGGTATGCCAGAACTGTAGTGCTCAATTTCCAAAAAACAAATTATGGACTTCATTATTACCCATAAAATACCAGCTTGTAGGATACTCGTGCAGCTGGTAGAAAGGGAGGAGGAAGATGTAATTCATACTCCATGGAATTATTATTATTAGTAGTAGTAGTAGTGGTAAAATGTCTCTTCTGATTCTTGAACTGTTGCAGTAATTAATTCTTCAATACACCTTTTTTAATGAAATATTAAAAATTTTAATGTTTTTTCCTCCTGAAGTATCTGAACATGTGTTTTGACTAGTATGGTTGCAAGAAGGCAGAGATCCCGTTTGGTGGCCTTCCTCTGGAGAGCACTGTCATTGAACAAAAGAATTCTAACAAATAGATACTGTATGTAGTCTATAACATGGGTGGTTGTCATAGTAAACCAGAGCAGTAAACACCTGTTCAGAAACAATGCCATTTGAAAAATAAATCATCTCTGACCTTCGTCACTCTAAAAGAAATTGAACACTCCTAGGACTCCCCGTGCTGAATTTTGTTGAAACTCTGTGTCATAATCAAAAAGATTCTCTTGATCTCTGTATTGTGGGGAGGAAATGTTGGATTATTGTTTCAGGCCTCGCAGATCAGGGCCCGACTTAAATGTTTCATTTGGATGTAGGGAGGGCTGCAGGTGCTTTGTATTGCTTTTTGAAAGTAGTGGAAATGCTGCTGTAGTTAAGAGGAAATTATTTAGAATGGGAACGGGTTTATTTGTCGGAGAAGGAATAATGCAAAATTGCATTGCACAAGGTAATATGTTTCAGTCTTGCACAGAAGAAGAGACTTAGAATGTACACAAAGGTCTTTTAGAATAAATATTAGCAGCCTGATATTTTATAGCGTTTCAAGCTGTAAATAACTGGATCCCTAAGATCTTCCTGGCAGAGTGAACCTGAAAAGCATACCTTTGCTAGAGAGAGGAGGGATATTTTTGTACATCAACATGGAGGAAATGCACAGCAGAGGCGAAATGGTGAATGCAGTGACAGCAGAGCACCATCACAGAACAAACAAAGTTGAGCAACAGCGTTGGCGTAGGCTTTGTGTTTCTTTTTTTAAACACAAGTTTGTAAATTTTATCCTCATTTTGGCTTGTCCTTGTGTATGTCGTACATTTACTGGGGCAAGTTTAGAGAATATTATTGGAGTTTTAGAGAAAAATACAGTGTATATTTTAAGGAGCTACTATTAGATATCAAAAGGGTATGCAAATAAATGCACTAATGTAAGAATACTAAGAATCCTTAGAGTCTAAGTAAGTAGTATATTTGAAGAGAAGCTTATAAATGTTTGAAAATGACCTTTCCTTAAAAGCATGCTTACTCTTTTATTATGTCAAATGAAAACAATCAGCTTTGTGATGAGCTGTGCATATCAGTTACCAAGATATTATGAAATCTCAAAGGCTTTTTGTAGTGTATGTTGGTAAATATCTCTCAAAGAGCCTGTTCTTGCCTGTCACAGCTTCCCCCCAACTAATGTCTCGTGGTGCACGTGATGTTTTGACACTCTCCCCTAACCTACATTCGGAAGCACTTAATGTGTTTTGTCAAAACCAGTGGTTGTGAAAGGGAGGGTGTGCAGTGAGTGCCCCAGATCAGCTCTCTGTGCTTCCCACATAAATAGGTGTTTAAGTATCAGGTGGCTGTAGCTGTGATGCTGAGGCTTTTCTGGTGCACTGGAGTAACAGCAGGCATGGTTTGGGTCCATTTGGTTTTTCCATAAAATCCAACTGGCTTTCCACCACAGTTGGCTATTTCTTGCTTAACATCCACTTTAAAAATACAAGAAATTGATTTATTATTGAATTGATTATTGGGTGCTGTATTATTTGTAGGGGGATTTATTTCCTTTCCTTTTTATAAGTGAAGTATTCATCTGTGCAGAATTCTTAGGATGCTTCTACTAACCCTGAGATGAGGATTTTTTTTTTTAATCATATGTATTTATTGAACATACTTGCAGGGCTTGATTGGAGTTTTTTTGTAGCATTGATTTCTGTCATGTTTTCTGTTTGGTCTTTTTTTCCACAGAATTGCAGTCACTCTCTTCTGCAAGACTGTTTTAGCTGCTGATTTCCTAGAAACTGTAGAAACATTATAAATCACTTTATAGAAGCAATTTACATTCTCATTTGCAGTCTCATATTTTAAACTACTTTGTGAGTAAGTGGGGTGAAGGGGAATTGACTTTAAACAGAGTGTTAACCATTGTGGTATAATTAAGGCTCATGTAATGTTGAAGTAAGCTATAGATTGATTTTTTTTTTCCTAGATAGCTGTTGTCTTCTAACCTCTGACTCCTATTTTTTTCAATTTACCCTGACTCCTGGTTGCTATCCTAACTTTGGATGACTTTCTCAAGCAGAACAGGTTCTTTTATACTTCCCTGCAAAATTGAAACTGAAAGTGTTCTGAGTAAAAGCTTTTCTGTCCAACAGAAACTGAAAGTAATGATATAGGGATTGAGGGAGGGGAAACAGAGATAGTAATTTTCTTCACTTAAAAGGTACTGGAACTACTTATGTGATGTGTAAGTACTGACTTGATAGTGAAATTTAGATATGTTTGGTGATGTTCATGTACAAAAGTATAGAAAACATACCAAAAAAAGTAGTTCCTCTGGATTGATGGAAATCAAACACAAAGATGCCTTGTCAAGCTTGGGAAGCTCCTACACAGGAGATCCCAGAAAGCTCAGAGGTGTATAACAAGAGCAATGGGGTTTTTTCTTTTCCTAACTATGCACCAAATGACTGTTGTCGGAAATGAACTTTTTGTGCAAAGAGAGTTTCTGGTCTGACAGTGGCTTTTAGACTAAAATTGCAGTCTCATATATGTTCTGCATCAGCAAATCCTTAAGTTCATCATACATCCTCAAGCCAATTATTAAATCTTAAACTTAATGAATTTTATTTTGAAAATAATTTTAACTTGTATATGGTGTCAACTCATGTTTTTTGACAAATTCTTGAATATAGCTTGATGTGGTGATACTTTCCTTGTCTTTGCATAAGGCTGAATGCTTGAGCTGTTTCTCTGTTACCACCAGAGAGGATTCCTTCCCTGGTCTGTAAAGGAGCTTGGCATATTTAGGATCCTTATAGCCAACTACTGCTAATATGGAGATAATGCACAGATAATTGGTAGGAACAGATATCTTCAGCACTTTGAAATCCTGGGCTGCAAATACTGACCAATGTAATAATACAAAAGTGTTTTATTATCCCTAATACTTTGCATAATTTGCATGTCTTTTTAAAAGCTTTTCTGCTTTTGTTGTAACTTGCAGCATCACAGGAAGTGGGATATGCACTCTTTGCACAGGAGGAAACCAGTAGGCAGAAGTCATCAGGACATTTGGGATCAAAAGTTCTTAACTTTGGGGGAGTTTTAAGTGTATGAAAACAATCCCTGACTTAAAATGCTTAGCTTTTCTTTATCTGTAAATGAAAAGCTAATGAGATTTATCCCATATTTAGGTGTTTTAACTTATTTCCATTCTTTGATTGGTTTTGCTTATCGTGAATCACTTGATATTTGAGGAAAAAAATCATTTTTCCCTGTGTTAAATGTAGTAATAGTGGGAGCCTTTAAGTGCCATGTTCTGCAGCTGTTAATTACAACTTCTGGTTATTAGGCAAGTTTTGTGTATCAGTGTGTATTCCATGAATGCTTCTTGGAATGCAGTGTCCTAACTAAGCAAACTTTATAGGTATGTTATGTAATTTTAAGGCCCCATAACTATTGTAACTTTTTGACTGCTGAAATTTTGAAGGGTATATAAAAGTCCTAGATTTGTTTGTTTTCAGTTTCCCCATGCCTTCCCCCCCTACCCGGCCCACAGCCGTTTAGAAGAAATACAATTTGAAACATCGTTACCAGGTTCCTCCCTTTCCACTGCCCAACCCATACACCCAATTTCTTTTTCTTTAATTTTGGCATTTTTGACACAGTGCAACTACAAATTTGGGGAAATACTTAATGGTTGGGGTTTTTCATAGAATCATGGCTTCCCTTAACTTACTTTTTCAAGTCAGGTACCATTTGAGCTTGTAAAGTTGAATTAAATTTTTTAAAAGTTATTCTTTTTTCTAATCCAGCACTCTGACCCAGCTGTGGCAGAAACCCGGCCTGCCTTCTGCTTACCAAGTTTAATTTATTTGATAGTTATACCTGCTCTAGAAACATTTTGCTTTTGCTGAGTTATGTCAAAATGGTTCTTCTCCATGGATTTTTGAATAGCAGTAGAGAAACGAAATGGTGTAAATAAGATAACAGAGATGTTGCTTATTCTCATGTAAAAAAATCCTATGAATCTTATGTAGGATCTGGAGGAAGTGCAGCCTTGTATCTGTGCACCTCATATTTATGCTTTTTCCAAGAGTGGATAAGCATGTTAAGTATACTGACTAGCATATTTCATATTATCCCTGTAGCACTGTATGAATGTATGTGTGAAACTCCTGTGTCTTGTGATTTCTCTGCACATGAATATTAAATAAAAGTTTAAGAACTTAAAGCCTTGCAGAATAAGCTGTACAAAGAAGGAAATGTGTGCTGTTTGGGACCAGAATAGGTAAAAACTACTTATGAAAAGATTTATTATTTTCTTTTTCTGTGTTCATGTGCAGAAGATCAAAAAATCTGAGAAAAAATCTGCCAGTTAATGTCTGTAACATCAATCACCTGTAGTGGAACATTTTAGCTGATAAGATCTCTTTGAAGTAAAACTGGAATTGCATCCTCAGAATCTGATATTTTATGTTTGTTTGGTTTTAAACTTAAGTTTGAAGAATTATAAATTCCACTTATATTTAAGGTAATGTTAGGTTTCAAGAATAATAAATTTGTCCTTCTGAAAAATACCATTACTCTAGTAAGTCAGATCCAGGTAGAATTATAAATTCTATGCTGTTATCTTCATTCCTTTAAAGGGCAGAAAAGAAGTTCTTCTCAGCAGTCAGTTCAAGCAAATTATCTAGTTGGTCTTCAGAAAATGAGACCATTCCTTCTGTGATTTGGGTTAGTGCATGCAATGGAGATAAGTAGCACGCTGAAAAACATCTGTAATAAAAACCCAACAATAAATTGAGGCCTCATTCTCTGTGGGCATCGTTTCCTCACCCCTAGCCTCTCTTTCTTAATTTGAAAATCCATAGTTTTTGATACATGTAATATACTCTGTTTAATTTGTCATCTGTGGATTAAAATGGATAAGGAAGAGTTGTATTTTTCCGTCATGAAGAATGAAGGCTATGTTAACCTGCCAGAAGTGTGGGTGAACACAGATCCTTAGCATTGTGTGCAGGTGTAATTTATATTAAGCAACTTAATCTTTTATTGAAAACTGTTGTGAATGTTCCTGAGACATTGCCAACTCTGCTATGCTGCAACTCTCTGAACTACAGGGAATTAATCATTCTATATCTTGGAGTAAATGTGGAATGCACTTCATGGTGTTAGGCAGTGCCTTCTTCAGAGTCATCTTTATTTTCCCGAATGCCTCACGTGTGGAGGACGAAATTACAGCAAAAGCAAGTTGGTTTTTTTACTTAAGTGAAAGCACTCTTTCCAGGTTCATGTTTGAATTGATTTTTTATGTTGATTGTAGAATCATTTTCTATTCCAAATTACATTTTTTCACATAGGGGCACACACATTTGTCTGTGCATGCACACGTGGCCACTGAAGTTCTTGTAAAATGCAGGAGATTGCTCTGAGGAGTCCAGGTGAGATAAACCAACCTTCAAGAATATGTGGTTGGAGTATGTCCAGGCATATCTCATAGTCTTAAATCTTCATAAGCATGGGGCAAGTGTAATGGATTTTGTAACAAGATTGCTTTTTTTCATCCTTTGACTCACTGGATGTCTGAATTACAAAACAGACTTATGGTGTTATCTTCTGCCTGTTCTGAGCTTCCTGTATTTGTCTAATTCACTGTCTAGCAGAGATAGGAACATGATATTAAGCACTTCTAACGTGTCAGCTGTTGCAAAGATGTATTTATTTTTTATGTTCTTTTATAAACTATAAACCTAAAATGCAGAAGACTATAATAATTTTTATAAAGGACATACATAGATTTAACCACTTCATAATTTGAGAAGATATGGTTAAAGTGTTTGGGGGAGGTTTTGATTTTTTCGGTTTTTCTAAGGTTTTGGTAGGGTTTTGTTTGTGTGCCTTTTTTTTTTTTTTTAACCTGATTTTAAATAGGGAAAAGGACTCTCCTTTCTAAGAGGTAAGATGCTGTGGAAGGTATTTACACTCATAATGTGTCTGCTTTAATTTAATTTAGTCATTTCGTTGCCTAATACTAAAAAGTGAATAAATTTTAAAATTCCTTGATGTGTATGAGACATTTTTCTGCTTCAGCTGTGCTTAAGAACCTCATAGTACATTGTAAGTCTGGTACTGTTACGTGTGGTGCTGTGCAGCCTGGTCATGTATAAACAACCAGGAAAATGGCATGAAGGACAGGCTAGAACTTAAGAGGACTTTCAGATCCTTTTATTCATTGGGTCTACTAACTTGTGAGCATGGCTGAAGGCAGAAGAGTAGCTGCTCAAATGTTTTGCTTTTATCCCTTGAAAATATCTCCGTGAATGAAAACAGATGGGAACTACAGGACAATAATTCTGGTTTAGATTGAGTAGTTGATCTTCCTTTGATTTAATGTTTTGAAAGAAGAACAGAAATCTCAAATTCTTCAGAGTATTTTCTCACGCTTGGGATGGGGTGAGGGGAACAAAAATACCCAACCAACCAAGAAACCACCCATCTGTTACGTAAATTCTGATAGCTTTGTTTTGTTTAACAGAGCTGTATTTCAAATTCATATTAATCTGCACTGTCCTTGCAGAAATAGCACTGAGAGCAGAACACAAGTTTTTGACACTTAGAGAAAGACTGGGTGACATGCTGTATTTAAATAACTGCCATGCATTGTTCCTTTTGGAAATACATTTTTCTTCTTAATTTTGGGAATATTTTTACACTTTCTGTGATTCTTCAGTATTGTAAAGCATTTATTTTGCCTTAATGGAAGACCAATAGAGAAACACTAGAGTTGAGTTTGATGTTGTTCTTCCTGATGCCTTATTTCCAGATCAGGAGCCATAGCAGTCCCTCTTCCTTGAAGTTCCTTGTGCGCTCCGAGTGCATAAACCTGTTATTCCAAATTCTACTGCTGCTCCCTCAGGTTTTCTTGTTCTGTTCAGTGGGACATCTGAGTTCATGAGCCTGTTTGTTCAGTGGTGTCCTTCCAAGGTGGTTACTATTGAAACAGTACAGTTGGTATCTTGTTAATTTTAGAGTTTGGGGCTTTTTAAATGGGGAAACTACAATAATATTGTAGGGGGCTACATATTCACTCCAAGGGCCTTCTACTTTTATCTCTGTGTATAGAGGTGAAAATGTTTGCTCAGCAGAGGTGGGGGGAAAAGAACAAAAATCTGCCTGCAGTGGAGTTTGGCTTGTGATATGCAAAACTCTCCTCTGTCGGGGGATCCTGGCTCCAGGTGTATGTCAGCTATGTCTTTGAACTACCCAGAGGTGGAAGAAAAACTGTTCATGGAAAAGCTGAAATAGAGAGAGTAGTTTTTTGATACTTGGAAGTTGCTCATAATTTAATGCAGAAAGGATCACCTGAAGAGCACTCGACTTCCAGTCGACTCCCATTTGGCAGTAGTCCTTGTCTAATTAAAGCAGATTCACAGATATGTGATCTATCTGCCAGAGACTGAATTAATGCCTTCTAATATGTCAGGAAAAGCTAAAGCAATGCAGTAAAAGGTCAAACAGCCTTTCAGATATGCTGGAGAGGTATTTGGAGGGTGGGCAGGGAAGATGAGACTATCTTTTCCTGCTGCTTCATACTATCAACAAGTACCACTGCTTGTGCTCCTGGTCCAGCTGTTTTGGGGAAAGCAGATAGGGGCTCTGATGCTCTGAAACAAAGTGAGCAGTTGTTCCACACTTGGTCTGATTCCCTGTACAATGCTGAAGAGCAGGTACATGTTAATACCTTGTTCTGCTCTAGGGGCAGGCCATTCATCTTAATACCACAGTTCCTCTGGGTTTTTGTGCATTGGTTGTGTGAGCAGTCTGCCAGGGTTCTGCGGCACCTCCTGTTCTAGTACATGTGGATTCAAAACAAATACATAACCTTCTCAAGCCGAAACAGCATAACATCAGTACATCCTGCTGTGCTGACTGCCACTGAAATGTAACCTTTTCTTAATGACAGTGTTTCTCTTAAGATAATGATGACTGGACGAGTATGGGAGCAAAAGTCTTTTTGTTTTTCTGTTCCTACCCTTACTCTTAAAAGTAAGAACTTCTGATGTNGGGGGGGCTTTTTTTAGTATGTATTCTGTATCCTGATACCCTGATAAAAGATAATTAGATAATCTGATAAAAGAGTAATTAGAAACTTGAATTAATTGGCTGTTCACATGATGTGCAAAGAAATGTTGGATTAATCTCTCTTAATCTTGTGTCAGACAAAAACAGTTTGAAGAGATTACTGAGTCCCACATAAATAAATAGACAGCATCTTTTGAGTTCAGTCCTTTATTCCCCAACACAGTTCTCTCTCAGAAGCTAGACTGATAAAGACTTTGGTATTGGTAGCTGCTTAATCAACTTGAGGTAAGCAATCACACAATGGAGCAGACTTTAGGAGTTCATGAATAATTAGACTAAAGTCCAGAAGTGACTAGTAAGATTTTTCCATATGACTATATATGTAACAAAGACATCATTTCGTTTCCTCATAGTCTCTGTCTCTAAACTCATAAGTTGCTTAAATTTAACATGAATATTACACTCTTAGTTCATACACAGTGTTTAAGCAGTGTTACTGTTTTGAACCCTAGTTCAGAATAGGACACACGCTGTTCCACCCAGCCACTTCAGCTTCTACTGGGTTGGAATTTCATACTGCGCTTGCTTTCTCCATCTTGTTTTGTATCTGTAACTCACATAGTTTCTCCATTCCCTGAAAGAAAACAGTCTGGAATATATTCTTTAAAGGCTAAATGTGCTCATCACCTATTGCTCTTGTCTGACTGTTTTTTCCAATGTGTCAGAAGTGGGCAGTGCCCCCTTTAATGGTGTTTGTATTTCTTTTCTGCAGGAAGCGTTGGTTTTATATTTTGAATTTGTTTATCTGACAATTCTTAATTAGTATATATCCAAGTGTTTCTGAAACTGGCCTATAAAAACCTTTGTACTCTGCTTCTGCTGCTTCTAGAGATATGACCTTGCAGTGGCTCATGGAGGAATATTACTTGACTGTACCAGGTTTATCATAGTTGCTGTTGTCCAATGTTGCTGCTTTTGATAAGCTAGCATTATTCACAGCGGTATCTTTAATCAGTGGGTAAAGGTTTACTGTAGCTAGTTGATGGTTCACACTTCGTTCTTGAAATCCATATATTATCTGATTCCCGATTCAACTTAAAATGTGTTGTATCGATTGTTTGCAGAATAACGTCAGGCATACATGTGCTGCTTATTTATAATATCAAATTATATTGACATAAGCCTTCAACTTAATCAACTGTGTTTGCTATCAGTATCCCTCAGATATTTATTTTTAATTAGGCAAATAACTTATTACTGATTCATTGGCATTAGATAGTAGATAGCAGGCCTGTGCTTGATGGAATGTGATTTTACTCAAACTGTGTGTAAGCTAAATAATGGGATCTCGTACCTGAAAAAACTTGATTTTCTGATGCCTTCAGGTTATCTCATAGAGTAGCAGTAAATGTGATTGACATTCCTTACATGTTATCTGTTGTGATTTGCAGGGCATGCTCAGATCCTTCTTGTAGAGCGTTATCCTATAAATATTAAAAAAAGAACTGTTTAGATCCCATTGTGAAGACAGAGGGCAAGAATTTCTGTTTAAAGAATTAATTGACACACAGGGCAATTTGCTGTTACTGTTTCAAGGTAAAGAACCTAACTTGGCATTTCTGAGTCAATATGAATGTTTTTGTTAAACAGTGAAGCTGATTAAACACGTCTGGGTCTAGCATGGTGCAGAAGAGGATGCTGCTATTATGATTTCTTGTAAAACAAATAATTTCGTTAACTTGAAATACTTTGGAAACAGCAAATACAGACCTTTTCATCTCTGTTATGTAGTCTGGTTTTAGGGTGTTTGAAACTGTTCCACGTTTGTTTCTTAAAAAAGAAACCAGCTGCTTATTTAAATTGATATTTTCAACAAGCTGAAAATGCTTTATCAAGATGAAGTACTAGGCCAGTTAAATACTTACTGCTACTACAGACCAGCACAGGAGAAAAAAGATAATCTCATGATGTTGTGTTTTTTGTTTTCTTCTTTTATTTGTTACTGGCTCTGGTCCAGAAGTGTCTTCTGTATTATGTTAGATCTTGCAGGCAATTGCTTGGACATTTATGAACACTGTCTTTCAAATCAGCTGACTCTTGTTACTTTTTGCCTGCTTTGTTCATGGTTGAAAAATTACTTACTCAGATTTTGAAACAATCTTTACCATAAAGGAGGCCAGGTCAAAATGTAAAGCTCTTAAATTCAAGCATTTAGTAAATTAACACTTTCATTGCAAGTCAGGTTTTTGGTGGCATTTTTTTAATAGCAGTGAGGAAGGGTAACATCTGTTACAAAAACTGCTTCTTGCCAGAGTTCCTATATGTGATACATGTTGGAAATCAATTCTTACTCTAACCTTTTTACTAAAATAAAGGAAGAGTTCTTATCTTCAGAGTCCTCTTCTTTATTAATAGGTATTTGACTAAATACCTTTATTTATAGGTGTCTTTATTAATAGGTTTTTGACTTGTTGCTATGAACATATTATAAGTTTCTCTGTGTGTAAGCCTTCTGATCATTTTCCCATGGGAGAACATACTTTTGCTGTCTTTTACTCTGTATAAGCTTTCTGTAAACAAAATATCTGTGTCTGTTCTTCAAGAACATAGAATTGGTTGGCCTCCTCCTACCTGTGAGGAGAAAGAGCTGAAATTACTTTATCTTTCTGATATTGTAAACTATTCAGACACATTCCCTAGATGAAGCAGCAGCAGGAGCATGGAGAATGCTCTCTGCTGAGCAGATATAGAAAAATATTAGAATTATAGAGTCATTTTAATAAATCATATTAGCCTTCTAAATTTATTGTCAAGAGTCCTTTCTTCTATGTATGGACCACGACGATATTGACTGATGAATTAAGTCTCTCTGAACACATTGGGCTAGTCTTGTTTTTTAAACTCATCCTAAACATGCACTAACAATTATCTCAGTTTATAAAATACCTGACCAAGTCTGTCATCGTGTCATAGACAGTATGGGTTTTGAGTCTGAGGTGTACACATTTTTGTCAGAGCATCAGGTGGCTTGAAAAACCTTTCTTGACCCCCATCCCTAGTTGACAGTAGATTTAACATTTTAAAGAATAGCCCTTCCTCTGTGGGTGTTCTGATAAATCTGGCTCTAACTGGAGCCCGGTCTTCTAGCATTTTAATTAACTCTCCACACAGGGACCCTTCCTGTGGAGAAAACATGCATTTTCTTTTAAAGGAACTTCCAGAATAGATTGTGAGCATAAACTGTGGAGGAGGAAAATTTACTTGCAAGTATAGGAGCAGTTATGTTTCTGATTTTGCTGTAGTATATAAAGATCTGAAATTCTAAGTCAGTGTAATGTGAAAGTATATAAAACACATGCATTTACACTAAAGCATAGTAAGTCTTGCTGTGACTGCAGGAATCCCAAATGTGAACATAATTTTGTGGTGTCATCAGTATGGAATTTACTGCTTAATTTGGAAGAGGGAGCTGCGATCCAGAAGCATGGCAGAAAATTTTCCTGAGTGCCTGATTTCTCAGTTTGGTTATGGCACATGTCATCAAAAGTGCTTCAGAAGTACTGAGTAGTTTTGTCTTCTACCAACTTCACTTGGACTCATAATGGTCAGTGTTGAGGAAGGCTTACAAAAGTGTTTTGTTTCATAGCCTGAATGTATCAATTCCTTCTAGGAGAATATTTTAATTTTGTTTTAGTGGTATTTTTGACACTTTGTACTTGGCTCAGTCCTTGAATATGTATTTAAGTGATGTTAATAATTAATTCATTTATTTATTTTGAGTTGAATTTATATTTTTTAAGGGTACTCTTTTTCTGAGCCTTAAAACTGAAAATGCAGTATCTTTCATGAAGCGTATAGAATGCAGCATTTAACTCCTGGCTGAACAGCAGGGTGCTGAAAAAATTAGGGTAGATTTCAGAACAGCAGATTTATTAAAATGTTGACAGAAACACTTCTTTGCTTGTTTTCCTAATTTTCCCTTCTGGTCATAAGTATCCACTGGTATTCATGATGAAATACTTTAAGCTGAGAGTTTAAACCTAATAGAATCAGCTGGACAGTGTCATATAATAAATATCGTTAGGAAGACTCAACTATAAGGATCAGTTGGGTTTGGTTTGTAGTCAAACTGTCAAATGTACATGCAAAAGTTGGGTATTCCATCACGAAGGATATCTGTCCAAACTTTGGTACATGTGCCTTATTTCAACATGTGTTATGTTGTCTTGGATTAAATGGTTGCTTCCTTTCTGTATTCCTCATAGTATTTTCATTCCTTACAGCATATACAGCATAGAATAAATAACAGCAAATGTGTGACATGTTGCCTGTATGTCATCTTTTCTTTTTTTATGTGGAATAATTACTGCACTGTATACAGAAGTCTTTAGGGTCTAGTGTGGATTTTTCCAAGGAGTGGACCATTGATATATTTCCTCTTGTTCAGATGGAAAATCAAAGTAGTAGTGGATCGTGTTCAAATATACATATGATCTAATTTTCACCTATTAGTTTAGATGTCTGCAGCCTGGCCTACTTCTGAAACTATTTTAGAGAGCTGTTAAAATAAGATGCTACCTTTGATGTCCAAATTATTATGCTGATATTTACTCTAATTTTTGAAAACTGCTTCTCAAATTAAATAAATTACATCTTGACAGTGGAGAAACATAGCAATAATGCTGCAGCTGCATGACCCCCTCTGATGGTTACACATCCAAAATGTAAAAGCCCAGCTGTAAAGAAACTGAACTTTCTGGTGTTGTTTTTATGTTCCCAGTGCCACCGTAATGACCTGAGCCTCTCAGATACTCCTCAGGCAGGTTCTCTGTCTTGACAGCATGAGAATGTCTTTAAAGTAAACTGTTCCTGGCTTTCCTGTGTTCAATCTCCACTTCTAGTCCAGTGAAAAATGCTGACTGGTAGCAGCTGTTGATATCCTCTCTTCTCACTTCAGAGAAGCATGAGAGGCAGCGTAGTGGAGGGTGTCTTGGCACCAGCATGCCAGGTTGGGGTAACTGCCCCATGTTGCAAAGATTATCAGGCTGCATTGCTGCTGCAGATTTCCATAACTGCAAAGTCTCCATCTGACCAGCTTTGGGAGCCAGAGGCCAAGCAAAGAATGAGTCCCTTACTGCACCAAGCAAAGGTCTCTGAGCCTAGACAGATGGACAGCTACACTCCTGTGAGGGAAAACTTTGTCCCTGCCCCTTGCTGCTAAATGCATGACAAGAATGCATAGAGGAAAAAATTAGGCAGCAGCTCATTGTTGCAGTCAGTAATCCAATTTACCCCAAGATGAAGCAGATTCTTAGTTAATGAATTGGAGGTTACCAGGATTTTCTTGTATGGTCAAGTTCCTGCATCATGCTCATGGCTTAATTTTACCCTCTCTGGTCACAGAAATGCTTATGTAGTGGTAAAATTTTTATTACAAAGCTTCTTTATAATTATTAGGTCTGCCTTTTTTCCTTAGAAAATGTGTGTGACTGTAAAAGTAACACTTCACAAATATTTCTGTGTGCAGTACAAGTTATTGAACATGTCATCAGTGGGCTTGATAACAGTGTAGATTGAAAATCCTGTATTCTTTTATTGGAACAAAATGGGATCCAAATCCCTTTCAAAATATGATGCAATTTTCTCTTATTATTTTAGATCACACATCTGTCCCTCAGTGCTTGTCTTCTACCTGTGGTACTATGCCAGAACTAATGAATTCTTTGGGGTCTTATCTAAGCTGAGGTCAGTGTTGGATAAACCATGTCAGTAATTCAGAAAAAACTGAGTCACAGGGTCTTGTAACTTCCGGCTGTTGCTGGTTGCTCTAAAAAAGCCAGCGAAATGACAAAGAAAGTTCAATAACTTTTTTACACATATGGAGTAAATTTAGGCAGAATTTGAATGACTATCTAAACAGATACTGTGTACTCCAAAAGAAGCTGTGATGCTCAAAGCTGTCTCCACCTGCGTTCCCAGTTACCTGCTGGTGCAGGTGTGAAGAGCGGTGCTGCTGGGCAGGAAGGGATTTTTGTGTGTGACCTGCCATGTGGTGAAGCAAACTTCTCTGTGACAAAAAGAGGCATACAGTTCTTGTTTCTCAAAGAAAACTGTAGCAGCCTCTTGGCTGAGCCAAATGTCTTCTTACACCAGTTTCACCAGTTTAGAGGTACCATTGTATCACCTCAGTTTTCTCTTCACTCACCATTTGCTTTGCACTGAATGAAGCAGGATTCTGTAGCTAAACTGCCATGGCTTATCCCACAGCATGATTAGAACTGTTAATGCTGTCTTTGCAGTTTGGAGAATTGGGAGTAAACTGGGAAAGAAAACTTGTGGTCATTTCATTATGAAGGCAGCATAGATTTTAATTTTTTTAAACTTGGGGGGTGCATGATGGTTAATTTCAAGATCAGCTCATGACATGCCATATTCTGATTAAACTTCTGTACAAGACAGAAGTTTAATCAGACAGAAGCTGGTCTAGCATTTTTATAATGGTAACCGTTGTTTTTATTGCAGACCAAAGTAAATTCTCAGCTTCCTAATGGCTCTTTAGTAAAGAGTTGCAACCTTTACATGGCTTAGTAGATGTTCTTTATCAGTTTCCACATCTTGGCTGTGAATGAAAATATGCAAACGTCAGGTTTTGTTTATGGTTATTTATTTTTCAGGCCCATGTATTTTCAGTCATCTCCTGCCAGATGTTAAGTTGAAACTTCTGCAAGATGTTCTCCCCACTAACAGTAGGAAATAGATCCTTTTGGAAGGCCAAATGGTCTTAAGAGCATTTTGGTGGACTGAAGTGCACTGGCATTCATTCATGACACCCTATTACAGTAGATGCAGATGATGGAACGCTGTGGGTTTGCCCCCAAATGGCAGGTGCAGTTTAGATGGTATCTCACTGTGTAATACTCACAGGTTGACTGTTAACTCCTTTAAACATTTCTTAAGATATTTTGTGACATTATATGAGGAAGACTGTTGCATCTCTAGTCACAGGTAAACCCATTGCCACTAAAACAGTAATTGCAAAGATCACTGTGAATAGTCTTAGTGGAGATGCATCCTACAGCTTGCATTCAGGCTTTGTAGTTAAATAGTGTTAACTGGGTAACTGTAGACATGGCAACATTGAAGATATTTGTCAAAGTTTATTACAGCTCGTAATTTACTTTTCTTCAGTTCCCCATTCCCACCGTGCCCTGCTCCAGTTTACACCACATTTGGGGTGAAATGCATACATTTCTGTGTTGATGCTTGGGTAGCAGATAACAGCCATGCAATTCAGTTATTTCCTTCCTGTCTCACAGTTTCTCCAACTTAGCCATTTTATTGCAACCTCTTTTAAGGAGAATCATCTCTCGTTGGTAGATACTGAAGACATTGATTGCTTTAAAACCAGTTCATGTACCCTTCATGTTTTGTACAGCTGCTGTTCCTGAAGCCCTATGGGAAGGAAGGAGGACTGATGAGTATCCTTGACTTAGTGTAAATGGTTCGAGTGGTGGCAGTA
This sequence comes from Leptocoma aspasia, assembly GCA_013399835.1. NCBI lineage: Eukaryota > Metazoa > Chordata > Aves > Passeriformes > Nectariniidae > Leptocoma > Leptocoma aspasia. The sequence continues at coordinate 24,024 of VXAX01001406.1, read as the reverse complement.
TCCAGTGTTACTCAGGGTTGCCCTATGAGGTCAGCCTTACCCTATTTCTTGTAAAGCAGTGTCACCAGCTTTGTCTTAGACAAGACTGGTGTTGATTCAAGCTGCATCTTATTCTTCTTTTGCCAGCTGTTCACCTTTCATCTCTTGAGCTTTCCCCCTATTTTTGGGTTGCTAAATGCATCAGACATAGGTGAGATCACCTTTACTCATCCAGAAACTTAGTTGCTTAAGCAAACAGACCCTCCTGCTCACTGGTGCCTGAGCTGCCCTTATGATATCCTGATTTGAATCTTAGTGATGGAATTCAAGTGATGGAATTCACTGAAAGAATTATCCATTCTCATCTGTTAAACTTTGTGTTGCAATAAATCTTAGCCAAGATGTGGTGGATGTGATTCTAAAATCACTTCACTTTTCAAGACACATGGCTTTACTCTTCTGTATACACCAGTGTGCTGAGCTTGAGGAAAGCTCGAGTACAAAGTGTTCCCATAGGTTCATCCTCTTTCTTTTTGAGCAATATGATGTGCATATTTACAGTACTGGCATGCATATTAACTTCAGACATCAGTCATTTGAAACTCATTCATAATGAGCAAATAACAAACTTGCAGGTCTTTGGGTGGGTGTTCCTAACTTCATGAAATCTCCTCAAATAGTTTTCATTAAATGCAATTTTACCTTTAATTTTGAGATAGAACTGATTCAAACTCAAAAAGGGATGTCAAGTTTTGAGAGAAAAAGCAAAGCTGAGAAACCTTTTTATTTTCCGATGCAGAAGGGATAGCATATTATAACTGATATCTGGATTAGGAAAGTTTAAATACAAATATTTAAGGGGATGTCATGTTTCCTTAAAGATGTTGGAAAGCAGCAATCTGCCTTGGTATTATGAGTGAGTGAATATTGTCATTATAAGTTCTTGTCTTCTCAGGGGATCACACTTCCTTGACTACTTCAGTTTTGTGTATATCAACTTACCAGCACTATAAATATAAATGTTCTGATGCAGGCTTGTTCTGCTACCAAAAGGTGTAGCTGAAGAATTTAAGAAAAGTCTGTCCACCCTGATAATCTATAAAATTACCAGTGCTTTGTTCTTCTGCTTTAAAAGAAGTAAGATGTGCTTGTCCTGTTGCATTTTGAGAAAACTAATGACTAATTGACAGCTTGAGACTTTGTTGTTGTTGTAAATTTGTGAACAGATTTGTTTATCAAAACAGCATGCATGACATTTTAATGGTGATGTTAATGAAGCAGTGCTACTGTCACTAGGAATACTGGACTCTTTTCCAAAATTGTTATGGTTGTGTGGACAACTAAGATGATTAGGAGGAGGCCTTATCTTTCAACAAACTTGGATGCATAAACTGTGTGTAAACATGGCTGGAGGAGTGAGAGTGGTGTGGATTCTCAGCTGTAGACTCTCAGCTTAGGACATCTTAGCCAGTTTGGAGAGTCTCCGTGCTTGATTTATCCCTGAAATCTCCCTACTTTCAAGGCTTTCAGAGGGGGCTAAGAGTGATAGGCTGGAATGGGGTAACAAACCCAGAAGTGGGACTGACCAGAGAAGGGTTTGCAGCTGAGTGTTGCTCTTCACCAGGTGTTCTGGAGGAATTCCTGCATTCTTTGCGTTTTGTCTTTAATCCTCGTGGCGGCAGCACACACCAAGAGAAGGGGAGCCAGCCGGGTGCTGCTGATCGGGGTTTTAGTTACAGTTAAAATGACCGTGCTCCTACTTACACTTTTAGCTTTTGTTTCCAATGAGGCAGCTCAAAAACAGAGGGTCAAAACTTCATCATCTGCAACATCAGTTTTTATGAACTTCTGAGAGACATTCACTTGGGAGAAATATTTCCTCTTCTCCTCTCCATCCCCACCCCAGCCAGTAAAGGCAGTATTTGTGAAGATTGTGAGCTGCTGAGAAAACTTACATGGCAGGGTTGGAGTTTCAGTTGTCCAAAATGTTATCCAAAGACTACTGCAGTTTTTGAATGGTGAGGGTTTTTGTTAACCCCAGCACCAGTGCCAGGACTCCTGTCGTTCAAGGCACTACCTTGCCGTAGCCTTTCCTAAATTTGCATACAAAGTCAGGGTCTGTCTGATGGATTCCAGCTGGAAACAGTGTCAGGCATCCAGTGAAACCTATCAACACAAGGCAAAGAAAGAAATACCAAATGTTAGCAATGAGGTACTGGTAACCAAATAACTGAAAAGTCACTAATATACTGAAAAGTTGGCTGCAAATTTAACACTGTGCTAATTAAAGAAGGTAGATAGAACTAACTTTGATGGATTCCAGCTGGAATTTTTTGGCTGCTTGCTATGATGCAAAATTGCATCATAGGCAAATTTTTTACTGTGGACTGACTTGATAATGTGAGTGAACAGTTATTTCAGGGTCGAAGCGTTGGTTTGTAAACCAGCACAGGGATGGGTACATTTCACATCATCTGCCTGACCTCAGAATTACACATCAGTTTCTTGAGATCTTTTTCACCTGATCAGAAGGATCAGGTATTTGTTCTGTCTTCAGTGTTTCCTTGCCATACTGTGAAGCTCTCATCATATGTATCAATCTTCTGGAACTGAAGCCAGTATTACGGAAGTTCATAAAGTACCTAGAAGAAGGAAATAAGATAGGAAAACAAACAGCAGTTTATATGGAAAACAGGTAAATGTAGTCTGTACACACTTTTTGCAAGACTACTTCTGGTATCTGACCTGAAATTGTTTAAGACTACTTTACTCAAGTAAGGATGGAAATACGCTCTGTCTGCACTGTATTCCAGTTAGAAGATTCAAGAACTGGAAAATGGGTAATAAATATTTAAGTGAGGGCATTTTCAGTATCTCAGAAGTGGGCTAAAAGGCCAATTTAATGGCTCTACTTTCCTGAGCTGTTTAGGATAGAATGCATTTTAAAAGAAGTACAAATTGAAGGGATAGACCACTGTGCCTACAGACATCTGCTTCTTTACCTTTGCATCTTTATTTTAGTTATTTGAAGTCTTTTTTCAAATAAGTTTGAGAGCTCAAGGTAGAAGTCTCAGCAGAATTAGTTATATGACTAGAATAAATTGTTACTGTATGAGAATCAAGAAGATTTTTTGCTTCTCATTCCATAAAGGGCATTAAAATAGTACCAGGAAGAAGAACTATAGCTTCTTTGTATTCATATTGCTCTTACAGGGAGTGTGCATCAAGCCCAGCACAATTAAAACAGGAGCATGCTTTCTAATATGAGAACTTGTGTATGAGCCTAAGCTGTATCCTGAAGAGGACAGGCTCATGTGTGCAGCTTTTCATTTTCAGTCATGCAAGTTTAAGAGCTATACCAGAAATTCTCCAGAAAATCACAGTGCTAGATCTTAAAACTACAGTGTTACTCAACAACTGGCAGATCACCTTACCTTTTTCATAATACTTATTTTGCGTTCTTGCCACTGTCTCATTCAAGGAAATTTTTGAAGCTCAATAGCCTTGTTTTATGTTGTTAAATGTGGTAGATTTATGAACTTCCGTTACCCAAATCACTACTTGTATTGTAAGTGTTAATGATGGGATTGCCCTTTCATGTAAATATAAATATAATACAGTCTACTGACCTTCACTGCTGAAAAAGCACTATTTGATGCAGTGTGGTTATGAACAGAGTACAAATAAAGTACTCTTTCTTTCTTGGTGACTGAGATGGATATTCTTTTCCTTTGTTCGTCCTGTTAATTGCACAGTGTAAAGCAAGTTTGTGGGAAGAGAACTTACATTAGACCAATTGGGATAGTTGGAAGTGGGCAAACTGTTGTGTACACAAGGATTTGTGTGTTTTATGGTCAGAGCATTGCTTTTATTCTACAACCCAATGTATTGCAAAAGCTGAACCGCCCTTGAAGGAATGCACGATTGTGGTTGTTTTTTCTGTATGATCAGAAAAGGGGGAATGACTTGATACTGGGATCTTTTTTCTTTCAGCATGTTGTTTGGCTTGCTTTTTTTGCTGAGAGTTTTGAAAAACCTTTGAAGAACCCTGCAGGGTTCCACCTGCAGGGCAAGACTGCATTCAAGAACAGATATGGTAATAGAAAATGCCCTGTCCAAGGACAGTCTGACATGCACTGTCCTAGACTGAAAATTCAGAGTGAAAATGACAAGATGTAGGAGTTCAGAAAAGTAATCAGTAACTTGAATTTTGGGAGAATTGATTTCTCTGTGAAGCACCTTGATATATACACTGGGTTACTTGTTTTGTAGAAGGGGCTGCTGCTTTTTACTTGT
>VXAX01001406.1:0-19740 GCA_013399835.1 Leptocoma aspasia | reverse complement strand
GGGGGGGGGGGGGAAGTGAAGGTGGACACTTGCGGATGCATTAAAACTAGGCCAGCAGTTGGTGCATTTATCAAATAGTGGGGTTTTAATGAACATTTGGTGTTGCATGCAAAATTGAAAGGTGCAAAAAAATAAGACATAATTGCTGCAGTCACTTATAGGTACTTGTGTCTATATAGTCTTTGGAAGCTGTATGGGTTCTGTAGATAGGCCATAGCACTTCAGCTTTTTGTATGAAATTACATACTTTTTTTTACTAGCATCAAAACGTGACTTTATTGCCCTATGATGCTTTTATTTTAAGACTGTGCAATATATGTAACCTCTAATTGTTGAACAGCACTGATTCATAGTATTTGTAACATGGATCAGATAAGAAACAATTCCCAAGTAGTAGGTATGTCCTACAGGAAGAGTAATTGCTTAAGAAGCAGGCTAGTTGCTTCATCTGTTACATATTTTGCATTTAAAATTTTGTGGTTTTCAAACCACAATGTTTCAGTGGTATTGGCAACATTAAAAGACTGATATTGCTTATGGGTGGAGTCAAAAAGATTTCTGTACAAAATATTGGCAGCTGAATCTGGCATGATTCACTTTCCAGACTTAGTAAGCAAATCCATTTTAATTGGCATATGATGTTATGTCCTTCATCACTTACTGAGTATGTTACCAAAGAGTTAAGGGCAAATACAATGATTCCCCACTTTGTTACTATAAATTAGGTTGAATATGGACACTTTTTTACTTAATGGGGTCTCGCTGTGGCCAAGAATAAGTTTTTGAACGTATTATCCTTTCTTGTATGGTGTTGCATGCTGAGGAAATCTGTTCAGCTGTTGAGAGCTTTGGGGAATAAAGATCTAAACTACATCCTTCTGCAGCATGTCTGTCACTAAGTCGAAAATGCTTTCATATGCAGCCATTTGACAGGATCTATTAAGATCTCCATCACTTTCTTAGGCTATTCCTTTGGAGAGGATGAGTTGGAGTAAGTAAACAAAGATTTGGATCTATTTTGAGATCTCTGTATAAACATATGGTCTTCTGTGTCTTTAAGATTCTTTTAGGCATGAGTCAGGACTTTAGTGTAAGAAGTGAAAATATTTTTATTAGGTGGGAGTGGTCTTGATTTTGAGTTGAAGTATTCTTTTGCCTATGGTACTGATAAATTCAGTTTGTATGTCTGTAAAAGATGTATATGTGGAAGTGTATTGGATGTAGTAAACTAATTTCTGTTTAAAAATGTAATAAAATCCTTAAAAGGCCATCTAGCTGCATCATTTTTGAAGGACAAAAAAAATACTGACTAACATTAAGAAATCTGGTTTAGGTTATCTGTGTCACAGTCACTGAGCTCATGTCCTTTCCCCTTCCTTTTCGTTAATCATTCCCTCATGAGCTCCAGTCATCCATTTGGTTCCAGGAGGGATCAGTCAATTCTCCCTGAGTTAAAATGCTGGATCTATAAACTGCAACTCTTAACGTCTGTCTTGCATCCAGATTTTTGAGACTATGTTCCTTGTAGAAGAAAGAGGATTCCTAACCCCTGACTGAAGAGTCTTTGTAAGGCACAGCGTTGTCTGTTACAAAGAAAAAAAATCCTGGAGAATGTCTTTTTTTTAAACCGTGAACATACCTACAAGTCTGCTTGTCTCTCTTCTGCTTCCCTTTGCAGCCCTCTTCTTCCATGTTAAATCTGTTGGGATTTTAAACAATCAGCACACACCGTCATGTTTTCTTTTTTTTTTTTTTTTAATTTTATTTCAGTTTTCCCGCAGAGGAACTTCTCAGCTCCAGACTCTGCTTTCTAATCTTTTTTTTGGAAGAATGCCTTTTGCAAATCCACATTGCCCTTTGCTGGAGGTAAAGCAAGGATTTACTGAGCTCTACAGCTTCCTTGGCACTCCTTCGGCTGTGTTTGAATATTTGTATTTAGTAAACCATTTTTTTTAATGGACCATTGGTAGTCTTTGAGCAGGCTACAGCATAAGAGCATAAGGGGCTGTAAGAATTAGCTATGCAGGATGATTTGAGTAATCCATCAAAATTTACAGAAGCTTTACCTTTTAGGGGATTATATGCAGTGTTCCTAAAAATGTTGTGGTTTTGTGTTTTTCAGTTATGACAGTACTAAAGCAGTCAGTCTGGTTGTATTTCTCATTAATGTTGAGTCGTACATTTTAATAATAGCTGCATGTTTAGAATTTCCTAGGATTTTTGTACTTTCTAAATAAGAGTGAGGCAGGCGAAATAATCTTTAATTTGATTATGTAGCTATAGACCTCAGATAAATTTGTTAGATAAACTGTACGTGTTATGAGAGTGCTGTATCTGTCTTATGTAAACATGAAGTTGCTATTAGTGGTTGTTACAAAAAGGTATTTTTAAAGACCTGATGTCTGTAGAATGAACATTCAAATAAATACATGAAAAATACTGCAGGTGTGGTTCTGCAAAATGAAAGAAAGTACCATTTCTTCAGCAAAATGAAATGGTACTGTCTTAATTTTTCTAGGTAAATTTTTCACAAAATGCCTTCCTTTTTTTTCCTTTTTTTATGACACCTCCACTTTCTTCCCCTCTCCCCAATATTATAACACATGCATTTCAACTTTTTTTGGATCCTTATAATTTGTGAGCACTTGCAGTATTCACACTTCCCACACTTGTCAATCTTCAGTAAAAACGCCTTCATAAGGTAGATATTATACAATTTAAAACATAAAATCCCCTTTTATAATTATTTGTTATAGCTGTCTTCAGCTTCACTGGGGTAGCAGCAGTGAAATAGTTCCCACTTACTGGTTTTTCATCATGCAGCTCTAGAAGTATCCCCAAGTCCATATTTAGCATGGGTGGCTGGGACTAGGGGAAGGGGGGAAAGGAAGATGTCCAAGGAGCACCTGGAGTTGGAGGAGACAGCAGTGCTTCTTCATTTGGTTGAGGGGGTGCTTCTTTTTTTGGTCTTGGAAAGACACAAAATTCACAGTAAATAAAATGATAGTAGAGGAGGGAAAGAGAGCCACGTAGGTAATATTAAAACCAGAAAAAGCCAGTCTTGCCTTTTTCACAGGATCGTGCTTTGTTCCTGTTTCTTCGCATAATGAGAAGGAGGTGAACTGTAAGCAGAAAAGTCTCTTCTGCCTAAAAATGGTATTTTAAAAATTCTGGTGGGCAACCCTTGAATTCATTGCAGTTGAGAGAAGATCATCTTCACTGTTACTGGTAAAGTGAGCTCTTTTTTCTACTGCAGCCTGGGCCTTTTCTTGTGCTCGCCAGAAATGTGACACTCATTGTAATGACTAAGTGAATTAATCTCTTTAATCAACCAGTCAGATGAAATCCTGACTACTTAAGACTCTTGGGAGGATAGCATGTGCTGAAACCTGTTTGTGAACATGCAAAAAGGTGCAGTTTATATGCTTTTCTTCATTACAATCCATGGCAGTGAATGCAGCTGGTGTCACCCTGCTTCTTCCTCCTGTCATATGCAGCTGAGCAGTGTGTTTTTAGCAACAAGGGTAGCGCTGTAACCAGCATTGTGGGAATTCAGACTCTGGATCAGTTTTCTTTTCCAGACTAAATGACAATTATATGTACTTTCCTGAAATCTTAGCAGTGTCTTATCATAGCTGTAGGGTGTTGTTCTTTTTTTTCCTCTTTTCCTTTTTTCTTTTTTTTTTTTTTTTTTTTTTGGTGTGTGTGTACACCCCCTTCCTTTAAATACACGCCCATACCATTTTATTTCACTTTCTCCACTATTACAGCCCACCTCAGTGGTATAAAAAGGGATTTCCAGAACCAGGTTTTCTGTCTTGAGGATCTTCTGGCATTCACTGCTGCAACAGAAAGTGGTGTGATTGATTCTCACGGAGTTTAAAGATGGTCTTGGAGCTGAAGGGGAAGTAGGTCCGTTGTAATAGCTTAAATACTGCAAGAAGGCCCTGAAATTGTTTTATGTTCCTGAGTGCTTGGCACCAGTGATGCAAAACTGAAGGCTTAAGGATTGCAACAGCCTTGGAGGGAATAATGTGTATGGGTAGGTAGTAAGAGGATTTTTAAAAGGTCATGGGAAACCCAAGGCAGTCCATCAAACTGCAGTGACTAAGGACTGCTGAGAAACCCTCTATGAAATTCATGCCTTAGATGGCTCTTAACTGCTCTGCCTTCTACCTCGAGTTCCCTGAGACAGCTCAAGATGGGCTGTTAGCAATAAGGTTATTCCCTTGCTTTGATAATTAATAACTCTTGTATGCAAGTGTCTGGGGTGTGGGGGTAACAACCAAAAATGGCAGTAGGCCAGCCATCTGTATCAGGATTTCATAGCTGGTTTTTTGTCAGGTGCTCCACTCTGTGGAGGGCTGACCACCAAAACTGCCCCTTAAGAAAGGCACTGGGCTGTGGTGAGCCCTGTGCCAGCTGAAAACGGGCTTACATTGCGCCAGGTGACATGCACCGTGGTCTGGGAGTACTGGTCTGTGATCAAGCTTTAATGTTTCACTGAAAAAAATACTTTCTGACCACCCAAGAATATTCAGTTCTGCCACAAATTAGCATTGTAACTTTTAATGAATGGCTGTGTATTTGCACAGTATGTGAAACTGGGGTGGTATCCTTCCATGAATTCCATGAGAAAGATATTTTTGGTACTGTTACTGACTTTCAGTTTTGAAAATAAATCTAGGAGCCATGTCCAGTTAGCAGCATGATGGTACATTTTCTGTTTATGAAGGACTCTTATGAAAGGTACCAATCCTTCATCACATTTTGAGAAAGTGGCTGAAAATGTCTCATGGAAGTAGTATGAAAATTAATATTATTGGAGCTAGGGTTTGCTTTTTTGGGGAATGGTGTCTGTTTGCAGGCCCTGCATAAATATGTGATATGTCAATTACTGTGTTTTTGTCAGTTTTTAAAAGTATGGTATCAGTTGCAGCTAATATTCCTGTTCAGTGGGAAATAAAATCATCTTTAGTACACATTTCTACTCTGACAGGTTCATCTTCATAGAGTTACAGAATGTCACTTAGGAAAGCAATAATTTATAAAAAGGCTGAATAATTACAAACCTTATGGTCATATTTTGCAAAGGAGAAGTTGCTAATAGTCCTCCAAATTAATAGCTGGGGTTAATGTGTATTTTTTAATGGGACAGATTTATTTTCATGAGAGCCAAAGTTCTTTCTTGCTTAGACTGTGAATTCCATAAGGGAATAGTAAGGAGTTAAGAAGGAAACATGATGAAATGTTGTTCTTTGCATCCAAAAGAGGATTTAAGTCATGAACTCATGACCTTGTGATCCTCAATTACTTATCCTGGGTGAGGGAAATCTGTTCTCCTTTAATGTTTTTATTAATGTGACTTGGAATGAATGCAAGCATTCTTTTCTCTTAGAATGTGTTTAAAGAAAATAACTCTGGATTAAAAAATACTAGATCTTTTAATTTTTAGTCCAAGTTTTTTTGCATAGCCAGTTCCTAACAAGAAAAAAAGAGTTTTTAGAGAGGATTGGTTGTTGTTTTACAGGGCACACTGAACCTTGACAGTGGTACACTGAGAGATGATGGCCAAGTGTATTAGAATGTTACCTAATAAATAATATATTTACGTCACTGTTACGACTTTGCTTCTACGAAGAGCACTGTAAAGGCTCAGTGCAAGGGTTAGCCAGTGATTGCATTAACCCATCTTCTGCAGGTATTGCAAACCATTCAAACACACCACCAATTTTTACCAGATTTCCTATGAAAAGTAGGTCTTGTCTTTACTTCTAATGTATCTTCTCTTTTACCAAAAACCTGAGAAAAATCAGACCCATATTTTGTGTTCCTTAGTGTCTTTCTGCTAACCGTTTTTGAACATCAGGGCTGTTTCCATGTACTGTGCCATGTTTGTCTTTATTATTTGAAACACGGGAAATTTCTGTGAAGTGTAGGAAAAGCAGCACATGTATGTTTATGCAGCTGCAAATTAGTCCCCACTTTCGAGAACTTACTTGTAGGTCTCAGGGTTCAGAGCTTCTTTAGTAAAATGTGAACTCACATGAGGATGGAAAAAGGCAAATGGAAATGAGTGCTAGAGCAATACACGTTAGTATCCCTGAAAATTAACTCCTGACCTAGCAAAGCACCCAATTTTTAAATCTTGTTTTTCAAATGATAAATTATGCTGTTGTAAAAGCCAAATATATTTTTTGGTGTGCTGTAGCTCCAAGTCTGCTTTAAGTTAAGGTTACTTAACTTGTCATTCTGAATGCTTGTGTAATGTTTCATTAAGTGTTTAGAATTCACAAAGCATCGCATGCATTTGCTTTACAGAGCTGCGGAAATCTCGGCAGGAAAATAAGTGAAGAGAGGAGAGGAAATAAAATTGTCAGATCCTGGGATCTGACCTGATGTGACCAATTGGTGCTTCCATCGATTAGGTTGCAGATAGGGTTTGCAAGGCAGACTATTGGATTTTTGCTGTGGACTGGGAATCTCATATTTTTGCGTCTAAGAGAGCAAAGAATTCTTGTGTTTGGATTCTTTGTTTCATAATATTAATGCAGTAGATCTGAATGTATTTTAGCAAATATCACTGGTCTGAAAGCTATTTTTGTCAAATGTTGAAAATGTGTTTTAACAATTCCCAAAGACTGCTTTAGAAGTTTATATAGGCTGTCATAACTCACATGTCAGTTAACAACTTAACATCCTTGAAGTCTTTCTTTAATAATTTTTGCATGAAAAACTTAACTTTCATGAACAGAAATAAGTACAATTGTTCTCATCTGAAAAGTCAAGTGAGCATAAGCATGAGAAACAACTCCCTGAGAGGCAGCACATCTCGAACAGAAGAGTGCCAGTATGCTGCTGTGAATACTCAGGGCAGTGATAAACTCTTCCTAACTCATTTTCCCATTCATAAATTGAAGTTAATGACATTTTCTCACTTCCTTTTTACAGGAAAGTGCTAGGTCATTCATAACTGTTAATATTGTGAGTGTGGCGCTAGTGCTCACTTAAAACATGAGAGGACTGTTCTTCATGTTTTCCTGGTTGATGCCTGCAAGGACACTTGTTTTTATGCATTGGCATAAGCAGCCTGTGGCCTGCAGGCCTGCTGCCGAATCCACTCTTGGCTGCCATTTGAATAGGAAGCTCCTTACAAGCTCTCTATATTGCTCTAATTCTGGCAGTCTGATCCTTAGGCATCATCTTTTGTGGGGGATCTTTGGCAGGAGCCAGGGCTGGCTTGGTTAGGCTAAGCTCCTGTCTGACTTTGCACAGCACTGTTTGCACAGATTTCCCAGGTGAAAGGTGATGAACATGTGCAGCAATCCTACTTACACAGTGGGGAACGGTGGTACATGGCCTGCATGGCTGGAAGGCTGGGATATGGTGCTAGGAACCATTTTAACAGTGCTTTGAAGACTGATTGGTAGTTCTGAGGCCTCTTAGAGCACTTGCCCCCACCATGTATGTGGATTTCACAAATACCAATAAAGTGATGTGCATAGCAGCTAACTGAGAGGAGGCACCTGGAAACTGAATCTCATCAACTCTAATTATCAACTATTTGTTAAACTGTAGTACAAGTTGAGTTGTTTGGGGGTTTTTCCAGGTAGGTAATATTTATCTAGTTTAGGGCTCCTAAGACTTTCTGTGCTTTCTGGTAAGCAATTTGAATTACAACTATTGAGCTCATGATGCCTATATGTAAGTGGTATGGCTGCCAAGTCCAGCATCTGGGACACAAAACTAAACAAAACAAACAAACAAAAGAAAAACAAACCACAGCCCAAAAAGTTGAGATGAAGGCTTGATTTAAATTAATTGCTTAAATTCACACTGAAATCCTGTGAAATTAGAAGAGAGAGTATTTTTCACGTTGTTTTGTTTAGCTTTGAATAAATGTTCAATTGCTTTAATCACTTTTGCAATTCATAAACTCATTCACTACGGCTTTGCAAGAGAGGAGTCAACAGTTCCAAAAACAAGTATCCCTTACAGCATAATACTTGTTTATTCCCAGAGGAAGTCAGTTTTGTGTTTAGCATGAGTAAGGAATCCTGCTGGGGAAAATAGGACATTGTCATTTAATTGCACATTGCATCATAAAACAGATTCATCAGGGAGAATGGTGTGGAGGGAATTAGAGTCACACAGGTATTCTTAGTTTAGAAGAGTCTATGTCTTACTAGTTCTTGTATTTGTATTAAAATAAACTTACGAGACATGCTAGATCTTACATCAGCTTGACATGAGCCACCAGAAAGGTTCTTGATGTGTAGCACAGTCATGTCAGTGTGACCAAAATGCTTTCTGTTTCCACTCCTCTAACCTCCTCCTGCACTGTGTTGTCTGTGGTTGACACAAATAAATTCCATCTCACAGGACCTCTCTGATATGATGTTCACTACTTAACAAGATACTTGTCATTCTCAGGTCCATAGTTTACCAGATTCAGTTCCATTCACTTTTCCATTAGTCTCTCCTTCCAGAAATAGCCTGTCTTCTTCTTTAACCAAGTTCTGGCTGACATCACTCCTGCCCAATCTGTCCTTCACAGTTACCAGTTCTAGGTTTTCTCTACCTTTTTTAAGTAATCTGCATTCCCAGCATTTTTTCTTTTAGCAGCCCGTGTTCTGCATTTTGATTATACCACTTGTAAGTCCACAACATTTGAACCTTGCAAAGAAGACATGGAGAGCATATGTCTTTTCCAGACTTTCCTGGCCCCAAATCAACTGCAGTTTTGGGAATATAGAATGTCTCATGGGTTGAAGCATTCCACCTAGGGAAAGCAAGTATGTACCAAGCAGGTGCAACATTCTTCTCCTTCTTGACACCACCTCAAAAAGAAAAGCCTTTGAAAATTTTTGCTCTTGAAAATTGACTAATTTTAGCAGATTTTCACATGGATAGCAGATGGGTCCCATTATCTTAAAGTTTACATTGCCCTGCGGACTTCCAAATCTTGACTTAAAGCATATGGATGCTCAGACTTGATTATATTGTGTTCGTGAGCTTTTTGTTTGACTTTAATGTGTCATCAGAGTATGTTAAACCAGGCAAAGCAAACTATTTTCTCTATGTTCTCAGAAATGATCTGTTTTGCCTAAATTTTCCAAAAGGTTCAGTCTGACATGACTCTCAGCACGGAACACTTCTGCACAGCAGCAAACATTTGGCGAAGTCACAAGCAGTTGATAGCAGGGTCTTTTAATGGAAGTTGTCAGACAATCTTATTTATTACCAAGCTTGGAAGCATTGCTGCTGATCCATCTCAAGAGCTCCTTAATTTGAGGTGCCCTTGGTGTTTTTTACCCCAATCTGTATATTTTCTATAAAACTTAGGTAGCTAGTCATTGATGACAGTCACTGAACTCCACAGTTACGTTGCTTATGCAGCAGCATGGATTTGTAATGCAGTTGTCTGTCTGTTTTTTAAATAGCAATGGTAAGGTTTTATTGTCAGACTAAGGACCGTAAAAAGTTCAGGAGCTACTTTTAAATGTCTGCTGTTAGGCAGTTCACTGAAATTTTCAAATTGTTTTTTGGTGATGGATATGTTTCATGCAGTACAGTTAGGAAGTCTGGATTAAAAAGGAGACACTATTTGGGTTGAGATGTCAGCTGTAACTTGTCAATAATGATGACAGCCTGCATATCCCCCTTAGTCTAGGAACCACAGTCTGAACTCTTCTAAGCCAGCACACAACTTCCTGTCTGCAGGGCAATTCAGTCTTGGAAAATTTCAGGTGTTTGTCAGTATTTAAAATAATTATCTTCATAATAAACCTGAACCTGAGCTTACATCCATCAAAGTAAAAGAAAGATCAGCTTTGTTGTTGGAGCAGTGCAGATTAGGCTCATGATGATGGCCTTTTCTGATTAACTGTTGAAAAGTTCCATTTGCTTGACATATTCCATACACCATTATGAAATCGAGAGTATGCTCTGCAAAGACATATGAATTGCCATGGTTAGACTTAGAATAAAATAAGGTGTCCCTTAAAATAATAAAAATCCAGGGTTAGAGAAGACCTTTCAAATGGACCTCCCTGATAAAGAGCTGTATTTAAGCTCTACCTCACAAACATTTTTCCAACTTGTTCTTGATAATCCTCCAGTTGTTGGTCTTCTGAATTAACCTGCTGCAGTGCTTATGTGATTCTTGTAAGTCAGCCTTTTCCTGGTATCAAGCTGAACTCTCTCTTGCTACAAATTAAGGTAAATATTTCCTGTTCTCTCTGACTGATCAGTATCTTCTTTGCAATAGTCTCCTTCATTTTAAAAAGTATTTTGTATCTTTTTCATGTTAATATCTTCTGTATTAAACACAATTTCTCCAGTCTTTCTTTACAGGGAAGGTTCTTTGTACATGCTACAGTTTTTGGACACTGTTCTCCGGAACTGATTTGAGAAAGTCAAGTTCAAACATGAACATCAGCTCATGTTAGTAATTCCTGTAAAGTGTATTAAAGAACTATATCCGCTACCTACTACTGGAATGTCATCCTTTCTGTTAAAAATCTGTATTTAACAATCAGGATTAAACTTTGGGCATGATCCCACCTGTTACTACACAACCACTCCAGTATTACCTAGATCATCCAAATGCTATGTAAACAGTGGTTTGACCTCTTGGCTCTTGTGATTCTTAATTTTTGACTGGCATGTTAGAGAAATTGTAAGTGGGCTGATCAAAGGAAGTGCAGAATAGAAACTGAAAGCTTCTCACCCACCTGAACAGGGTTGATTGGGACAGCAATCTAGTTCACAGTGAGCTTGAATTACTTAATACTATAAAGCTTGCACAAAACCCGTTATGATGGATTAGGAAATTCCTAGGAGGAAAAAAACCTCATATCTGTGATATGGATCCTTATCTGTGTTGACATATTCAGTGAGGTTTGAAAGGTAGAAAGACTGTTCATTTGTTTGTAGTCCTTACATTTATCTGACATTAGTTCAGTTTCAGTATTTTTGACTGTGAAGGGGATTGCAGGGAATTTCTCTTTCCTTTTCTTTAAATTACACTTAGTGCGTAATTGGAGTTCAGGCATATAATTTTGTCTTTTAAGGAAGTCTTCATGATTATGCAGAAGATTTGGTTAGAGACAAAATATAATTGTCTAACATGCTGCTGTTTGTGGTTTCTTGCCTTACTGGAGTACCCAGCTGGTGTGTGCTGCTTGCAAGTTCATTAACACATTTCCTGCCTTGGCAGGAGCCTCAGGCACCCGTGATACCCTTGACCTCACTGTTCTTCCTGGAACAACTTAGAGTTAGGACTTTTGCTCTTTTCTGACATGCTCTCGTAGATCAGCATGTCATGTTTATGGCCTGTGGAGCAGAGCAAGCACTAGCAGTGTACTCTGGACTCTCCTGAGCTAACTGCCTTTGAATGATTGTCTGCGATTACGTGAGCTTGTAACGTTGCTCGTGCATTGCAGTCCTCTGCTCCTTTCGGCACCATGAGATTCTGTCTAACCATCCTTCATTAATTGTCCCTGCAGGTGGTTTTATCTGATTTCTGTTTTCTTTTAGAGTTATGATTTTTTTTTTCCCCTAGGGACACTTTTTTCTTCATTGACTCTGTGTCCATTGCTTGAAAATTTACTTATTCAGAACATTTTTGATATACTATAATTTCATGACATTGCAGAGAAAAAAAAATAAACACCAGAAAAAGCCCCAACCTATAAGAATCTGAAACTTCCAATGTTCCTTTCATGTTCTAACTGAAATGGAAATAGTCCACCACATTTTTAAAAAAAGCAAGATTTGAAGTCATTTTCTTTAACCGAGCAGTGACTTCTTTTATGGGTGGACTTGTTTCACATAAAAACATTTAGGAGCCTAGCTATAGATGCTGCTTGAAAATTCTTAGGAACTTGGCCTTGTTCCCTTCTTGTTCATATTCCTTGGAAACCTTTTTGTCTCCAACTGATGATGCAGAGCAGTGAAATGCTGTTCACTGGACTGAAGTCCAGAGTCTACTTTAGATACCAACTTAGACCATAAAAACATAGCATTGTCCCTCTGTAGTAGGGCCACATCTTCATACTCTGAGTATCAGAAGTGGTCACGTGTATGTGTTGTAGATTTAGACATTTTATGCAGAAGACTGTGCATACCCATTGTAGGATCTTTTGTTTTCAGCCTTGTATGGATAGACTTTGTTTACACAGCACACTTTTAGAAAGCATATTTTTGGAATTACCGTTTTTTTAAGACCTTATTAAGAAGGTCTTATTGACTTTCCAAAAAAACCCCAAAACAAACCATCCAGAAGTCATTAAACCTGTAGGTCTACATGTATGTACTGCTCCAGTCTTACCCCCTGTGAAATGGGAAGTGGGCGTTCTTAACGCTAATACATTGTCCAGAAGTATAATCTTACTTAAATTTTGTGGAGGTTTTTTTATTTTCCTGCGATGTCACCCACATTCAAAGTAAATACTGATGCTAAGTTTAAAAAGTAACATTAGTATTTGGATTCCTAAGTGTAGTATGAACTGTACTTCCTGGTAGGATTTAATGTATGAATCTGTACAAAATACTGTAGCACTGCACTTTTAGGCTGAAATCAATTTAAAAATGAACTCAAATCCAGAATAGGCTGTTCTTAGCTATACCTTTGAAATTTATTTTGGTTCAGGCTGCATTTACATTGTTAATATCTGTCTTGAAATGCTTAGCAGACTTTAAAACTTTTCTGTTCTTCCTCACTCTAATTTATTTGGAAGATCACATGGCTTAGAGGAGATTTTTTTTTTGTTTGCTTTTAATTTGGGGGAAAACACTAAACATGTTTTTGGCTATTTTTAAAAGAAGCTATAATTATGTTAAAAATATCACAATGAGGAAACATTGAGTATGTATAATGGGTTTCTAATGTATTTAGCATATGGTAAAAATGGAGCCTGAAAAGATTTGTACAAGGACATATTAAATTAGTACAGAAACATGCTAAACTCCTTAAAATGGATAACACTACAAGTCCTTTCTATGTTTTTCCAAACCATAATGAGTACTTGGTGAAAAACATATTTTGGTTGCACAAAAGCACTTTGAAGTGAAATAAGTATGCCAGAACTCTACAGGATGAGTCCCTCAGCCAGCCTAGTAAGTACAGGCTTCTTGGTCATCATGTAACTTACTTGTTCCTATAACACTTTAAAATCCACAGCATTAAAACAATCAGAAATATCAGGGCGTGTATGGTAAAATGTGCAACTATAATGTTTGGATTATTAGAAAATAGCCATTTGTCTGCTTTTCTGCCCATTAAAGTTACATTTCAATGGAACAGAGTTATTCTAAGAGGGAGTTAAAATTGGGAGTCCATTTAAAGGGTTTCATAGTTTTAATTTTGAAATACAGGATTATCATTATACCAAATACTTAAAATCTTAGAAATTAATAATCAAAACCAGATTTATATATAAAGAGAATTATAAATAATGAATAATGAACTATGTTAGAATAAGGAAACTTAATTCTGCTTTCTAAGAATTTTGAACTTGTGAGGTCAAACGAGTTTAAGCTCTTTTAAAATGCATTATTAAAAGACAAGGCAGTATCCATAACAGTATCACAATCTAGCAAACTTGAAGGAGTTCTAGTATTCAAGACAGGCTTAATTTTCAAAGTGTACTCGTCAAGTTGTACAGGTATTTTAATAATAATAAAAAAGTAAATGTCTAGAAAAGAAAGAACTTGAATATTAAATACAGTGAAATTTCTGCTGAAGAACACCACAGGTGACAAGAAAAAGAAATTAGTAAAACGCTGCATCGACACCTGTCTCCAGAAAAGCTACTGTAAATGTATTAAATTTACAGAACCAGTTTTACATAATTTGTGATAAAATCATAGATTAAAGGTATTGACAATGCCCAATTTTAGACTCCTGCAGTATGATATAACTTTCTCAACCATGAAACAACAGCTTTTATGAAGCAGCTGAAATGGATACTTCAAAGCAGTAAATGTTTCAGCAATATAAGTTTAATTTTCCTGTGTCACTCTTTCACATTCTGCAATACCTCAGGAGAAATTGCACTGTCGCCAAGAGAAGGAACACAGGGACAATTGCCACATCACTGGGTGCCAGAACAGTCCTGCCAACTGGCCTGAAGTTAGGACCTTTCCTCAGCCAAACCGTGTATATAATTTAATTTCCTGTAATGTAGCCCATAGATGTGTGATCATTTTTCTTACAGTGTATTCTCTAACCTGTTCTAAGCACTGTGTGCTGTCTGTATTTCAACACAAGCAATCTCAGCCCTGTCCTGGGGGGCACCAGGCACAGCATCACCAGCTGGACAAGGGGAGGGATTTACCCCCTCTGCTCTGTGCTGGTGCAGCCTCACCACGAGTCCTGTGAGCAGTTCTGGGTGCCGCAATGTGAGAAGGATGGAGAACTGTGGGAGAACATCCTGAAGAGTGACATGAAGATGATGAAGGGCCTTGAGAAAAAGGCATGGTCTGTTCATGGAGGAGACTGAGGGGGGACCTCATTGCAGTCTACAACTTCCTCGTGAGGGGAGGAGAAGGGGCAGACACTGATCTCTTCTCTGTGGTAACCAGTGACATGGCCAGAGAAAATTGCATGAAACTGTGTCAGAGGAAGTTTAGGCAGGATATTAGGAAAAATTCTTTACCCAGAGGGTGACTGGGGACTGGAACAGGCTCCCTGGTCACAGCACCAAATCTTTTAGAGTTCAAGAAGTGTTTGGACAATGCTCTCAGGCAAGTGGTGTGACTCTTGGGGTGTCCTGTGCAGGGCCAGGATTTGGTGTTCGATGATCCCTCTAGGTCCTTCAGGATAGCCTATGATATTAAGACTGTTGGCTCCAAAAAGAAAGTGCTCTTTAACAAATTCTGCTCTCAGTTGTACCCATGAATGAAACATTTTGATATTGAGGTTTTCTTTCTCATCTGTGTTTTCCCATTGTAGATATTTGAACAGATGGCTTCAGTTTTATGAAATGTGTGGCAGTACCCTCTGTTAAACTCTGTGAACTAATATTGTTTATATTTGGCAAATTGTTTACTGTGCTACTTTTATGTGTACAAGGCATCATGTTTCCTTACTTGAGGAAGTTCAGCCTGTGTCTGAAGCTTAAGATGACTTTTTGCATCACTATCACTGGCATGCACTTTTTTCCTAAATTTCACTTGGTGTGTCTTTATGAATCTCAGTTGTTTGTATTAGTGCCTAAAAGTTTCAAATAAGGATCTTAACTTGCATTATAGGAATGTGCATAACAAAACTGATGACTGTACCTGCTTTTATATGTGGCTACCATAGCAGAATCCTTTAAATGCCCCCCCCTCCTTTTTTTTTGTTGGTTGGTTGGTTGGTTGGTTGGTTGGTTGGTTTTTTTGTATATTGGGAGATGTTCTTTATTCATTTTAGGCAGAGGGTTGAAATCTGTATGGGCTGGCCCGTTAAGTGTAAACTTTGTCTTCTAAACTTGTTTTATTAGAAACATCTTGGTATAGCGTGGAATGGATTTGCCCCTCTTACTTAGAGATTTACTAAATACAGCTTTTAATAATGCACTTTATGTAACTTTCCTACAAAATAAAAATCTCGTTTATGAAGGAAAAATGTATCTCATCTTCAAACAGGCTCTAATTTTTTCAAATATCTAAAAATAGATTTTGGCAGCTGCTGATCCTCTGGAGGGGATCAAAATCACTTTGGGGGCAGTGTGAAGCCCTGTTCGCTGTAGCAGACATTTCATCTGTCCTCTGCTTGTGTTCTGGGACTGGATGGTTGGAGAGCAATTGCTTTTTTGGAGATTGCAGGCTTTGCTGTGTAATTATGTTGACATGCCTGGTATTCTTGTCTTTAACTCTTCCCTATGCAGAAATTACGCCTTTGGGCTAAAGGATGGATGTGGAATTTCCAGACCAAATTTGCTTAGCTGCTGCTGTCAGCAGCAACAGCTATGCATTCGTGCCTGACTTTGAGAAAGTTTTCCTTAGGGACTTCCAAACTTTTGGAAGCTTGTTCAAGCTATGATACAGTACTTCCAAACAAGCTGCCATAAGCTGAAAAATTCCAGGCATTTCTGTGCATGGGTGTGAATCAGCTGTACAGTACAGCTGCAGTAAGACCATCAGAGGAGGAAAAGCCATGTGCATTTATTTCTGTCCAGGAAATCCCAGACGAGGATAGTAGCCCAGCATATTCATGCGACATCTCTTTTCCAACACAGAATCCGATCCTCCTCAGGATCCCATTCATCTCTCTTATCCGGAATGCCCATGCCAATATCCCAAGCCCCGTGCTTTACTACCTCTGGCTTCTCCAAATTTGAGCCCTGTACAAATGTGCTCTGTCACCCGTGTCAGTCTAACCTTGTGCTCCCTCCCTTCCCACTGCAAAGGGAGCTCTCTCCAAAGCAAAACACAATCCTGTGCTCTTCCTTCCCTTTCCCACTCCCACCTAATTAGTGCCTGCCCGCTCTGCTCTCCTGTGCTGCTCCTCCCTTCCGACAGGCAAACAAGGACCCAGCACAATTCCTGCCCTCAGCAGTGGCACAGCCCCAGGCCTTGCAGCACTGCCCATATCCCGAGACAGAGCCTCCTCCTGCCTGCAGAGCCACAAGTGTGGGTCCCAGGCAGGGTGGCTGCAGCCACCTGGGACTTGGGGCAGCTTCTCAGAGCAGGAAGTTTTGGCTGGCCAAATAATGATCTTTATCTTGCTGCTCCTGTAGAAGGCTGAGCCCGGGAGCACTGCGCTGGCTCTGTGCCCTTACTGCAGACGTGGGACAGGTAATGCAAGCACAGGGCACTGGGTTGATGAGATCCTAAAATCACATTGTGATAGACTTTGGTATTTGGCACTAGCTGGGAAAGGACTGTGCTAAGCTGCTGTTATTTCACCTGCTAAATTGTTTAAATTGTAGAGAAATAGGTTTCTTTCTCTTTTTCTTGGTAGAAAGTGGGGAAAGAGCAGTGGATTTGGCGTATACACTCCATTTTTTTTATTCTTGCAACTTCTGTTTCCCCGTGTTTTACAAACAATTTTTGGCAAATATCACAAGACATCACTGTGTCACCATGTCTTGCTCATCGCCTGAAGTGATCCATGAAATGATTCCTGTTCAAGGAAAGAGACTTCTAAAAAAAAATTGAAAATGGACATTTGAAATATATCATGGAAGCAGGAGCCAGGCATTTACCTGGAATGAGATTAATTTTGGCAAGTGGGGAAACTCTCGGCAAGCTGATTTATTGAGGCGTGGGTTTGAAGATTGTCGGGTCTGCTCTAACCATGACAAGATGCAAATTTTGCTGCTTCTTCTTTAAAAAAGTGTCAAAAAGATAAGAGCTTTCAAATGTTTTCTGCCAATAGAATATAATTTAATTAGGCCAATAGTAGAATGCAATTTTTATGTGACAAAACTGTTCTTGGTGCACTTTGCAATCTATCTCATTCTCACAGAAGTGGCATATTTTGCCTTATTTTTTTCCTTATTTCCTGCCACTTCCCAGTATTTTCTTTTCCCATGCCTCAAATAATATTCAGGTCTTTCATTAATGTCAAATGAAGAGAAAACAGTGAAAGATTTTCTGAAAATAATCTTAGGCTGGAGATACACACCTTGATTGAAATATTTCCAGAAGCAAACTCTCCTCATAGTAAAAATTGTTGAGAAAGGTGTTTTGGGGTTTTTTTATGAAGGCTGTAATATCAGACACATGTTTAATATAATTTCTTAAATGAGAAATACATTTTTTCACTAAAGAAAATTATTTTCAAAAGTGTTTTAAAGTGCCAAGGGTCTTGGATCAAGTCCAAAACCAGCCCTAAGATAGAGTTCAAACTCCATATTTGAATTTAAAAATACTAAATTGAGTAGCTTCTTTTTATAGAAGATATGATACCTAAGGTTTAAGTTAAACTTTGCTCTCTTTATTGCAGTGAGAGTTCCCCTTACCTGACAGTGGTCTAACCATGTTAATATATTAAGCCAAATCTAAAAATACTGAAAAGAGAAGGTAGTTTGGTACACCTTATGCTTTATGTGACTTGTTATATTTATTAACTATATATATAGTTTCTAAATAAGTAGAAAAATGTGGAAAGCAAAGCTTAAGCAGACCTAAATTCCTTGGAGATGGCATTCCATTGAGAAAAAAATACCCTTCAAATCTCTGTCCATAAAGGTAAATATTCATTAAATATGCAGTAGTGGAACATAGTTTACCCATATGTCTGCTCTCTCAAGTTTCGTGAGACTATGTGAGCCCGGATTTTCCATGTTGGCACATAAGTTAGCAAAATTGTGTGTCTAGGCTTGGTTCCTCCTTGCCTGGGAAGCAGAAGGAGTTATTAATAGCTATTACTACTAAAATGGTTTGTGATTTCAGGCTGTATAAAATGTGTGAGTGTCTTCCTGCTGTGTACTGCATGAGGGACCAAAGCATAGGCAGGGCTCAGAATCTCCGGCTACGGAGGTTGCCAGATGTTTGTTGTTTGCCAAATTTTAAACAATTACAAAATTTCCACCATATCTTCAGAGCACAGCTTCCTTCCCTGCCCCCTCAGCCAACTTTCCCTCTCCCCTCCCCTTCCCTTGGCTTTGCTTGTAGCTGTGAGTGCTCACTGTTCCTGTGGATCACAGGCACTGGTTTCTGCTGACTACGAACATTTATTTACGTTCAGGCCTTTTGCACTGTTAAGTCTACAAATGCAGGCCAGTGAACAGGAGGTTTTCTAAAAAATTTACCTGAAGCCTCTGAGAGGGGGAGAAATAATTTAGATCTTGAAATATGACTGAAATATATGTGTAACAGGTAACAGCTGAATACAAAGTTCGTATGTCTTGATAATGAATTGACATATATTTCTAATGCTGGTCATTTCAGTGTTCTCATGAGACGTGTGTTAAGTTTGGCTGTGCTTTTCTCAGAAATTTGTAAAACAATTACAGATCACTGTGGTTCTGATGATACACAGCACAAAGGAAGTGGAGATCACACTGTGTAAGGTGCACGACCTTACATGAGGTTTTAAATGCATTAACATTTTTTCATTAATGAAATTATTTAGTGTTTAATTAGAGCTAATATCCAGGGAAGAGGCTTCTAGTATGTGGTGTTACAAAGCCAGGAGGTGGTTGCATAGTACAAGAATTAATGACTGCTAATTTTGTTAGCAAATTTCAAGTATTTTAATAATAGAGCAAGTGTTTAGATGCTATCTCTAAATTCAGAACCTACCAAACAGGTATTCAGCCAGACAATTTTTATCCAAGTGTCACTGTTCCTCAAATTAAATATCCATCCAAATAAAAACTTACAAATGGATCTAGAGATGAGGATAGACTCCAATTGTCCAAAACAATGGAGAAAACAATGTTTGAAATAAGAGAAGCGATTTTTGTCCATCCACAGTCCTTCTCTTGTCCACACTTTGCTCATACTATTTGACCAGGAACTTACTTTTCCTTACTCTGTCCTTGTATTGTATGGATGCAGTTCCACACAGCTTCTGTGAAGGTGAAGCAGGACTCCAAGAAAAGTCTTTACCTTTGCCCTGAATCACACTGAAAGCAGCTGGCTTGCTCACTGAAGGGAGTTAGATGACCTACGGAAAAGTTGATACACCAACCTTCAATTACAATCTTAGATCTTCCTGTCCATGCTAAGAACCAAAATAAGATTGTTCTGGCATCCTCTTTGTTTTTATAATCCTTATTTGTTGCTGCTTTGTTTAGT
>VXAX01001404.1:197986-208997 GCA_013399835.1 Leptocoma aspasia | reverse complement strand
GAGCTCCAGGAGCCTTTGGGCAGTGCTCTGGGATGGGGTGGGGTTGTTGGGGTGTCTGTGCAGGGCCAGGGGTTGGTCTAGGTGATCTTTGGGGTAACTCCAGTGTTTGGGGTGAACGCTGCACTGGGAGAGGTCTTCCAGCACTTTCCTCTCCTTGCCGTCAACCCCACGTACTAACTAAACAAAAAGGCAATTAACAGTTTATCAGGAAGAGCAAGATATTAATCAGGTTTCCCAGTTTTCCCAACTAGGCTGGCAAAAGCCAGGGTCGGTGGTGCTAAAAATCCCCCAGATTGCTCTGGAAACCCCAAAGGCCGATAATTCATGTTGTCACGGCAGGAGAGCCGAGCCCAAATCCACCCTGGGTGTAGCTCCATGGCCCTCCTGCCCGTCCCTGCCTCGCACAGGGAATTTGGGATGTGTACTGGGAATTTGGGATGTGGGGAATAAGGCTGAGAGAATTGGGATCGTCCAGCCTGGAGAAGAACAGCTTTGGGGTGACCTCATTGTGGCCTTCAGGAGCTGAAGGGACCCCGCAAGAAACATGGAGAGAGACTTTGGACAGGGGATGGAGGGACAGGACACAGGGAATGGCTTCAAACTGAGAGGGGGAAGGGTTAGGTGGGATATTGGGATGGAATTCCTGGCTGGGATGGAAATCCCAGAGCAGCTGTGGCTGCCCCTGGATCCCTGGCAGTGCCCAAGGCCAGGCTGGACATTGGGGCTGGGAGCACCTGGGACAGTGACAGATGTCCCTGCCATGGCAGGGGTGGCACTGGATGTTCCCCGTGTCCCTTCCGACCCAAACCATGGCTCCGTGGTTTCTGCGAGCTCATGAGGGCGCACAGGACGGCTCGGAGCCCGAGCTCTGCGGCTCCCCGTGACACCGTGCCCGGTGACATCGTGCCCGGTGCCGGTCCCGGTCCCGGTGCCGGTCCCGGTGCCGGTCCCGGTGCCGGTGCCGGTCCCGGTGTCTCCGCGCTCCTCCCCGCCCGCAGGGGGCGCTGCAGCACCGGCCCGCCCCGAGCATGCGCAGTGCGGGCACCCTGCGGGACCGGGGCGGGGCGGACCGGACCCACCGGTGCCCGGCACCGCTGCCTGCCACCGGGCTCGGCCCTACCGCCTTCTCCCACTGGCCGAGTCCCCGTGCTCGCCTGCCGCTCGGTGATAGCGCTCCGAGGGCGGCCTCACTGACCCCGGTGCCTCGGGCCGGTTCCCGCAGCGGGAGGGGCGGACTTTCCCCCCGCTGCAGGCCGGGCGGGGCGGGGCTGTCGCTGCCGGTCGCTGTTCTCCCGGTGTCGCCTCGCTGCAGTCCCGGAGCGGCCGCGGTGACACCCACGTGGTGCCGGCGAGGCGGAACAGCCTCCCGATCATAGAGTCCGCGGGATAGAGCGGCGCGGCGGCGCACGCGCTCTACGCAGGCCCCGCCCCTCGGCGGCGCCGCCCTATAAGAGGGCGCCGGCTGACGTCAGCGCTCTCTTCCGCCCGCTCTGCGCTCGCAAGCGAGACAGGGCCGAGCCGCCGCCATTACCGCGACCCCCCCGCCCCGCAGCATCCGCNCGCAGCATCCGCCGCCATCCGCCACCATGGTGAGCCCCTGCCGCCCGCCGCCGCTCCCGCCGGGATGAGCGGCCTTCGCGCTTCCCGTATCGCCGGGGATGGCGGTTCCGCGGGCGCCGCGGGTCACACGGCGGCGGCTGCGGCCTGTGCTGCCGGGCTGGGCCGCGGCTGCGGGGAGAGGGTGGGGCGGCCAGAGGGGGCCGGCCCGGGTGGCCGTGACACCGCTGGGGCCGGCAGGACCCGCCGGTGTCGGTGCCGGGGCTGCCGTTACCCCGCGGGGCTCGGGAGCGGCCGCGCTGATGTGGCAGTGCCGGGGACGGGGCGCTGCGGTGCCGGTCGTGCCTTATGTAACGCTGCGGTCTGGGCTGGCACCGGCACCGGGCCGGGCTCGGCTTTGGGGGCGTTGTGCGCCCTGCACCCGCTGCCACCGCGGCTTGAGGGACGCTGGGGCAGGGAGGGGTTGGTGCCGCAGCCCCGCTGCGGTGCCCTTGCTGCGGGTTGTGTTGTCACCCCGGCAGAGCCGGTGTCACCGGGATTATGGCAGGTACTCACGGGAGATTGGCATTCCTTGGAATAGGCAAAGCTGTTTTTGTCCACACTGAGTCCCCCTTGTCCCCTCCCTCAAGGTGAACTTCACAGTAGACCAGATACGGGCCATCATGGACAAAAAGGCCAACATCAGGAACATGTCGGTGATCGCCCACGTGGACCACGGCAAGTCCACGCTGACGGATTCCCTGGTGTGCAAGGCCGGGATCATCGCCTCGGCGCGGGCCGGCGAGACCCGCTTCACCGACACCCGCAAGGACGAGCAGGAACGGTGCATCACCATCAAATCCACGTGAGTGCCCTCCCCTCGGGCTCCTGCTCCTCCCTGGGCTCAGCTCCAGGGGGATTGGAGTCCTCCAGGA
Source organism: Leptocoma aspasia (assembly GCA_013399835.1). Taxonomy (NCBI): domain Eukaryota; kingdom Metazoa; phylum Chordata; class Aves; order Passeriformes; family Nectariniidae; genus Leptocoma; species Leptocoma aspasia. Next base: position 206,526 of record VXAX01001404.1, on the reverse strand, counting down.
GGTGGAAGAAGGTGCTGTTGGGTTTTGGTGTAGTCCAGAAGCTCGTGAGCATCTTGAATGATGGAGAGAGTGTTGGTTGGCTTCTGCTCAGTCACTGAGGAGTTCCTGGGGGAAGGAGAAGCTTCACCCTCCCAGTTCAGCACCAGGGTTGTTGGATGTCCCATGGATGTGGTGTGGAGGTTCTTGGTAGCATTTCTGGGGGGGTACCTGGAGGCTGTGGAGGCTCTTGGGAGCATCTCTGGGGGTGTACCTGGAGGCTGTGCTGCCACAGGGCGTGTGAGGACTCTGAGGGGCCTCAAAAGGGGTGGAGAACATGGTTGGGATTAGTAGGAAAAGCCTAAATCCGTGGTTTGGGAATGGAGCCCTTTATGGGTGCTGGGGAGCTGCAGGGAGTTGGAGGAAGTTGGGATTCTGGAGGATGTTAGGGTTTAGGAAGGGCAGATTGTAGCCTGGGTTCCTTTTATCTCCCACACTGACCTCCCTGAAATACACCTCAGGAAATCCTGGAGCCCAGCATTTAGATTGGAAAAGATCTCCAAGGTCACCAACTCCAACCTTGGCAACCACAGCAGAGCACTGGATGCCACCTCCAGTGGTGGCAGCTGTTTATGTGGGGCAAAACATTTCTGGGCTTTAGGGAGGAGTAACACAGATCATCATTTTAATGGCTTTTTCTTTCTTCCAGAGCCATTTCTCTGTTTTATGAGCTCTCTGAGAACGACTTGGCCTTCATCAAGCAGAGCAAGGATGGCTCTGGTTTCTTGATCAACCTCATTGACTCCCCTGGGCACGTGGACTTCTCCTCAGAGGTCACTGCAGCTCTGCGAGTCACTGATGGTGCCCTGGTCGTCGTGGACTGTGTCTCTGGTGAGGTTTTCTGCAGCTGGAGCATATTTTGGGGAATTTGCAGAGGGGGATAAGTCATGGCTGAGTGATGGTGTGCTTGGCAGGTGTGTGTGTGCAGACAGAGACCGTGCTGCGCCAGGCCATCGCCGAGAGGATCAAGCCGGTGCTGATGATGAACAAGATGGACCGAGCGCTGCTGGAGCTGCAGCTGGAGCCAGAGGAGCTGTACCAGACCTTCCAGCGCATCGTGGAGAACGTCAACGTCATCATCTCCACCTACGGAGAGGGAGAGAGCGGCCCCATGGGCAACATCATGGTGAGGGGAGGCCTCAGGGCACTGGGCTTGGATTGAGCCACTGTGGTGAGAGGGAGCAGCTCCCTCCTTTGTGAGAATTCCTTATCCCAGGTGGAGGAGAGAGGGATCTTGAAGGTGCCTGAACTCCTGGGCTTGGGCTGGTCTGGGGCTCTCGCTGGCTCCCCTCCCAAATTTTGTGTCCAAGGCCTGAGCAAATAGAGGCTGGGATTGCTGCCCAGAGCAGCTGTGGCTGCCCAGTCCCTGAAAGTGTCCAAGGCCAGGCTGGATGGGGAGCTTGGAGCCAGGCTTGGAGCACCCTGGGATGGTGGAGGGTGTCCCTGCCCATGGCAGGGGTGGAATGGGATAAGCTTTAAAGTCCCTTCCCACCTGGTCTGCTGCTGCTGGGTTCCTGGGAAGGGAGCAGGGCTGTGGGGCCACAGGTTCTGAGGAGAAGCTTGTGCTGGAGCCCTGTATGGTGTCCATGCCTTCCTGATCCTCCTGGGAAGGATGGGAATCCTTACCTGCATGTCAACCTGAGCACACACCTGGTGGGAGTGGAGGAAAACCAACCCAGTTCTGTGGTGCAAAGCTAAAATGGTGCCTGCCCCAGACCTCAGAGATGATCACTGGGACAGAACTACATCACAGTCTCAGTGTCCTGAAGCTCCATTTTGTACTGGAGTGTTTTTGGGATGGGGTGGACTGAGGGCTGCTCCCCTGACCCAGCCCTGCTGTTCCCTCTCAGATTGACCCGGTGCTCGGGACCGTGGGCTTTGGCTCGGGCCTGCACGGCTGGGCCTTCACCCTGAAGCAGTTTGCTGAGATGTACGTGGCAAAGTTTGCTGCCAAGGGAGATGCCCAGCTCAGCCCAGCCGAGCGTGCCAAGAAAGTTGAGGACATGATGAAGAAGCTGTGGGGAGACAGGTGAGGAGGGAACGGTGGTGGTTGGAATTCCAGATCAGCTCTCATGGCTGCAGCCTGACACGGCAGAGGATGGGTAAAGGCGGGGGGAGGGTGTGGTTGTGCCTGATTTAACAGGAGTTAATTACGTTTTGCTGAGTGCTGGAAAGCTGGATGAGGGGGAAAGCAGGAAATGGCTCTTCCTCAGCAGCCCTGAGCAGGCAGAACAAGCTGTGTGTCTGTAGCTGACCTGAGCATATACATTTGTCTGATTTTCTTCTCTCTGCAGATATTTTGACCCTGCTACTGGCAAGTTCAGCAAATCTGCCACCAGCCCTGATGGAAAGAAACTGCCCAGGACCTTCTGCCAGCTCATCCTTGACCCCATCTTCAAGGTGAGTTCCTCAGGGTTCCTCCTTGGCTGGAGCTGCTCTGCGCTTCTGTTCCGTGCGTGATGATGGAAAATTTCTTCACTTTGACCTGACGTGCTTGATTGAAGAAATTCAGCTGTCTGACACATCTGGTTACTCTGGGGACACATGGGCTGTGTCTCCTGGAGGGAGGCTGGGTGCTGGGGAGGAGCAGGAATTCTCTGCAGGTGCAGTGGTGCAGCTGCTCCAAAGTGGGTCACGGCAGCGCTGCCAACGGCTGCTCTTGTCACAGGTTTTCGATGCAATCATGAACTTCAAGAAAGAAGAGGCAGCTAAACTGATTGAGAAACTGGACATCAAGCTGGACAGTGAGGACAAGGACAAGGAGGGCAAACCCCTGCTGAAGGTGAGGCTGGTCTGAGCCCTCTGGGGAGCAGCTGAGCAGTTGTGCTGCTCCAGCTGTGTCAGCATCAACCTACTTGGGAGGCGGGGAAGGACGGGGAGGTGAATCCCTGTTGTGAACACTCTGACTGGGTCCTGCTGCTCTGCCCAGGCCGTGATGAGGCGGTGGCTGCCAGCTGGAGATGCCCTGCTGCAGATGATCACCATCCACCTGCCTTCCCCCGTCACAGCCCAGAAGTATCGCTGCGAGCTGCTCTACGAGGGCCCCCCTGACGATGAGGCTGCCATAGGTAGGACAAGCTCCTGCTTTGCTGCCAGGCCTCAGCTCCAGCACGCCTGTAGCCAGTTTGTTCTCCACGTGCACAGCTCAGGAGTGTCTGGAATTGAGTCTGTAGCTTTTCTAACATGGATCAAAAAGTTTTAATGGCTCACAGCTCTGTTCTGGAGCACTGAGCTGGCTGAATAACCTCAGAGTAGCCAAAGGGTGCATCTGAGCCTGGGTTTGTTGAAAACATTTCTTGGTGATGTGGTCTTTCATGGAATCACAGAATAGGTTGGGGGTGGAAGGGATCTTGAAAGTCATCCAGCCCCATCCCCTGCTGTGGCAGGGACACCTTCCACTGTCCCAAGCCCTGTCCAACCTGGCCTTGGACACTTCCAGGGATCCAGGGGCAGCCACAGCTTCTCTGGGCACCCTGTGCCAGGGCCTCACCTCCCTCCTAGGGAACAATCCATTCCCAGTATCCCATCTGTCCCTGCCCTCTGGTAGTGGGAAGCCATTCTCCATTTCCTCTTGTCCAGACAGAACCCCTTTGGCTGGGACAGTGGGTGCAGGTTTTGAGTTGGGGTTTTGGGGTGGGTGCCAGATATATCAGTAACTCTGGGCTAAGCTGGTCTCTGTCCCCCTCCCAGGCATTAAGAACTGTGACCCCAAAGGCCCCCTGATGATGTACATCTCCAAAATGGTGCCAACCTCTGACAAGGGACGTTTCTACGCTTTTGGCCGTGTCTTCTCTGGTCTCGTCTCTACTGGCTTGAAAGTCAGAATCATGGGACCAAACTACACACCAGGCAAGAAGGAGGATCTGTACCTGAAGCCAATTCAAAGGTGTGTCCTGGCTGGGGTGTTGAGAGGTTCTGGTGCTGTCTCAGGTGTCTTCTCATGTCTGAGACCTGTCAAGATGCTTGGTTATGGGCTGAGTGGGATCTCCTCCCCTTCCCAACCTCCCTAATCCAACTTTCCCTTCAGGACCATTCTCATGATGGGCCGCTACGTGGAGCCCATTGAGGACGTGCCTTGTGGGAACATCGTGGGGCTGGTTGGTGTGGACCAGTTCCTTGTGAAGACTGGAACCATCACCACCTTTGAGCACGCCCACAACATGAGGGTGATGAAGTTCAGCGTCAGCCCCGTGGTGCGCGTGGCCGTGGAGGCCAAGAACCCGGCCGACCTGCCCAAGCTGGTGGAGGGGCTGAAACGCCTGGCCAAGTCTGACCCCATGGTGCAGGTGAGTGGCCAGAATGCATCCAGGGATGCTGCCTCCAGTCCTGGGAAAGTCTTGAGTTGAGTGTTGGTCCCTGCCTTGCATCCTGGCTTTGTGCTGTGACACCCCCAGATCAGTGGGGAGAACATCTAGAAGTAGCTCTGTGAGTCAAACACAAAAAGCCCGTAGAGAGTTGCTGGTGGTTGTGGCTGTGGCTCGTTCTGAAGCCTCACCTGCTGTTCCTGGTGTTCCCAGTGCATCATTGAGGAGTCTGGGGAGCACATCATTGCTGGAGCTGGGGAGTTGCACCTGGAGATCTGCCTGAAGGACCTGGAGGAGGACCATGCCTGCATCCCCATTAAGGTAGGGTAATAGGTTTCTCCTCAAGCCAGATCTTGGGAGCTCTCAAAGATCCTATTACACCCAAGATAGCCCAGCTACCCTGAATAGCATACAAGCAGCAGGATGGCTTCTGTGGCAGTGTTAAAAACAGAAGAAGGTTTAATAAAAGACAAAATAACAAAGCTCTTTACAGGGAAGAACCTGTGCCAGGTGCAAGAGGTCCTTGCCCTGCTAAGACACACCACAAAATCCATTAATTCCTTTGTTCTCTTCTTTTTCTACCTAATGACTTAAGTGGGGACTTGTGGCCTCTGTCCAGTCAGACAGCCCCAGGTTTGAGGTGAAGCCCAAAAGGTCCTATGAGGTATCTTTGCACCAGATTCAGAGAGAACCTTCTGGGGTCTTTGCTTTATTTAGCAGACAAAGAGTTTTTGAAAATTCTCTTGTAATTTGGTCACCCTGTCAACAAAAGGCACACTCCTAGAGTAGGGAGTGTCACACTAACGTGCAACACGAAACACAGAATGCAGTCACACCANAAAACTGTGCCAGGTGCAAGAGGTGCTTGCCCTGCTAAGACACGCCACAAAATCCATTAATTCCTTTGTTCTCTTCTTTTTCTACCTAATGACTTAAGTGGGGACTTGTGGCCTCTGTCCAGTCAGACAGCCCCAGGTTTGAGGTGAAGCCCAAAAGGTCCTATGAGGTATCTTTGCACCAGATTCAGAGAGAACCTTCTGGGGTCTTTGCTTTATTTAGCAGACAAAGAGTTTTTGAAAATTCTCTTGTAATTTGGTCACCCTGTCAACAAAAGGCACACTCCTAGAGTAGGGAGTGTCACACTAACGTGCAACACGAAACACAGAATGCAGTCACACCAAAGAGAAGGCAAGGAAGAAGAAAGCTTTATTTTGGTTTTCACATCATATAGAGTTTTGGAAACGACCACTGATTGGAAGGTGAAGTTACATTCTCTCCAACCACACCAGTCAATGACAAAGTCCATCAAACCTTTCTCCTCCCAGGAGAAAGAATGAAAAACAAAAAGACAGAAAAACATGTGCATGTTTACAAAAGCAGTGTGAGAAACTCCATCACAAGAACAAAAGCATCAGAAGGCTGAAAAATGAGAGTGACATAGGGAGTGTGGCTGGCTCAGGGTGGGGGTTTGGTGCCTCACACGCTGCTCTGTCCCTGCAGAAATCAGACCCCGTGGTGTCGTACCGCGAGACGGTCAGCGAGGAGTCCAACGTGATGTGCCTTTCCAAGTCCCCCAACAAGCACAACCGGCTGTACATGAAGGCCAGGCCCTTCCCCGACGGGCTGGCCGAGGACATCGACAAGGGCGAGGTGTCTGCCCGGCAGGAGCTGAAGCAGCGGGCGCGGTACCTGGCCGAGAAGTACGAGTGGGACGTCACCGAGGCCAGGAAGATCTGGTGCTTTGGGCCTGATGGCACCGGCCCCAACATCCTCACTGACATCACCAAGGGAGTGCAGTACCTCAACGAGATCAAGGACAGCGTGGTGGCTGGCTTCCAGTGGGCCACCAAGGAGGTGAGGGCTGGTGTCATGGTCTGGGTGGCATGCGTGGTTCTACACGTCCTTACTTTTTTTTATGCTTCTCGTGGAGCAAAATGCAACATCTCAGCAGTCCAGGTGAATAAAAGAGTGTCAGAAGGAAAGGTGCTCTGAGGGTCTTCACAGGGATCTGGCCTTACCTGCCAGTTATTTTCAGGATTAGATAGGAGAGGACTGGAGGGTAAGTTGACAGACTGGGAACAGCAACAGGAAGGATTAGTTTTCTTGTATACCACTTAGTTTCAGTCTGAAGGAGATTCCAAGCCAACAGCTTCTGTGATATTACTGGGACAAAAAAAGTTCATTTCCCTTGGCCAAATACTTGGGTTTCAGCACCATAAATGTGTGACAGCTCTTGTGGCTTGAACCTCAGAGCTGCAGGTGTGGGAGCTGGTGCTCCACAGAACCTTGACATTGGGAAGGAACCTCGCAGAGTCCAGCCTTGGTGGGTTTGAAAGTTCATCCCTCAGCAAGGACATTGCGTGGCTAAGTGGCTCCTGGGTGTGCCGTTGCTCTCGCTGCTCAAGGAGCTGCTTCTGCAGAGCTGCTGTGAGCACAGGGAGCAGCACCCCTGTGTGGGGACACTGAGAGCCCCGGGGTGCTGGTGCCTGAGCCCGTTGTGCCCTGGCAGGGGGTGCTGTGCGAGGAGAACATGCGGGCCGTGCGTTTCGACGTGCACGACGTGACCCTGCACGCCGACGCCATCCACCGCGGCGGCGGCCAGATCATCCCCACGGCCCGGCGCTGCCTCTACGCCTGCGTGCTCACTGCCCAGCCACGCCTCATGGAGCCCATCTACCTGGTGGAGATCCAGGTGAGGAGCCCCTGGCAGCCCGCAGGGAAGGGAGGGAGGGGGGCAGTGCAGGTGGGTGCAGGCCTGACTCCAGTCTCTCTCCTGCAGTGCCCGGAGCAGGTGGTGGGAGGCATCTACGGCGTGCTGAACAGGAAGCGTGGCCACGTGTTTGAGGAGACCCAGGTGGCCGGGACCCCCATGTTCGTGGTCAAGGCTTACCTGCCTGTCAACGAGTCCTTTGGTGAGTCCTGGAGCCATCGTGGGAGGGAGGGACCTCGAGAGATCCTGAGTTGAGCTGTTCACCCAGCACTGAACCATGTCCCCAAGTGTCACATCCACATGGCTTTGAAAGCCCCCAAGGGATGGGGATTCCAGCACTGCACTGGGCAGCTGTGCCAGTGCTTGACCATCCTTCTGGAGAAGAAACTTTTCCTAATCTCCAGCCCTTGCCTGGTACAACTTAGGGGGGTTTCCTCTCATCCTGTCACTTGTTGTGTGGAAGAGGAGACCAAGGTTGCAGAATATTTTGGGTTGGAAGGGACTTCTCAAGGTCTTCCAGTGCCACCCCTGCCATGGGAAGGGACACCTTCCACTGTCCCAGGCTGCTCCAACCTGGCCATGGACACTTGCAGGGATCCAGGGGCAGCCACAGCTTCTCTGGGAATTCTATCCTAGCCTCTCCCCACCCTCCCAGCCAGGAATCCCTTTCCAATATCCTATCCATCCCTGCCCTCTGGCAGTGGGAAGCCATTCCCTGTGTCCTGTCCTTCCATGTGCTTGTCCAAAGTCCCTCTCCAGTTTTAGGCATTGGAAGGAGCTCTAAGTTCTTCCTGGAGCCTTTTTTCCATTCCCACCTCACACTGGGTCAGGATCTCAGGAGGCTTTTGAGAGCTGCTCTGGGTTCCTCTGCTCTGTCCATGGAAGCAACATCGAACTGCGCCCACTCCTGTCCTACCTCACCTTTTGTCTTGTTCCTGCCAGGTTTCACAGCAGATTTGAGGTCCAACACGGGGGGCCAGGCCTTCCCCCAGTGCGTCTTTGACCACTGGCAGATCCTGCCCGGGGACCCCTTCGACAGTGCCAGCCGGCCGTGCCAGGTGGTGGCCGAGACCCGCAAACGCAAAGGGCTGAAGGAAGGAATCCCTGCCCTCGACAACTTCCTGGACAAACTCTAATGAAACTCATGGAACTCTGGGAGAGCAGGAAAAATTTAATTAATTAGCGTTATCACCCATGCTGCCAGGGGCTAGACGCCTGTGACCACCATCTTGTTAATTAAATGGGTTTCATAGCGATTTTGAGAACTTCAAATGAGGAAAACAAACAAAAAGAGAAAAAAAAAAAAAGCCTTATAGGTTTCTGTGTTGCACATGACTCATCTTTGCCATTGTAACTAAAACATTCCCACTAGATCTGCCCAATTCTGTATTTATTTGATTCAAAAAAAAAAATAGCTGCTGCAGAATGGCCCAGAAGGGGATGGGGGGTGCTTAAATCAAAAAGGAGGACACGGAAAACGGGGGGGAAAG
>VXAX01001404.1:185881-197943 GCA_013399835.1 Leptocoma aspasia | reverse complement strand
GTGAGGATGCCTTATCTGCAGCCTGACTGTCCGTCGTGCCCATCGCCGCCTGTATTAGTGCCACTGGAATTAATAAAATTGGATAAATGGTGACGAAAAGTGAATTTTTGGGGTTTTTAAGGGTGAGGGTGGCGCCCTCTGGTGGAAGTGGAGGGGTGGTGCCACCACCGCGCGCCGTCTTGGCCCCGCCCACCCTCAGCGGGCGGAGCCTCTCGGAAGCGTGGGCGCGGCCAGGAATGGGCGGGGCTTGGTGCACGAGGGTGTTGCGGTGTGGGCAGGGNGTGGTGGCCGAGACCCGCAAACGCAAAGGGCTGAAGGAAGGAATCCCTGCCCTCGACAACTTCCTGGACAAACTCTAATGAAACTCATGGAACTCTGGGAGAGCAGGAAAAATTTAATTAATTAGCGTTATCACCCATGCTGCCAGGGGCTAGACGCCTGTGACCACCATCTTGTTAATTAAATGGGTTTCATAGCGATTTTGAGAACTTCAAATGAGGAAAACAAACAAAAAGAGAAAAAAAAAAAAGCCTTATAGGTTTCTGTGTTGCACATGACTCATCTTTGCCATTGTAACTAAAACATTTCCACTAGATCTGCCCAATTCTGTATTTATTTGATTCAAAAAAAAAAATAGCTGCTGCAGAATGGCCCAGAAGGGGATGGGGGGTGCTTAAATCAAAAAGGAGGACACGGAAAACGGGGGGGAAAGAGAGAGGGGGGTGAGGATTCCTTATCTGCAGCCTGACTGTCCGTCGTGCCCATCGCCGCCTGTATTAGTGCCACTGGAATTAATAAAATTGGATAAATGGTGACGAAAAGTGAATTTTTGGGGTTTTTAAGGGTGAGGGTGGCGCCCTCTGGTGGAAGTGGAGGGGTGGTGCCACCACCGCGCGCCGTCTTGGCCCCGCCCACCCTCAGCGGGCGGAGCCTCTCGGAAGCGTGNGGGGAGCCGTGGGGCAGGGAGGGTCAGGGGAGGGTTGGGATAGGAGAGGAAGTGGGCCAGGAAAGGGCTGAGGAGGATTGGGTGGACAGCGGGTGTGGGGCCTGTGGAGCAGGGAAAGGCTGTGGCCCCCTTCCCTTCTCTGTCCCCGGGGATTTGGGGTGTGGTGAGACCGGGGGCACCCCAGGGACTACCCCGTGGCTCGGCCGCAGCTGCCCGGGGCTGTGCATCCCCGAGGGGGGCTCGGGATCCCTGTGCTGGGTGTTGGGGTGAGCTCCTGGGCCACAGCCCCCCTTTTCCCCGGTGCCACAGGTGCTGATCCCCGGCTGCTCCCCCCTCCTGACATCCAGCGCTGGCAGCACCGGGGCGGCTCCCTCCCCAGAGGCCCCGCAGCCATGTCCACCTTCCGCCAGGAGAGCGTGGAGGACTTCTATGAGATGGGGGAGGAGCTGGGCAGGTGAGAGACATCCCGCTGCCTTCTTGGGGGGGCTTCCATGGCTGCGCGCCGTGCCGGGAGCTTCACTGGATCCGCCTGCTGGATCCCCTGTGGTGTCCCTGTGCCCCCTCTGTAGGCAGCGGGGCCGGGGCTGTGCAGAGTCAGGCACCTCTGGCAGACAGAGATTAAAAAGAAGTGTTAATTAACGTTGCTCCCGGTGGAGCTCCCGTTCGGCTCCGTCCGGGGCTGGCGGCTTCCGCCCTTCCCCGCCTGGCCCGGCGCCTGTGGGAGGGATCCAGGGTGACTCAGAGCCTGCGGATGGGATTTAATCAGCCGGGATGCAGAGGCGGCGGTGGGGGAGCGGCCTCGGGATCCTCCAGCGCTGCCTCGGCCGCGCCAGCCCCAGCCGTGGCTGCTCCTCGAGCACTTGGGCAGCAAAAGCGTTTTAGGTCACTTAAGTGGTGGTTTTTGTTTTTTTTTTTTTTTCCAAAGCAAACTTCCAGGGGTTGCTCCAGGTTCTCTTGCCCCTCTGTGGCTGTGGTCATGGGGAGGGATGTGGTGCCCATGGCTGGAGCCCACTCTGCCCCCCAGGGCTGTGCATGTCCCTGGCCATGGCCCAGGGATGTAGAAAGGTATAAAGGAGTCTCGGGTGCAGGTGCAGTCACTCTGATTTCAGGCATTTCCCCCTCCCCCTGCCTTCTCCATCAGGGCTTTAGGGTCTCCCAGCACCACTGGGCTCTGGGATTTGCTCCTGGGGACTCCTGGCTGGGAAAGGGTGGGGGGCCGATGGGCATCTCCCACCCTGGGTGATCACAGCAGCACCTGCACAGCCCAGGGAGGAATTTCCTTCCTCCATCCTGGGTGATCACAGCAGCACCTGCACAGCCCAGGGAGGAATTTCCTTCCTCCATCCTGGGTGATCACAGCAGCACCTGCACAGCCCAGGGAGGAATTTCCTTCCTCCATCCTGGGTGATCACAGCAGCACCTGCACAGCCCAGGGAGGATTGGCAGATTCCTGGGAGGAATTTCCTTCCTCCACCCAGAGGAGGGTGCAAAGCCCGGGAGCGGGCGGGCACCACCAGATCCCAGTTGATGGCGTTCCTGGGGAGACACTGCATGCTGCAGTCCCCATCCTGGAGCTGCTTCCAGCCGGCACATCCTTTCCTCTCCTCTTGTCCCCTCCCCTCACCCCCCAGCGGCCAGTTCGCCATCGTGCGGAAGTGCCGGGAGAGGAAGACGGGGCTGGAGTACGCGGCCAAGTTCATCAAGAAGCGGCGGCTGTCGTCCAGCCGCAGGGGCGTGAGCCGCGAGGAGATCGAGCGCGAGGTGGACATCCTGCGTGAGATCCAGCACCCCAACATCATCACCCTGCACGACATTTTCGAGAACAAGACCGACGTGGTGCTCATCCTGGAGCTGGTGTCCGGCGGGGAGCTCTTCGATTTCCTGGCCGAGAAGGAGTCCCTGACGGAGGAGGAGGCCACGCAGTTCCTCAAGCAGATCCTGGACGGGGTGCACTACCTGCACTCCAAGCGCATCGCACACTTCGACCTGAAGGTGAGCTCTGGGAGCTGCAGACAGCCCGTGCTCAGCTCTGGGAGCAGGGATAAACTCCCAAGTGGGGTCTGGGAGCTGCAGACACCCTGTGTTCAGCACTGGGAGCAGGGATGAGCCCCCAGGTGAGCTCTGGGAGCTGCAGACAGCCCGTGTTCAGCACTAGGAGCAGGGATAAACTCCCAGGTGGGGTCTGGAAATCAGCACTGAGGAGTGGGGGTCAGTGCACTCCTGCAGTGCAGTGGGGCTGGTGTTTGGGATCTCTCCCAACTTGAGCCACTCATCTTCTCCTCTGGAATGAGGAGCCCAGGGCAGGTCCCACAGGCTGGTGTGTAGGGACAGACCCAGCTCCTCTCTCCCCACAGCCAGAGAACATCATGCTGCTGGACAAGAACGTGCCAAACCCTCGCATCAAACTCATCGACTTTGGGATTGCCCACAAGATCGAGGCTGGGAATGAGTTCAAGAATATCTTTGGGACCCCAGAGTTTGTAGGTGAGCATTCCTGGGGGCTGAAAGCTTTGGATTAATCCTGGAGAGACACCCAGCACTCCAGTGATGCTGCCAGGATGTGTCCATGGGGCCAGGCTTCCTTCCCCCACAATAAACCTATTTTCTCCCCTTTCCTCTTTAAGCCCCAGAAATTGTGAACTACGAACCCCTGGGGCTGGAGGCTGACATGTGGTGAGTGATTCCCCTCCTGAGCCCCTTCCCATGGCTCCAGCAGCCAATCCCCTCATGCTGGTGGATCTCCCCTCGTGCCAAAAGCTCTGTGTGACTTCAGCCTCCTCTCCCTCTCTCTTCCAGGAGCATCGGGGTCATCACCTACATCCTGTGAGTATAAGGCAGCTCTGGAGGGGACAGGGCTGCAGGATGAGCCCCCCCACCTCGGGCTGGAGCCTTTTTGGGGTGTCCCAACCCTCTCTCTCCTCAGGCTGAGCGGAGCCTCCCCGTTCCTGGGGGAGACAAAGCAGGAGACACTGACCAACATCTCTGCTGTCAACTACGACTTCGATGAGGAATATTTCAGCAACACCAGCGAGCTGGCCAAGGACTTCATCCGCCGCCTGCTCGTCAAGGACCCCAAGTGAGGGACAGGGAGCAGAGCTGGGGGTTCCTCTGGGAGAGGGGACAGTCCCCCCTGCCCAGCCTGCTGTGTACAGGCAGCTCTCTCTCTCCTGCCTGCACCAGGGGGGGGTGAATTCTGGGATCCCCCTGAGGCTGCAGTAGCTCCACTGGGGTTTGGCAGGGTTTGAGCTGGGCCCCCAGAGCTCAGGGTTTGGGAAGGAGCAGTGGGGTCAGGAGGTTCCCATGGGATCCTCTGCCTGTGTTTCTCTTGGGAGGCAGTTTGAGGGGTTGGGGACTGGATGCAGCTCCTGCCTGGGCAGGCCCTGAGTGCAGTGAGTTTGTCCAGGCTCAGCCAGACCCCAGAGGTGATCACAGGATCCAAGCTACTTTTCCAGGGCTTTAACAGGGAAAGAGAAGCAAAGCCTCTGCCCTGATCCCAGCCTTGCTGTGTTTACAGGAAGCGGATGACCATCGCCCAGAGCCTGGAGCACCCTTGGATTAAGGTGAGAACTTAAAGAATTGGCACTTTTTGGGTGCCTGACTCCCCTAGGCCAGGGCTCTGCTGCTCCTCCACCCCTGTGGTGGCTGTTTTGGTGTCACTGCCTGCGGGTGGGTGCTGCAGCCACAACTGTCCCTGCCGCAGGTGATCAAGAGGAGGAACGTCCGCAACGAGGACAGCTGCAAGAAGCCCGAGCGGCGCCGGCTGAAGACCACGCGCCTGAAGGAGTACACCATCAAATCCCACTCCAGCATGCCCCCCAACAACACCTACATCAACTTCGAGCGCTTCTCCAAGGTCATGGAGGAGGTGGCTGCGGCCGAGGAGAGCCTCCGAGAGCTGGAGAGGAACAAGAAATCCTTCCAGGAGGACATCGAGGCGCTGCTGTCCATCTACGAGGAGAAGGAGTCGTGGTACAAAGAGGAGAACGAGAGCATCAGCCAGGACCTGCGGCAGATCCGGCAGGAGCTGCAGAAGACGGAGGCGCTGAAGAAGCAGGCGCAGGAGGAGACCAAGAGCGTGGTGCAGGCGGCCAACGGGCTGAGGCGGCGCTACCGCAAGCTGGAGAACCACTACGAGGCCCTGGCCAAGCAGGTGGCCTCGGAGATGAAGTTTGTGCAGGAGCTGGTGTGGTCCATCGAGAGGGAGAAGCTGCAGAGCAGCGAGGGCGACGGCAGCATCCGCTAACCCGGGGGCTCTGCTGCTCCCCCTGGGCAGCGTCCCCCTGTGCAGGGGGGGCTTGTGCCTCCCTGGAGCCCCCAGCGCGGGGGGCTGGGGCTGTGCCACCCCGGGGTTTGGCTTCCTGTGCAGCTCCTGCCTGGCTCGTGTCCCTGCGCTCCCGGGATGTTTGTTCCCCCACCTGGGTCCCCGAGCTGCCCCAGCACCCCGTGGGAGGGGTGGTGGGCAGAGCCCCCTGTACACTACAGCAGCAGCCACGCATGGGCTGGGACCAAGGACTGATCCCTGTGTGGCCTCACACTCTGCAGCCCCTCGGGTGGCCCCTATCCCACCCGGGTGGCCCCTGTGTCCCCCATTCCCCTCAGGGTGCTGCACCCCTTGTCCCCCTGTCCCAGCCCTGGCTCCCCCTTTTCCCAGAATAAAGGTTTTGTGTAGTGGGGCAGCTGCCTCAGCTCCTGCCGTGGCGGGTCAGGGGTTGGGAGGGGGATAAGGATGTGCCCCGTGGTGACAACTCTCCCACTGAGCTCCCATCCCAGAGGGATTTCCTTCATTTGGGGGGGAAATGCTTTTTTCTCCTCATGAGACCCAGTGCTGGTGGGTGAGCTCATGTGGGCATGGAGGGAAGTCTAGGGATGGTTTGTGGGGTGTCCCCAGGCTGGGGGAGCCCCCAGCCCCTCCTGGGGACAGGGGAGCCAGGTCCCGAAGCGCCACATTCCAGAGAACACCAGAGCAGGGAGCAGGTTTCCCCTGGGAGCACCGAGGGCTTTCTGACTGCCTGTGGCCCCATGGAGCCAAGGTCCAGCTGAATTTGATCAGAGGAAGCTCCAGCCAAATCCCAGTGGATGGCAGAGTCCCCCTGGCTGCCCAGGGTGGGTTTACCTCCAGCTCAGCTGCAGGCCCAGGGGATTTGCTCCATTTAGGATTTATCTGTCGCTCTGCTGTGGCCCCTGTGGCTCCCTGGGGATCAAGGGGGCTGTGCCCCATGTCCCTGTCCCTGCTGACGTTCCAGCAGGTGTAGGTTTCATCCCCATGCGTGGGACACGTGGCCCTGCTGATAATTTAATCTGCCTTGGTGTTCCCTGCCAAGGCACTTGGCTCCCACGGGAGGTGACGTGACTGGGGCTGGCCCAGTGTCGTGCACAGCCACGGGGTCTGCCCGTGGTGAGGGGACACCTTGGAGCCCTCAGCGTGCCCCATCCAGGCACTGGGGAGGCTTTGGGGTGCAGATTTGGGTGGAGCCAGCTCTGTCGGCAGAGGCAGTGGGTGAAAGGATGTATAGAAATCCTATAGGCCCGGCTGTTCCCAAGCTGGGCAAAGTTCACATAGTGAGAAACCTCCCTGGGTTCTCCTCGTGCCGAGGGTTTGGGTTTCACACTCCCAAAAGGCTCTTGGAAGCCACTGGTCATTCACCCCGGCCCCAGAGCAGCAGGGCATCTCACCCACGTGGATGCACAACATGACACCAAAATAGCTCTAAAAAAGCAGAATTTGGGGTGTGATTCATGATTTCATGAGTCTCCTAATCCTGAAGCCTGTAGGAACTCGTGTTGGGAATGGACGGGGTGTGCTGCCCTGGGGGGATTCCAGTGCTGTGACCTTACTGGGATGTTCTGCTCCAGTCCCCTCTCTGCAGCTGGAGCTGCCACCACCCTGTGACATCTCCTTCCCCAAAATGCCTTTTTTAGGCTCCAACTTCAGCTTCCCAGAGTTTGGCAGGAGGTGGGAGCGAGGGCTTTTCCCTTATAAGTCTTCCCAAAGGCTTCTGCAGGGCTTAAAGCAAGCCCTGGAGGCCCAGGGAACCCCCCTGGGATCCTCTGTTCCTGCTGAGCTGAGCTGTGGGGAATGCTCCCTGTAGGAGCCAGGGTGACAGGTCACAGCAGGGTGTCCCTGCCCGTGGAATGGTGTCATCAGAGTGGGCTTGGTGTCCCCAGGCACGCTGGGTGCTGCACACCCATCTCCCTTTTTATAGCCTGGGGAAGCCAGGGGGTGCCAGCAGGAGCCAGGGCTCTTTCTGGCCATGGCATCCCTGCCCAGGACAACTGGAAAATCATCGGAGTAAGACAAGGACAAGGAGATGGATCTGGCTCCCCTCGGGCTGCTGCAAGCCCCCCCTCGGTGGGTTTTTGGGTGACTCCTCATTAATGTGTGGCAGCTGCTTTTCCAGAGCACTGTTTCTAATTCAGGCCCCCAAATCTTGGGAAGGGACCCCCCAGCCACGTTATTTCAGTGCCTGAGAGCTCCCAGTGCTCATCCCCCGGGTTTTGTGTGGACAGGCACCACACTCATTCTGGGGCGGCACTGCCCTCTCTCAGGCTGAAATTTGGAGGATGTTTTAGCTGAAATGGTTCCTAGGGAAGCACAGTTTTCATGTCTCATTCCCTAGAAATCCCCCCCAGTTCACCTCATGGATTTAAATTCACAAACTGAGCCATTCCCACCTGGCTGGTGCCTCTGTGAGCACCCAAACCCAACCAGTGACACGTGGAAGGAGCTTTGCAGCCACCCAGGGCTGGAATTTCAAACACCCAGGAAAAAGGGGCTGCTGTTGTGTTTTGGATGAGCTTCATACCCATTTTTATTGCAATAAAGCTGAGTGATTAATTAAATCAGGATCTCAAAAGGAGACTGAAGTGGATTTTGACTGAATTGATGATGTTACAAACAAGCCTTGCATGAAGCCTTCCTGTCTGCAGGAGCTCTCTCGTTTTCCCAGCACAGCTCTACTTGCTCTGCTATAAAAATGCTGTTTCCAGCTTCTCTGTAAGCCATTGGAATATAAAATAATTACAAAAAAAAAAACCAAAAAAACCAAAAAAAACCCCACCGAGGCGATCCTGTCCATGTGGTGGGAATAAGTTATCCTCAATTTTCAATTATATACAGAAGGGACTTGCCAAAGGGCACTGGGAGAGGAGTTCACACAAATAACCCCCCATTCCCACTTCCAAGTATTTACATCACGCTGTACACGGATCTTCCCAGACCCTGGAAAGCAGGAAGGGAAAGAGGGTGAGATCCAAGCTGTTCCCAGCACAATCCCTCGTGTTCCACCCTTCTGGATTTCAGTTACCTATCAGCAGTTCAAGAGCTTGTTGTGAATGTCTTCAAAGACTTGGTTGTAGAGTTCATCCCTGGACTTGAGGCCGTCTAAATAAACTGGGAGAAAAAAGGGGGGAGTCAGGCTGGGGCTTCCCACCAGTACAAGATTTTGGGAGATTAGTTTTTAAATATTTCCTATTTTATTGACCCAAAGGACAACTTGTTTTTCTATTGGAAAAACAGAACCATCCTGAAAACACAATGGCCTGTGAAATCCTTATTCTATTATAAATTCCTTCTTTTTTTTTCCTTTATTTTTTATCCCCTCTAAGTCCTTTAAGAGTACAAAGCAAAGGGAATAAGTTCTTAGCTCTAAAACTGCCTGTATTTATCCAAAGTAGGCCAGGATTACAACCTGGGATTAAAAATAGCTCCCTGCATCATCACAGTGGAAGTTTCCTCGAATGAAATCACGCAATTCCTTAAATTCCAGCTCCAAGGCTGAAGGATTTGTGTTTGGGGAAGACTTACCCACATCCACCCCACAGTGCTCCATCTCCTTCCTGTGTTTGAGGTACATGGGCCAGACGTGGCCGTCGAAGAGGCCCGGGGGGTCGGGGACGGTGTAATTCCGTGTACTGGGAACAACAGCATGGAGAAGGAATGTCATGGGAAGGAAAAACTCCATGGAAAGGATTGTAAAGGATCAGCACAAGCTGCCCAGGGCAGTGCTGGAGTCCCCATCCCTGTGTTTGGAAATGATGGATGTGGCAGCTGGGGACGTGGGCAGTGCTGAAGGACTCCATCTCAGAGGTCTTCTCCAACCTCAGCCTGTGATTCCAGGTTGAATCAAACTCCCTTCCTCCACTTCTAGTCAAATTTCCCACTCTAATCCAATTCATGACACCAGCACACCCCAGAAACTGTGAATGTCCATCCCTGGAAGTGCCTGAGGCCAGGCTGGAGCAGTGGAAGGTGTCCCTGCCCATGGCAGGGCTGGGATGAGACGACCTTTAAGGTCCTTCCAACCCCAACCATTCCATGATTCCATGACAAAGAGCAGTGTCAAGGACTGGAGGGAAGGACTGGGACACCCAGGAGTGTTCTCACCTCCTCCTCCTCTTGCACTCCTCGTAGGGCACTGCCAGGTAGTAGCGAAGGTCGAACAGCTCTACCAGAGGTCTGGGGAGGGGACAAGGACAGATGTGGAGATCTCACTTTTAATGACAGCAAAAAGCATGAAATCACCCCAGACACCACAAAAACATCTCTGGCTCTACGGGACTTGTGTCTGTTGGAGACAACCCAAGGGTAAGTGCTTCCCTCACTCAAAATCATGGAAGACTTCTTTCTGAAGGTCAGAATGGCCCAAGCCGGGGCTTTTCCCACCCAAACACCTGCCACTGGTCCTGAGGGGGATCAGAGGGGATCCTGGCAAGGATCCCCACTGGGCTGGGAACCCTGGCTCTTCCTAGATCATTCCAAAATCAGTTTGCAGCAAAATCTGGGACAGGGCAACTCCTCAGCTCATGTTCATGGAAGTGTCCAAGGCCAGGCTGGACAGGGCTTGGAACACTCTGGTCTTGTGGAAGGTGTGTCTGCCCATGGCAGGGGCTTGGAGCTGGATGGGCTTTAAAGTCCCTTCCAAACCATTCTGGGATTCCATATTCCTCCACAAAAATCCAGGGAGTTGTCTCTGCCACAGCTTGCTCCTCTCACTAAGCTCAGTGTAGTCAGCGTTAAGCAAGCATGGGAGAGAACTGTTCCAAAATTCCAGGAGAGATTCCAGGCAGTGGATGGATTATTGCCTTGTTCTCACCAAGGTGGGGGGATGAGGGGAAGCCTGCACCCCTCTGCCAGCAAAAATCCTGCTCTGAAACTCTCCTGGAGTTCAAGGCTCTGCCCTAAATCAGAACCTTAAATTCATCTCACTTCTACATTTAGGAGTTAATTTTACATTTTACAGCAGAAAACCCTTTGGGGTGAGAATTCAGAACAAGGCAGGAAGGGGAAATTAGTAAAAAGGAGTTTTTAGCTCTGGCACGAGGGATTTAAGGATCTTCCCTGGCAAACCACGAAGAGTTCTCCAAACCTTACTTGTAATTATAAAGCAGGAAGCCTTCAATGACCAATATATGGATATCTTGGGAGGTTGGCTCTCTAGAGCCAGGTGTGACATTCACCCCGTGCGAACGGGCAAACTTCACTGGGTTCTCAATCCAGGCCCGCACTGTGCTCACCATTGCCTCCATATCCAAGGAATCCAACACTAGTCAGGAGAAAGGGGGTGGGTGGGAAAAAGGGACACCATCAAACACCATCAAACACCACGGGCTCCAAAGTGTAAAATGGATTGAGCTTGGTAAAGTTACGATTATGGAAATTTACTGTTAAAAGCTTTTAATAATGAAAAAGAAATACTTAGGAAAAGAATATACATTACTGCATCCTATAGGGAACACTGCTCTTACCATCCCATTGTTTAAAGCCGTCCTCCCCGACTTCTATTTGATCTTGTGGCTGAAATATAGTGAGCAATAAAACATTGCTGCAACCTCAGCGGGATCAGTTCCCTCCGATGCCATCAGCACCTGGCCACTACTGCAACACACAACCACCCCTGGGGCTGCAGGAACATCCACATTCCCAGCTCTCCCCAACCCCAAGAGCTCTGCAAAGTTCCCTTGGCTCACTCAAACCACTTTGGATAAAGGTTTTTACGTTAATCGCTCGACATGTTGTTTGTTAGTTGGCAAAATGCTACAGGGCGTTGTTTATAAATCAACATATAAGAATTTTAAAGTGCAAATACAGTTAAATAAGTGCTAGAATGTACATTTTAAAAAAATAATAGGTATTTGAGCTCCTCTAAGAGGAATGCAGGTGAGCATAGCAGCACTTTTGTTGCTCAGTTACTGCTTTCCTCATGCTGGCATTCACTCAGAAGAGAAGTTACAGATTTTTATGGAAAATCAAACAGAATTCCTCCCCCAAGGGCTCCTAAGTGATCAAATCTATGCAGCCCAGACTGAGCACACAATGCTGGGGCTGGAGCACTTCATGTTTTGGGGATGACCCACAACTGCTCCAAGTCCATTCCTGCACCTCTTGGACTTCCAGATGTGGTGGGATATCATCATTCCCATGAAATGGTGCAGGGTTTAGGAACATTCTGCACTTCCAGGCAGAAGGCAGTGAAGGTCTTCTGTGTCAATCTCTGCAATATTTTACTTGGGTTCTGATACAGATCTATCAAAGCTCCCCCATAAAACTCCCTTCCCATATTTAAACCAGCATAGAGGTGCTTAAATCCTAAAGCATCGTTCAGCAGTCTCATTCTTAATTTAATAAAATAAGGTGGGAAATCCCAATATGGAGACAATCATTCATGCAGAGCACAGTAAACAACATCTGCCTGGAATCAGTACTAAATTTAAATCTGTTGTTAACACTTAAAGGTGGTTTTGCTGCGACCGCTCTGAGCTGGGTCACGCCAAGTTCCTGTGGCATTTGTAAAGGTCAGGAACTCCCCACCTGTCCAATCATTTAAAAATCAAATATATATATATATAAAAATCCCCCCACGAAACCAGAAAGCTTGTGGCTCCTAAGCTGTCAAAACTGACTTGCCTTGCATGTACAATTAACACTGCAAGGAAGAGGGGACCCAACTCACCTTGAAGAAATCGTCCTGATGGACCACGCAGCAGTTGGGCAGCGCCTTGACGAGCCTGTTGGTCAAGGTGGTTTTGCCACCATTGGTGACCCTGCATGGAGTGGGGCGAGACAGAGGCGGAAGAATCGCATTAGAACCGGGTCTGGGAGCCACCGGGACCCCCGGCG
>VXAX01001404.1:167015-177487 GCA_013399835.1 Leptocoma aspasia | reverse complement strand
GGATGGAGATCAGGGAAAGGTTCAGGGATTTGGGATGGGGATCAGGGAAAGGTTCAGGGATTTGGGATGGGGATCAGGGAAAGGTTCAGGGGTTTGGATGGAGATCAGGGAAAGGTTCAGGGATTTGGGATGGGGATCAGGGAAAGGTTCAGGGATTTGGGATGGGGATCAGGGAAAGGTTCTTCCCCCTGAGGGTGCTGGGCACTGAATTCCCCCATGGAATGGGCCCCACTCCCAATTACCACAAACTGTGTGCCCACAACAGAATTTTAGGAGGTGGCAGCACAAATGGGGCCATTCTCAGCTGGACCCGAACGTCGTCCCTCTTCCCTGTGAAGCCAAACTCACCAGGCCAGGTTCCAGGTGTAGCGTGCAGGACGTGCTCAGCACCACCAGACAAGCCCAAGCTGTAGGTGGTGGCCCTTTCCCTCTTTTCCTCTCACATCATCCCTTGGTTTTCCTCCCCTTGGCTGGGATTCCTTGAATGAATCCCAAAAGGTGTGAGTGGTGTAAAACTGGATATTTGCTGATTTACCCCCAGGCAGTGACTCAGCCCCAGGCAGGTGAAATCATCCCTCGGAATCATCTCCTGGATCCAGAGGGAAGCAGAACTGACTGAAATCTCATTTTCAGAAGGATAAAACGGGGCAGGGTGAGCCTCCCCCCTCACGTAGGGGTTGATAGCTCGGGAGAAATCCTCATCACCTTAAACTGGGAATTCTGATTTGTGTCTGGGAGATCAGGCAGGGTGGGAAAGCCCTGGGAATATTCCGGAATGAGCTTTTCCTGGAGATGTCTGCACCAGGAGCCCCGGTGGCTGTCAGGGAAGAATCTCTCCGTGGGAGGAGAGATTCCCACTTGGTGACAGCTCAGCTCTCAGCTCCTCTGGCAGAGATTCCAGCACTGAGGAGGTGACAAAATCCTGATTTTCACTCAACTGCAAAAGTTAGGTTGAAGTTGGAAAAGATTTTTCTGGTTTGGAGGCAAACCTAAGCTTTTTTTTTTTTTTTTTTTTTCAAATTCCACACAGGGAAGAATTCCTTCCCAAAATCCCACTTATCCCTGTGTCCTGTCCCTCCATCCCTTATCCAAAATCCCACTCCAGCTCTCCTGGGGCCCCTTCAGGCACTGGAAAGCCACAATTTGGTCACCCCAAAGCTTCCACGTGGTCGTTGATGCCATAAATTGAATATTTGAGCTACAAAATTGCAACCCTGAAAAGCTTTTCTGTAGGAATTAAGCAAAAAAGCAGAGGATGAGCAGAAAAAAATGTTGCTGATCCTGATAGGATTTTTGGTTTTGGGTGAAAATAAAATCAGAGCAAAAAATCTGCTTCATGCAGATTTACAGCACAAATGTAGCCCTAATTTAAAATTAATTTCAATTAATATGCATTTCCTGAAAGAATTCACAGCATGACTACAGCAATGCTTGTTAGAGGATTAGGCTTGTATATCTTCCTATTTCCAGTTCATTAATTATGTTAATGATTTGTCTAAACCCACTCAAATTAGACATCTCACTGCAAATAGTTGGTTTTAAAATATTGACTAATATTAACTATTGATAATATTAATATTAAAAAAAAAATTTAAATGGGGTTATTGAGGTTTTGGTATTTTTTTCTGTTTAAGTGGCTTTGGGTTGGTTTTTTTGTGTGTTTGGGCTTATAATTCAATTTCTAGTCATGGTATTAATTGGATTATAAAAATTATGTAAAAATAATATGAGATTAAACAACTTGAGACGAGCAGGGTTCTGTACAGGTCGATAGAAACCCAAGGAAAGGAAATTTTTCCAGGGCTCTTTCCTAAAGCTGAAGGAAACTGGGAAAGAATCCTCCAGGAGTTATTTTAGTAAAAACACTTGGAATTTTGCAGTGTCACAATTTCCAGGGAGGCCTTTGAATGCCTTTCTTCAAGGGAACAACATCCAAACAAAAAATTTTCCTCATATTTTCCACGTGAAGCCAAAATCCTAAATAAAATCTGGCGACAGAAGGAAGGGTTGGCTGAAGGATTAGTCTCATTTTAATTGAATATCCACAGATTTTATGGAATAATACAAAGCAAAACTCAGGGTACAGATGAACAGTCCGCTAGCACAAACCACCTAATTACAACCACTGCAGAAAATGACATTTCACACGTTTGTACAGGTGGGGTTGGGCTGGAAAGGAACCAAAAAAAAACCCAAACCAAACCTCAAAACCTTAGGGTTGTGGTTTATTGTCATGGTGAGTCCTCAACTCCACTTTACCAAAACCTGCTGCCTTTCTGGAAAGAAGGAAATATAAAAGAGAAAAATGTGCTTTTTGTGTTCAGAGCCAGTTTTTTGTCCCTTTCTCCTGCTCCAGGCCAATCCCAGCCCATCACCACCAGCCCCTCCTTGACTCCTGGGCTGTTGAAACCCTCTGAAAAAAGCGGATTTGTTGCCTTTAAAACCTTTTCTGCACGGCTGTGGGGAAAAAAAAAGAGATGGAAAAATTACCATGAGGGAAGCTCTAAATATCCACTCACATTTACACAGCACTGGACAGAAAGAAATGGGGTGAATTTGGTTCCTTCCTTGTCAACCACAACAAAAATTAATGGACAGTCCCAAATCTGGACGATTCTGTGTGGAAAAACCAGAAAAGTTGGAGCTGTCTGGAGCTGAGGAGGGCCTGGGATAAATCCTCCAAGAGAGGGGAAGGGAATTCCTGCTCTGGAATGAACTGTACAGGAAGAAATGGGATTTTTCAGGCTGATGTGGAGTGAATTGAGGTCTGGCCATTAAACACACAACGAGTAAAAACACCAGGATTTCGGTGAATGTGGTGAAAAGAACTTTTTCTGCAGCTAAAATGTGACTTCCCGTGGATTCAGCGGGAAGAAAAATCTCAGGAAAAGTCCAAATCAGACCAGAAACTGCTCAATATAATCCAGGGAGTTCATGAATGAAAATCTTGATCCTCCAGGGATGGTTTTCTGGGCCTGGTGCACGGCTGGGACACTGAGCAGTCCAGCAGTATTGCTAAAGGGATGAAGTTTATTTCATTTTATTCTTTAAACATATTTATATATTTATATACTGGTCAAAGTTCCACTGGAAATGCACTTTTTACCAGCAGCAGTGCAGATTTCTCCCCATCCAGCTGAGATTTGTCACTCCACCTTTGGGACAGGGACAATTTGGTTTTTTTTGTCTTTCTGTCCAAGAATTTGTAGCTTTTTGTTTTGCAATCAACACCTAAAATCGCTTGAAATAAATTAATGATAATTAATTTTTTCTCCTTTGCTGTTATAAAATGCACTTTTGACATTTCTGATTGCTCCTTGATGGGGCTGCAGGTTCTTCTCTGTGTTAAAAGACATAAAAACATTATCCATGTATCCATCCATCCATCCATCCATCAACATAAACTTTACACACTCGTAAAACTCCGTGAAAAATTAAAATCTAGTGCACGCCACTTGGGGTGCTCCATCACAAAGTGCACTTTTTGAAACAAAACAAAGCAAAAAGTCAGTTCCAAGATGTTAAAATTTGATTTTTGTATGGAAACAACTGCCTGCCTCCACCCAGTGAAGGGAAATTTGGGATCTGTCCTTTTCCCAGCTGAAATTCCCTTGCTCTGAGGGAATTACTTGGAAAGATGTGAAGTTTCATTGTCAGATCTGCTCATTCTGTATTTTTTTTTTCTTCTGAAAGTGCAGACAGAGTGGTTTTGGGAAGGAATTAAACAACCAAAAAGCAGATTACATTCTGGTGTGGAGAGTGCTGAGGATCCAGAGCCCCTCATGAAAGGAGATTGGGATTCCTTATCTCCCACATCTGTGTTTCCCATGACAGCAGTACCTTAGAACGTTTTTTTTCTTTTTGATGCACAAAATCTTTCTGGAGCTGGATTTTGAACCCATCATTCAACATTTTATCCACTTTATTCGTTGTAAAATTGCAAACTTCCCTTGCAGTGCCCAGCCTGGGTCACGCCCTGGGTGGAAAGCTGATGATTTTTCCTCTAAATCCATAAAAACAAAGAAAAAAAAAAAAAAGAAAAATCTGCTTGAAGTGTTCTCAGTGAAGTCCCAGGCTCTGGGTCCATGAGGAGCTTTGTGATTGTTCACAGTCAGAACTGAAATTTCTGATTTTATTTAATCAGCAAAGTCCTTCCTCCACCCCTGTGGGCTGTTCAGTCCCTGGGACAGACCCAGTGGGAGGGATCCCAGCTCTGCCCTGGAAATTTGGGAATTCCTGGCTGCTCCTTCTGTCTCCAGCCAGAGCTGGGAGCTCAGGATAGCAGGGAGGTGTCACCTGGAATAATAAACCTGAGCTCCACAAAGACCTGAGGGGGCTCTTCTTCCCTTGAAACACAGAATTCCTTGTAAAATTCCAGACTGGTTTGGGGTTGGAAAGGACCATAAATCCCACCCAGTGCCACCTTCCGTGATCCCAGGGTGCTCCAAGCCCCTTCCAGCTTGGAACATTTTGTCAATAATTGGTTTCTAATGAGCTTGTTTGGTGCTTTTTTTTTTTTTAGATGGAATGTGGAATTTATTTTTTTTTTCTCTCCATCTTCAGCCGCTGGGTTGGTGCTGTGGGTGCAGTGCTCTGCTTTCCATACAAAGGTGTGAGCAGGAAATCCATCCGTGGCTGGAGTGGGTGAGGAGAACATCCCAAATGAGAATTAAGGTGAGAAAGTACTTTTGGTGCTTCCTTGGAGCATCCAGGGGAAGAAGGATCTCATCCAGAGTGGTTTTGTTCTCTGGAAGGAGGAGGAAATCAGATTTGTGTGTCCAGAGGAGCCACCCCCACCTGCAGGAAAAACCTTGCTTTGCCAGAATTCTCCTTGAAGTGATGAAATGGGCAGGGAATTCTTCATCTGCAGGTGTTTGAGAGGGGTTTTACCTGATCATGGAATCAGGGAATCCTGGAATGATTTGCAGGGAGCTTAAATCCCATGCAGTCCCACCCTGCCTGGGCAAGGACACCTTCCACTGGCCCAGGGTGCCCCAATCCCTGTCCAACCTGGCCTTGGACACTTCCAGGGATCCAGCCTGAGGCCATGCAAGCTGGATCTGGCTCTGAAATCAGGAGTTCCCAAAGAATTGTGTCCAGAATTTTGTTCCTTCATTTCTTTTCCCCCCTTCCTTTGCTCACAGAATCCTCAGGGGTCCAAAATCCCAATTCCAAGAGCCAAGGTCACACCTGCCCCTCTCTGCTCCAGAGCCCAGCCCTGCATCCTGCACTCTCCATGGGGGTATTCCAGGCAGGAATGCCGATGGGTGAGACCCCCCCGAGGGAAAATTCCAACATTTTAGCAGCTCCTAGGAGGTGTCAGCAGCGAGTGATTGTCCAGTGGCACATCCAGCAAAGACAAGGCGTGGAAAACCTCCCTGTCCTTAAGGCTCCTGCCAAACCCAGATCCTTTGGTGTGTGTGCCTTCAGGAGAAGGTTCTGTGGGGCAGCCCTTCCGTGTGGGATCCCTTCAGAGTGCCTCATTCACCAGGATGGGACAAACCAGGGAAAAAAAGGTGGAAAAACTGTGGGGTTTCCTCACGGGATGAGTTACAGAGGAGCTGATGGAAGCTGGCAGTGCTGCCCAGGCCGTGGGCACTTGGCATCTTCAGGAAGAAACTCCCAGTGGCTGTGAAAAGGAGGGAAGAGCTCTTTGCATTGCCTGGAGTTGTTATTCCTGGGGGTGGCAGCTTTTGGGGTGTCCTGGAGGAGCCTGGGGTGCAGCTCAAAGCTGAAGGGCTCCACGCTGGCCAGCAGCGAGAGAAGGGAGGGGTTTCGAATTTAAACCAAAAATAAATTCTCTTTCTGGGCTGGGGATTCATGGACTGGAGGATGCTCTTGACTTACTCTGAGGATACACAGTGAGTATTTGCACTGTGCCAGTGCTCTGCACAGATCATTCCTGAAACACGCTGGAACCTGTCCTGTAAAGTGCTGCTCTTGCTTCGTTTTCTGGGGGGGTTTGTTTGGTTTTTGTTCTTTTTTTGTTTCGTTTGAAAGGGAAGTGATTCCCAAAAGGTGAAAGGACTTTGCATCTTGGAGGCAGAGGAGGCAGACTCCAGGATTTACAGGACTTGGAAGAGGGTGGTGGCAAGGTCTTGTCCCCAAAGGTCGATGAGGTGGGTGACTGCCAGGCTGCTCCTTCTCCTACTCCATTCCTCCCTGCTGCTCCCACTCAGGACATGCTGGCCAGAAAAAAAGAGACAGGAGGGATTTTCAGGCAGCAGACTGAGGTAAAAAGTGTTATTATTGCCACCACATCAACAAAAAAATGAGTGGATTTGGGTGAAATGGTTCACAAAGGTGTGTTGGGGACACGGATGGTGCCAGTCATGGCAGAGGGGACAATGCCGTGGGTGACACCAAGCTAGGGAATCCTGGGCCTAACCCAGGCTTGGCTTTCCTGGTCATGGATCACAAATGCCACTGAATGTGTCCCAGACACACAAAGAGCTCAAACCTGGTTTCCTGATCCTCTGCTGGGGGCACGGGCCTGCTGCAAAGAGAGGAGAAAATAAGGGAATCTCCAGCACAAACCAACCCCCCCCTCTGCCCTGAGCTCCTGGTTATTTCTTGGAATAATTCAGCCTCATCCAGTGGATCTTTCCTTGTTCCCCCTCAGGAATCAGGACAAGAAGAGAGGCTGTATCACTCTGATCAGGCCACGTTATCCTGAGGAAGGATTTTGTCTTCCAAACCCCTCCAGAATTTCCCTTCCCTACAGTTCCAGCCTTCACCAGCTCCTGAACACTCTGGGAATGTTCTGTTGGATCCCAGGGGTGCTACCAAGCCGTGGGGCTGTTCTCATCCCAAAGACTGTCCAGGGGAAGGATAAATCCAGGAGTCCTTACCTTTCCCTCTCAGCCATGTCTTGTTTCTCCTCTGCCCTGTGAACACAAATCCTGTTGGGAATCCGTCCCCCAGTGGGAAGGAGGGAGACTCCAGTGCCTTTCTGGGGTGATGGATGGGCCTTGGGGCCACTCTCCATCCCATCCCTCCCCAAATTCATCTTACCTTTCTTTTCTGGCCTTGATCCTCTCTTCCTCATATCTGCAACAAAGATAAAACGTCCTTTAAATGCTGCTGCTCGCTTTTAGTCACATTTAGTGTTTGCTGAGGTGACAGAAGCTCCGAGCTGCCACAGCCTGAGGCTCTTCCTTGGCTCAGACCAGGTTTGCCCCAGGCTCTGCCTGCCCAATCCGTGGATTTGGGCTCAGCCCCAGGTTGATTCTGTGCCCCAGAGCCCCAGGGTCCCTCTGGCACTCACTGGAGGACGCAGTCTGGGATCTGCACGTGCTCCATGGGGATGAGCTGCTCCAGTTCCTCCAGGCTGTGGACATACTGGATCTTATTGATGAACTTCACGCTGGAGAGAGAGAGAGAGAAGCTGTGCCACCCCAGTGGCTCCTAAAAACCTCTGGAGGTGTCATTGGAAGTATCTGAGGGATGGAGGACAAGTGACAGCTTCACCTTGGCCACCCCTGGCTAACGGTGAGCTTAAAATCTGATTTGTGAGATTAAAGNATCAGGGAAAGGTTCTTCCCCCCGAGGGTGCTGGGCACTGCCCAGGGAATGGGCCCAGCCCCAAGGCTGCCAGAGCTCCAGGAGCCTTTGGAAAACACTGTGGGACAGGGTGGGGTTGTTGGGGTGTCTGTGCAGGGCCAGGGGCTGCACTGGATGATCCTGTGGATGCCTCCAAACTGAGGACACTCCATGACTCTGTGATTCCCAGCCCTGCTGAGCCTGGGGCTGTGGTGCCCACCTGATGAAGGGTCTGGAGATGGCCAGCACGGTCCGGATGAACCACGACGGGTGCACGATGATCAGGGCCTTGAGGTTCTTCCGCAGCCTGGGGACAATCAGGGCACAGTGTCACATTCCAAGGACGTTTCCTGAACCCCCCTGTGCTGGGCTGGGCTCTAACAGGCGCTGGCCAGCCTCAGCTGGGTGTGCCCAGGTGAAGCCCCTCGGGAAGCTCATCCCAGCTCAGCAGGATGTGGAGCTGCTCTGCTGGGCTCTCTGGAGATATCACCATAAACCAAAATATTCCAAGGCGAGGTTGGACAGGGCTTGGAGCAACCTGGGATAGTGGAGGGTGTCCCTGCCCATGGCAGGGGAGTGGAACGAGATGGTTTTTGAGGTCCATTCTGGCACTTGGTAGGTGTGAGGAATGTGGGACTGGGTCAGACTCATTCCTATTGAAGAAGAGGATTTTCCTTTGAATTCTGGGATGGGAAGAGGCCTGGGAATGATGAGGAGGTCTCCACCAGGATTCTCACCTTCTGTCAATCATCTGGTAGCATTTCTTCAGCCAGCCCAGGCCTGGCATCCTCCTGCGGGGCGTGGCCCCGTTCAGGTACACGATCATGTAGTCCTCGGCCACCAGCAGCTCCAGGCTGCTGATCACATACCTGGCAGGGGGTGACCAAAAGGGACCCAAATGAGACTCAAAAAACATCCTTTGGATTTCTTCAAGTCCCCCTGAAGCAGCTCCAGACCCTTTTCTTTGCAAGGCTTGGGAGAGGTTTGGTGTCCCGGGGTGTCCCTCAGGGATCAGCAGTTTGTGCCCTGATGGACACCCCAGCTCCATTCCCTGCCCAGCAGCAGCATCTCCCAGCTGGGGAGCGCCCCAGCCTGGATGTGAGCCCATCCCAGGCATCATTAACTGGAATATTTGAATGCTTGAGCTTGCTGGACTCGAAACTGGTGTCCCACCAGTGCTGCAGCCCACTGGGAGAGCTGGGCTGGGATCCAGACTGCTCCCAGCTGAGATTCCTGATGCCACGACCCCAGGGAAGCTGTGGTGCTGTTCCCCTCAGCCCCCTGTCCCTGGCAGGGCACTCACAGGAAGAGGTTTTCCATGATGTAGTGGTAATCAGCCAGGTTGCTGTCCGGGAGGTAGCAGGCAGCAAAGACGATGATGGCATTGAGCCCTTCTCCGTAGTACCCTGGCAAAGAGACACAGGTGACACTTCCCAGGGAAAGGGGTGGCAGCTGAGGGGAAAAACAGCACTGGGATTTGGTCCTGGGCTGGGTTTTGTGTCTCTGCTCAGCTCCAGGTGAGCATTTCTCTCCTCAGATCTCTTCCACTGTGAGATTTCCTCCTGGTTTTGGTTATAATGTGGGTTTGGGGTTCAGAGAGGGGATCTGGGGGTTTTAAAGCTGGGTTGTTCCTTGGCTTTGCTTGGATTTTGGAAACAAATCTCCTGATTCTGGCTGTAATGTGGGTTTGGGGTTCAGAGAAGGGATTTGGGGGTTTTAAAGCTGGGTTGTTCCTTAGCTTTGCTTGGATTTTGGAAATAGATCTGACTGCACACGTGTGGACCCTGCAGCATCTCAGGGACTGGCATAGTCCCTCCAGATGTTCATTCTACAATCACTAAACATTCTTAGCACCACCTGAGCACTTTTGTGCTTCTCTGCCACGCCAAGGTACCAAACAAGGAGAGATTTCCCCCCTAAACAGGGTCCAGCCAGCCTGGGTGTCCCCTCTGGCGTGACACAGAGGGACAAAGCCATGCAGGGAGCCAGGCTGTGGCCTCACCTCCGTGTGTCACCACTCTCATGTAGGGTTTGATCATCTGGAGGTCGATCCTGTGCTCCTGCTCGCCGATGATGACGGTTCTCCAGAGCCGGCCGTTGGTGGCACTGCCATCCTCTGTCCCCCCGTCCCCAAACAGGTCTGCACTGTCCCCAGGCATGTTCTTGGCCGTGGCCACGGGGGTGTCATCTGGGAAAGGGACAGAGAGTTCTGCCTTGAGGGGGATGTGGGAAGAGCTTTGGTAACCCCAGGGATGATGCTCTGATGATGTTTCACCTCCAGCCTTGAGCTGTGTGAATTAATGGGTTTTAATCTTGCTCTGTTGCCCAAATATCATAGGAATAACTTTAAAATCTCCCTCTGCTTATCAGTCCTCAGCTGCTGGTGGTGAATTGTGTCAAAAGTCTTTAAAATGAGGCTAAAAACCACCCCAGCCCCTGGAAATGTTCACCAGAACCAGCCTTTTACCTTCCCATTCCAGTTCGTTCCCATTCCCCAGGAATTCGAGGGAATCTGTCTCATCAGGGGTTTCAATGTCATCCACATTAATGTCCAGGTCATCTGGTGTGTCCAGGAAGTCGTCAGAGAGGATGGAGCCCTCGCTCTGGTCCAGGGAAATGTTGATTTCAGGTGCAACAAGTGTCTTCCTCTTCCGATGGGCCCCGTTAAAGTTCAGAGTGTTGGGGGGAGCTGGAGTTAGAAGGAAAACAACTGACAGGGTGTCCTGCTCCTGGATGCACAGAGCAAGACATCACCATGGATAATTCCATGATGGGACACGGGTCTGGAACCCTCAGGGTGCTGGATCAGGACTGGGAGGCACTGGCATGGGAGTGCCCACACCCCTGGGATCCCAATTTCCTCCCCAAGCTTCTCAGGAAAGATGAACAACTTCAAATTCCTGCTGGTTTCCTCTCCCACGTGAGAAATT
>VXAX01001404.1:125671-157591 GCA_013399835.1 Leptocoma aspasia | reverse complement strand
AATTCCAGCCCAGCTCCTCCCCACCCTCCCAGCCAGGAATTCCTTCCCAATATCCCATCCATCCCTGCCCTCTGGCACTGGGAAGCCATTCCCTGTGTCCTGACCCCCCATGCCTTGTCCCCAGTCCCTCTCCAGCTCTCCTGGACCCTCTTTGGAAGGTTCTTGTTGACCCTCATGACATTCCCATGGGCTCCCTCCTCCAGGTTCTCCAGGTCAGGAGTTGATTCTCTCCAAGGATGGAGACTCCACAACTGCCCTGCCCAATCTGCTCCAGCATTTGGCCACCCTTAAGTTTAAAAATACCTAAAATATAAAATTTCTCCTCTGTTTAAAGGGAATTTCTGTGTCTCCACTCATGCCCTGGCCTCTTGTCCACTCACTGGGCACCTCTGGGAAGAGTCTGGCTCCAATCACTGGAAGCTTGGTGGGCTGAAATTAAGATGAAACATTTGTTGTAGGGAAAATAAAAGTTATTTTGGGTCCTTTGAAATTATTTACAACTTGAACCAAAACCAAAAGGCGTATTTTGGGGATGAAAAGCTGCAGCTTTGTTTGAGATATGCTTGAAATTAAACGCTTTGCCTTTTATTGAGCTGTGGCATTTCCCAGTTGAAATCTGCCTGCCTTTAATTAAAAAAAGCAGGGGACCACAAGAGCCTTCAAAGATGCATTTGCAAGCCCAGAAATGTTTTATTTTGGGGAGAACAAGATGTTTTCATTGACTCCACTTAAGGAACAAAGAAAAAAACCTGTTTTGCTGGGACAAATGGGAAGGTTTCATTCTGGGTTGACCTAAAGAGGAAATATCTCACTTTTCCTAATTTTTTAATTGAATCTCCAAAGGCCAGAGCAGCTGTTTGCACAGTCCAGGCTTTGAGAAATCCCTGGAAATGTCCAAGGCCAGGCTGGATGGGGTTTGGAGCAACCTGGGTCTGTGGAGGAGGAGATCCACGGCCACCTCCCACAGGAACCATCCTTGGGCGATGTTTTGGGGGTGAAAATTGACTCTGCAGAGACAAAGCAGTGGGGGGGGGGGGGGTTACTTGACCGTCTCACTTTAGATTTGAAGCCTTAAATCAGACCCCCAAAAGCATCTGGGAGAGATTCTGGCCCTGAAACACTTGGGGCTGGTGTTTATTCCAAGTGTGATGAGGGGGCAGCAGGGCCTGACCTGCTCCCGGCTCTTTGTTTACATCTCCTCAGGAACAAAACCTCACCCCCTCCCTGGTGATCAGCAACAAATCCTCCTTCCCCCGGCCTCCTGGGCTTCCCAGGGCACGAGAACACACAGAAAGGCAGAACCAGAGCTGTCCAGGGAGCAGTTTTGGGGTGTTTTGGCTGAGCCTGGCCCAGGGTGGGATTGTTCGGTCTCAGGCCTTGGCTGCTGCCACACCTGCTGGGCCCGGTGGGGCTGTGAGTGCACAATGCAGATTTTGGAAGTTCCTCGTGTTTCTGTAGGATGTTTCCAGCTCCTGAGGTCTTTGTTCTGTTCCCAGCTCCTGGCTGGAGCAGCCTGGGCAGGTCCAGAGGGTGAGTGGTGGGTGTGATCCCACCTGGGCCCACAGGGAATTCTCTGAGGGAGCAACATCCATGGGCAGAGCTGGGTCTCGTTCTGGGATCTGTTAGAGGAGCATGTGGGGGTTAAAGCTGATTTGGGTTCAGAGGAGACCACGGAGGGGAAATTGCTTGGGGTTACCGAGGGCTTTTGGCTCAGGAATTCCTTCCAGCTGGAGACAGGGAGAGGATCCGGGATATCAGGATCAAATCCCTGTCAAATCCCAGACTGACATCCCAGATGTCAAATCCCTTTGTCCTGTTCTTGGGTGTCTCTGGAGCTTGTTTTGATCCCTGCTAAAGAGAAGCATTGAGGGATCCTGTGTGAGGACCACGTCCCTTGGCTCATTTTTGGGGTCATTTCCTGCTGCTTTGGCAGTGCTTTCCTCTCCAGGGAGCTGATCCTGGACCCCGAGGCAGCCAGTTCAGCCCTGCTCTCTGGATGATCTGGAAGCCCAAACTTCCATCTCAGCACTGAGGGAGAGGAGAGGAGCCTGATCCTGCTCAGGTGTAGGTGGGGATGGATGGCTGGGACTGACCCTTCCCCACCCCAACGCTGCCTTCTCATTAATTCCCCTCCAAATATTCCCTCTGAGCTTTTCTCTCCCTGCAGTGCCCCTGCTTTGCTGCTTCTCCCCTTCCTCTGCCTCCTCATCCTCTGTAGGAAGCAGCTCCCAGCTCCTTCCAAACTCAGTCTGTCCCCGCAGTTTTCCAGTTCCTGGAGTTGTGGAGGGAAGGAAATGGAAGCAAACGAGCAAATGGGCCGTGAAACCCAACATCAGGCAGGAATGCGGCTTTCCGAGGCTGGAATGGGCAAATTCCTGCGGGAGCAGAGCCAGGAAGGGTTTTCCCCTCTGCTTTAGGATATAAAGTTGGGGGTTTTTGTGCTGCATTAAGTTTGACAGCCTGGATTGCTCTGAGCACAGGGATGTGATGGATGAGTGGCAGAGAAAACAAAAATCCCCTCATGGATTTGGGGAGGATTCCCAGAGATTCCTGCTGGGATTGCTGCTCCCCCGTGGAGGAGCTGTCTCCTCCTCAGCTGCAGTTTGGGGTCCCCCCTCTGTCCCGGCTCTGTTTAAGCCAGGTTTAGCTGGGCTTGTCTTTGGCCATCGAGGAGATGCCTTCCAACTCCAGGCTGTGTTTTATCCATGGGATGTGCTGAGCTGGAAGAGACCCACAAGGATCATCAGCTCCAGCTCCTGGCCCTGTACAAGACCAATTTTTGGGTCAATTCCTTCCCCGGTGGAGGGCAAAAGGAGCCTTGTGCCAGCGTTTGTCCTTGTTCCCTGACTTTTGTCCCCTCCTGGGGGGAAGCTGGAGAGGAGCTGGAATGGGAGAGGCTTGGGCTTGAGCCCTGTGCAAGGGAGTTTTGATCTTCATGGGGAGCTGTGGGTGATGTGAAATACCCAGAGCCATGAAATCATGGAATTGTTAAGGCTGGAAAAGCCCTCTGACATCATGGAGTCCAACCATCAACCCAGCACTGCCAAGGCCACCACTAAACCGTGTCCCCAAGTGCCACACCCACCTTTATTGAACCCTTCCAGGGATGGGGACTCCACCACTGCCCTGGCCAGCTGTGCCAGGCCCTGACCACCCTCTTGCTGAAGATATTTTCCCCAATATCCAATCTAAAGAAGAAATTTTCCCTCATACCCCATCTCCTTGAATGACCCAGTCCTTCCACTCAAAACCAGGCGGTGCAAAGTGGATCCTGTCCCTTGAGGAGATGCTCCAGCTCCTCCTGGCTGCTGACAGAGCCCGGGCAGGAGGTGCTTTTGCTCTTGTGTTTTATTATCTGCTCATAAACATTTATTCCTGCTCTTCCCGAGGCACAGGGAGCCTGCCCGTGGTGATAAATCCTGCTGCCAGCCCCTGCCCCGAGCAGGGAAGGACATTCCTGGCTTTGGGATTCCCAGGCTGCTGACAGGTGACACAGCCTGCCCCGGTGACCTTGACATTGATGTGGGGAGGGTTAATTAGGGCTCTGCTCTGCCTCCCTGCTCCCTGATTAATTCCAGCCAGGTGTCCACGGTTCAGGTCTTAAAACAACAACTGCTGGAGAGTCTGGGAACACTTAGCCAGGCCTCACGCTGCAATTCCAAGTATGGATAAATATTTGCACCTCTGTGGCTGTGAGACACCTTGGAGAGATGAAGGCAATGGCTGGGGGAGTCCTTTCCAAGGGAAAAGATGGATTTCCTGGGGAGCAGCGGTGCTCCAGCAGCAGGCAGGGCTCGTGGGCTCCTTTTGCAGCTCTGCCTGGGTGGTCTTGGGGAAGATCCCGGGGTTTTGGGAGCTGCAGGGGGGGTTTCATCCCACAGCACCTCCCAGGGAATCCAAACACGCTCCCTCACAGCTCCTGGGCCGTGGTTGCCCCCAGTGATGGATTTCCATGGGAGAATGAAGAGGGGAAATGCAGAATCCAGGGAATGTGCAAAGCCCCTTTCTTGGGGTACCCTGAGGAAAGGCTCAGCCAGCCCAGAAAATCCATTTAATTCTGTGAGTTCCCGTTTCCATCTCGGTGTGGTTTGAGGGCTGTCAGGTTCTCTCTTCCCCTAAAATACTCCAGAGGTTTCCAGCTCTGACTTTCACCCCTGTGAGTGAATTTCTGGCTTTCAGCAGCATGTGATGAGTACCAGGATGACAGAAAAATCGTGTTTGCTTTCAGACCAGGGCAATCCAGGTTTTCCAGGCCTCCTTCATACCTGGGAAATCCAAGGAATTCAG
This sequence comes from Leptocoma aspasia, assembly GCA_013399835.1. NCBI lineage: Eukaryota > Metazoa > Chordata > Aves > Passeriformes > Nectariniidae > Leptocoma > Leptocoma aspasia. The sequence goes on along the minus strand of VXAX01001404.1, from coordinate 153,304 downwards.
CTACCTGCTCTTCTACACCTTTTATCATAGAATCAAGTTGGAAGAGACCCCTAAGATCACCCAGTCTAACAATCCAATGGCCCTGCTGGTGCTCCCCTGAACATTTTTTATTTTTAAAAAATTTTTTAGCCTTTTTCCCCCCTGTGTTTAGGTCATGGGGAGCTGCAGACCTGACCCTCATCTGGCCAGTGACAGCAAAACTAAAACCCAGCCCAGGGTTGTGATTGACTGGATTCAGGGATGTCTGGGCTGCAGAATCCTAATTATTTGGGCAAATAAGGAACCTCACAAGAGGGCTCTTCCCTCCTGAGTGTGATGGAGTTGTTCTGCCCCTCTGGGGAGTCTGTGCTGTATTAAAACCCTCGTAATAACTTCACAGGCGTTTCCACATTCAAGTGATCATAATAATGCTCATAAAGCACACTCCAGAGTGAAGTATTTATGAATTATTTGACTTAAAGTAGGGGGGGAAAGAAAAAGTAAGTTAAAAAAAAACGAAGAAGAAGAAAAGACCTGGGCTGAATTAATAGCTCAGGGAGAACCATAAATTGAGAGGAATCATATTGCAGAGGGTAATTTTGTGTGTGCAATAAAAGCAACGTTTATGGCTCTGCTGCTTAAATTTGGTTGGGATGTTTTTGAAGCAAAGAGCTTTGAAATAACTTATAATTTTTCTCCTTTCATTTTTATATTGCCTGGAAGAGAAACACCAGGCACGGCTGTGTCAGGCATGGAGTGAGGGCCCAGGTGGGAGCGCTGGGAATTCGGCAGCGTGGGCTGGAGCAGGTGAGGAGGGAGAGGAGGGAGAGCAGGAGGAAGCTCCAGGGCCCAGGGGAGATGCTCAGCCCTGGGCTGGCTCCCTCAGAGCCCATCCTGGGGTTTGGTAGCCACCTGGCTCCCATTCCCTGCTGGGCAATGAATCAGGGAGCAGGGAGGCAGAGCAGAGCCCTAATTAACCCTCCCCACATCAATGTCAAGGTCACCGGGGCAGGCTGTGTCACCTGTCAGCAGCCTGGGAATCCCAAAGCCAGGAATGTCCTTCCCTGCTCGGGGCAGGGGCTGGCAGCAGGATGTATCACCACGGGCAGGCTCCCTGGGCCTCGGGAAGAGCAGGAATAAATGTTTATGAGCAGATAATAAAACACAAGAGCAAAAGCACCTCCTGCCCGGGCTCTGTCAGCAGCCAGGAGGAGCTGGAGCATCTCCTCAAGGGACAGGATCCACTTTGCACCGCCTGGTTTTGAGTGGAAGGACTGGGTAATTCAAGGAGATGGGGTATGAGGGAAAATTTCTTCTTTAGATTGGATATTGGGGAAAATATCTTCAGCAAGAGGGTGGTCAGGGCCTGGCACAGCTGGCCAGGGCAGTGGTGGAGTCCCCATCCCTGGAAGGGTTCAATAAAGGTGGGTGTGGCACTTGGGGACACGGTTTAGTGGTGGCCTTGGCAGTGCTGGGTTGATGGTTGGACTCCATGATGTCAGAGGGCTTTTCCAGCCTTAACAATTCCATGATTTCATGGCTCTGGGTATTTCACATCTGGGCTGGGAGGTTCCTCTTCCCTCCTTTCCCAGCCTCAGGGGATGCCTTTCCAGGGATACCTGAGGCAGGAGGGGTCATCCCAGGCCTTCCTTCACCCCGGATTGGAAAGAAGGAAAAGGATTGGAAGGACTCTGCCCTTTAGCAAAGTAGGACAAAACTTCCAGTGGGACAAAACTTCCACCAAATCCCTAAAAGCTGTTCACAAGTGACAGTGATGCTTTGTGAAGGCTGACCTAGGACAGAGACTAGGCAGAGCTAAAGAATAAAGCAGGGATTTATTAAAAGGATTTCCTCCATGGATCCACCTTGGGCAGCACAAGAGCCCAGCCAGGGCTGCACCCAAGATGAACCAAAATGGTCCCAAAATGGACACCGGGCACGGGCTCTGGCACTTTTATCAGTTCTGCTCCATTTGCAGATTGCAGTTCATTGTCCAATTCCAGCTTTACCTTATCAAGTCCCATCCTTCTTGTTTTTCTCTCTTCAGCCCACGTTGTTTGTGCTCTTGGGCTGAGATTTGGATCATTTGTCCTTGGTCCCCAGCTGGAGAAGGAATTGTTTTGTCTCCCTGCTCTGTGCAGAGAGCTCACCATCCCTCAATGTGAAGCTCAGACCCACACACTAAAGCAGCACAGAATCTGCAAAATATAAAAGCTCAAACCTGAGGCATCAATGGGGAAGAATTTCCAGCCCTGAGGAAGAGGAGAAGGGAGAGTGGAGCTGGTTTAGGATGTGGCTCTGAGGATGTCAGGGATGACCCGCTCAGTGCAGCCACTGCTGCACCTTCCCCGAGTCCCTGCAGCTGGGGAGGGCCTGGATCTGCCAGGAAATGGGGCTGATTCAGGCAGCAGGAATGCAGACACCATCCCTCCTTGTTTTGGGGGGTGTTTTTTTGCTCCTTTCCTACATACCAGGATCAGGCAGAGCAGCCCAAAGCGAAGCCCCAGCTCGTAAATCCTCGCCGCTGCCAGGACCCGCAGGGATTTCTTCCCTCTGTCAAAGCCAGTCATCAAATCCCTCCCAACACGTTTTTAATGGGGGAACTGCAGGCTCTGAGGTTCCCTCTGGGACATCTGCTTGCAGGGAGACTCTGGCTGCCATCCCTGGCCCAGCAGCAGCCGGGGCTGTCCCACCTGGAAGCGTTCAGGGCTCGGGGTTGTGGCACCCACATGGAGCGAGCAGGGAGCTCCTGGGGCTCGGGATCTGCTCCCTCAGGGTGCTGGGGATGTTGCCCCATTCCTCATTGAAGTGTGACAAGCAGGGAGTGAGTAATGGCTGAGGAGAAACCATGGGAATTCCCAGAAAACCACTGGAATAAATCAGCTGGGCGTTGGAGGCGTTTGTCTCTTTGCTTTGAAATTTTCAGGTTACAAATTCAACACCTCAGGTGGTGATTTCCTCATGGGCTGTAGGATTCCCAGAAATATCACTGCTGGAGATGAGGACAAGAGGATCACCATCATCATCACCGTCATCATCATCATCACCACCATCATCATCATCATCATCATCATCATCATCATGGAACATCCTGAGCTGGAAGGGATCCAGAGGGATCCACGTGGCACTTCACATTTAGTGGGAGTCACTTGGTCACAGGCTGGATTTGATCTTGCAGGTCTTTTCCAGCCCTAGTGATCCCATGATTCTGTGATATTCAATCCTCACCAGGCTCTGGTTCCAGAAAACAGATTAAACATGAAAACAGATTAAATATGAAAACAGATTAAACATGAAAACAGATTAAATATGAAAACAGATTAAACCTTGCACTGAAGATGTGAAGTTGGGATAACACAAAGCTGGACACCCTGGGCTGGGATCCTCCCTGGCTTCATTAATGAGAGCAACCAAAAAATTAACACTGGGCAAGTTGATTTCTCATGTCTGCTGCTGGATAAAGTTCAGCTTGGGGGACTTTTTAACCTTAAACCAGACATTTTCAGGTCTGGGTTAAATTACTCCTCCACAGGCTGTCATTAGAGAATAAAAGGAGCAGGTAATTTTAACATTTTTGAACAACTGCCCAGATTAAATTTTTTGAAGAAGAAACCTCTGTGAGCACTCATGGACGCAGAGAGGAAGCCATGAGGGGCTGGAATGCTTTGATTTATGAGTGGGGCTGGGGATGCCCAGGAAGGAGCAGGTCCTTGGACAGCGGCCACAGCAGCGAGGGAGGCTTGAAAGCCCTGCCGAAATCTTTGTGGTCAGAGGGTTTCACTGCTGCTCTGATCCCTCTCTGATTATCAAACAGAGCCCAAATTCCTTCCTGATGACATGGAGGAGGGAGAGCATTACCCGAGAAGCCAGCTGATGGATTCAGGGTGAGAGGGATACAGCTGAAGGTCCTTTGGTTTTTGGGGGAGGAATTCCGTGCTGAGGTGACTCATGGAGGCTCCTGCAGAGCTCAGGATGTTGTTTTATTCTCACTGTAGACGTGGCCATTGAACCACAGAATCCCAGACTGGCTTGGGAGGGATCTTAAATTTCATCTCATTCCACCCCCTGCCATGGACAGGGACACCTTCCACCATCCCAGGTTGCTCCAGGCTCTATCCAGCCTGTCCTTGAAGCCATTTTTAAAGGGTAAAACAACTTCCTCATCCATGACACATTTTGCAGAGTTGCTGCATCCCCCAAACTGGAAGAGAAAACCCCAAACAGCAGCACAGTGTGAAGCCAGGGCTGTTTGGACCTCTCTCTTTTCCATTTTCCAGGGGTGAATGAGGCGGGAAATGAGACACATCACGTGCTGTGCTCCGCTCAGTCCCCAAACCTTTACAAACCAGGAAAGCCTGACCCCTCGAGAGGCTGAGCAGTGGGGGAAGCAGCAGCAGCAGCAGAAGCATCTTGACCCCATTTGTGGAGTGAAGAGCAGCAGGATCAGTGCTGGGACCTCGCTGTGCTGGCTGCAGGCAGGAGCTGGCGGGGGCAGAGCTCCAGACACCCCTGGCTGGTGTGAACGAGGCTGGAGGAGGGTCCCGGGGGGGAAGGGGGGTTGTGAGCCACCCCCACCACATGTGCAGGGAGGTTGTGGCTGCCTCTGAGCGAGTGCAGCTGACGAGCCCAAAATACATTTCCCCCTGCACGGAGTTTTTGTTCTCTCAGCTCTGCCTGGCTGCAGCCCCCCAGCACCAGGGAGGGATGTGCTGGAGAGGGTCTGGCATTGGCAGCTTCTCCCAGGAATGGTGCAGAGCAGGCTCCAGCAGCTACAGCAAGGGATTGACAGAGTCAGAATCATCAAATCACGGCCTGGTTTGGGTTGAAAGGACCTTAAAGCTCATCCAGTCCTACGCCATGGCGTGGGCAGGGACACCTTCCACCAGGGCAGGCTCTGGTTGCTGCTCTCATTTCTGCTGAGTCCCTTTCCAAACAGACAGGCTGAGATCAGGAGTTTGGGGTGGTGCCAGCCCGTGCAAGGAGTTGCCCTGAATCAAATCCCTGGGCAGACAGACTCTGGTGGGGTTTGTAAAACACTGAGCACCTTCTTGGCAGAGCTGCAGTAAATAAGAGTGAGTAAAAAAAAAAAAAAAAAAAAAAAAAATGTNAAAAAAAAAAAAAAAATTGGCCTGGTCTCCTGGGACAGGGGGAGCTCCTGGCCCAGCTCCTTCCCAGCTCTGTGGAAAAGGGCTTATGGCTGGACTGAAGGGGAAAAAATCCTCAATTTGATGAAGTTTGATTCATGAAGTAAGGGGAAAATGGCTCAGAGAGGAGGATGGGCCCAGAGGGTGTTTCTGTGTGCTGGGAGACGACCTGGATGTGTCACATCCCATGGGCAGGGACACCTTCCACTGCTCCAGCCTGGCCTTGGGCACTTCCAGGGATCCAAGGGCAGCCACAGCTGCTCTGGGCACCCTGTACCTCCCTCACAGGGAGTAATTCCTTCCCAAAACCCCATCCATCCCTGCCCTGTGGCAGTGGGAAGCCATTCCCTGTGTCCTGTCCCTCCAGGCCCTTGTCAAACTGGCAAAGAGCTCCTGGTCCAGCCTGGGAAGTGCAGGATGCTCTCCTGGCAAAGCCCAGCCCAGGGCTGGTGAACATCTGATGCCTCACAGGGGGGATGCTGGTGCATCCAGATGTTTCCACAGCTCAGACCCACACAGGCACCAAAAATAAGATAAGACAAAAATAATTCCCAATAAAGCTCGCCTCCTAAAGGCAATAAATAACCCTGAGCAGATGCTGGCTGCTCCCAATCCAATTATCCATCAGCAGGGCTGTGAGGGAAAACACACCAGCCTCATTTGCTGGGACCTGGGGCTTCAGCCTCTGCCAGTTTTTGGCCTCCCACCCTGCCCCAAATGCAGCAGAGCTCTCCTGGAGCAGGACATCCATGGGCAGCTCTGCAGCCCCAGGGCTCTGCTGCTGTGGGAATTTCACTCTGCAGTAACCAACCCTGAGTCCCTTGTCCCCACAGCAGGGCTTTCAGGAGCTCTGGGGTGTGGGAAAAGCCTCCTGCAGCCCAGCAGAGAATCATGGAATGGTTTGGGTTGGAAGGGAGCTTAAGGATCATCCAGTGCCACCCCTGCCATGGGCAGGGACGCCTCCCACTGTCCCAGGCTGCTCCAAGCCCTGTCCAGCCTGGCCTTGGGCACTTCCAGGGATGCAGGGGCAGCCACAGCTGGGCCTCCCCACCCTCACACCAGGAGGATTCCAGTCAGGATGGGACTCAGAGCCTTTGGGGCACCCCAAAGCCAGCTGGACCCTCTGTGTCCAAGGAGCACAAAGCTGTGGGAAGGTGTCTGAGCAGGGCAGGCTCTTCCTGCAGCTTGGCCACCCACTGGGACACTCTGGGAGCCTCCCCAGGAATCAGTGGCCACTCTTTGAACCCTGCAGCCACGGCTGGTGGTGGTGGGGAGCTGCTGGAAGGGGGCTCCACGTGACAGCAGTAAAAGTGTTCCTGGAGGGGTGCCCTCGCCAGAGTAAATCGTTGGCAGCCACACGCTAATTCCCTTCCCGTAAACAAAGCGAGGCAGAGAAAAGCAGCAACAGCCTCAGCTGCCTCCTCCTTCCCCCCAGAGCAGCCCCTGCACACCCACCCCCCATCTGGAGCTCATTGGGGGCAGCTGCTGGAAGGATGGGGCTGGGATCCAGCAGAGCTGTCGGCAGGGAGCTGCAAAAACGGGGCCCAGTTTGGGCTGGGAGCTGGGGTCACACCCCTGGTGGGAGATGGAATCACAGCTGGACTCGATGGTCCTTGGGAGTTCCATGGAGCAGAAAAGAGAGGTGGCCACCTCGGGTTTTTAGGGCTGCTGGAAGGAACCTCTGCCTCACCCACTGGAGCCACAGCTCAACCCTTCAGACCCCAAGGCCAACTGTGCTTTTACCTCCTGAATGCTTTTCAGCCCTCGGCCACTTTTTTGGTTGGGTTTGGTTTTTTCTTTTGGTGAAGACCAAGGGCAGACAACTGACAAATCACCCTTAATCCACCTGAGCTGTTAAATCTCCTGGTAATCCCTCCCCAGCGCTTCTCCCCTCCTCTTGGGCCCATCAATCAGCTCCTGGGTGTCCATCTCCCCTTTGGAAAACCTGGGGACCTCCCACAGCTTCCCTGTGAACCCAGAGAGGGGTCAGTGCACTGAGTAAACTGGTGGGGAGGGCAGGTCCTCATATTTATATGGAAACCCATTAGCTGGGAATATTTTATCTCCCTTCAGGCTGGAAGCAGAGGCTGGGGGTGATGGGAGGGTTCTGGGCAGTGCTGGAGCTGCCTCTGGAATGCCCTGGTTTGCCCTCCACGCTGGTGGCTGGTTTATCCAGCATGTTCTTAATGCCACAAAGTGAGAAAAGTGGGTGCTGAAGGTGTTCAGAGAGGAAAAAAAGAGCTGAGAGCCTTCCCTGCTGGATTTTAAAGCCAAACAAAAGCTTCCAAACCAATCTGGATCCCTCCTGGCTGGTGTGTTTTAGGCAGCTGGTCCCTCTGTGGATGATGTCCTTCTCCAGGCCCAGGATGGATTCTGGAGGTGGTATTTTCAACCCAGCCCTGACAGCATCACATGGCGATTACTAAATCCTGAGAAATGTGGGATCTTGGCTCTTGAGCTGGGAATTTGATGATTTCAAGGAATGGGCAGGACAGGGAGAGCTGGGGGAGCAGAGCTGGGCTGCTCTGGATCAGGGGAGGGAGGATCAGTTGTCCCAGGGAACACAGCTTTTTGTTGAATTTACAGATGGATTTGGGCATGCTGGAGACACCCAAGCCTCCCTGATTCCCAAAAAATGATGTGATTCCTCCCTGGGAGAGCTCCACGAGGAGCTGAGATCCTGGAAATGCAGAGGATCTAGGATGCAATAAAGACAGAGCAGAGCCATGGGGCAGCCTGGGGAGGGACAGTGGGGATGAGGTCTGGGCCACTCCAGGAGCCTGAGGGGATGCAGATTTTGGGGGATTGCTGGTGCTCAGGGCTGGTTGCCAACCCCAGGCTCCCATCCCAGTCTCCCTGCTGACATCAAAGGGCTCTGGATCAAGCCTTGATAAATTTGTTCTTAATGGTTTCTTCTTTTTGATCTGCTGTTCATGAGCTGTGCCATGAGCCTGGAAGACCAGGAACTCATCTCTGGATGCCAACCAGGGCTTGGGACCTGCTGATGTTGTGGGGTTGGGCCCCTGACCCCTTCCACACGTAAAATTCAGCAGGGTGAGAGCTCCCATTAACATTTATTTTCTGTCTGCAGGGAGAAAGGCTGAGAGTGATGAGGGGCATCCTGTTTGGACAAGCCCTACCCAGTCCTACCCACTGGAGCTCAGCTGCACGTTCAGGACTCCCACTGAATCCACAATCTGCCTATCAGTGATCATCTCCCAAAACATCTTTGTTTTTGGAAAGCCTCAGCAAAACATTCTGAGGAGCCTGAGCAGGGAGACCACAGCTGTGTGTCCAGGCAGAGCTCCCTGGTGAGTCCTCACAAAGGAATTCTCCATTCCTCCCACTGCTTTGCCCTCCCCAAAGTGACTGGGGCAGGGAAAAGGAGAATTATTCCCGGGTAGACTGTGCAGAAGCTTTTTAAAGGAGTTGGAGGAACTCTTTTTTTTTTTTGGTTAATTTTAATGGAAACATTGAACTCCTTGGTACCAGCAGAGATCTCTGGGGCTGTGAGCTGTGTTCCTGTTCCCTTGGAGTCTCTCTTTTCCTGGGACAGGGTGAATTATGAGATAGATCATAGCCCTGGGATTGGATTTTCAGTAGCCCTGGGCTATGGATTTTCTTCCCGTGCTCCTATGCAGTGGGGAACAGAACAGAGCCAGGACAAGGCTCTAAAACCTTCCCATTGTCATCTGACTGTGCCAAACAATGCCCTTCAAACACCACCTGATGGCCCAAGGAGGGCCCAGCAGAGCAGAACCTGTTCCCAGCAAAAAGCCTGGGTGCTGCAGTGGAGATGGGAGCCAGGCTGGGTCACGTCAGGGACCACAAGGAGCCAAAGTCCATGCATCCAGTGTGTTTGCAAATCCATTGTTGTGGACTGGGGACCTCTTGGAAGGTCAGTGGTCTCACCTGTCCACCTGCTCAGAGACTCTCCAGAATCCCTGAGGTTGGAAAAGCCCTCCAGGATTACCGAGTCCAACCTGTGCCCAATCCCCACCTTGTCACCCAGCCCAGAGCACCGAGTGCCACCTCCCCTCCTTCCTTGGACACCTCCAGGGATGAGGACTCCAAACCCCCCTGCCAAGGCCTGCCCACCCTTTCCATGGAGAAATTCCTCCTGATGTTCAAACTGACCCTAGCCTGGCACAGCCTGGGGACATTCCCTCTTGTCCTGTCCCTGCTGTCACCCCTGGGTGAGCGGTGTCTGCTCAGGGCTGAGCTGAGCTGAGCTCAGCTCCTCCCTGAGCTCACCTGGACGAGAGCTCAGCATCCGAATCCATGGGGTCAGGAAGGGCAGGAACCAGGAAGCTCCTCCAAAACACAGAGTTATTTGTCCTCAGACGTGGGGATTAGTGAGAGCATTCATCAGAAAACAATAACTCTTCATGTCAGCCCCACTGGGTCCTGCCAAGTCCATTACCCCAACGGCCTCTTTGTTCTGTCCCTGCTCCAGAGTCCCCTCAGGACTGAGCCATCCCTCCCTGCATGTCACGTCTGCCACTGGGAACAATCCTCGCTCCACAACTCTGGCACTGCTTTCCATGACTTCCCCATGCTTGCTCATTTATTTCATTTGTGTTAATTAACCCTGCTGAGCTCGAGCTCCTCGTGGTCCTGGTTTTAGGGGTACAAAAGTCTTGAATTTTCTACCTGCCTGAGGCTTCTTCTCTGCTGCTCCAGGGTCCTGCCACTTAAGGTTCCCCCTGGGGCTGGAAACTCAAATCTTTAAGCCTGTGCCATGGGGAAAGGACAGGAAGTTTCTCAAGTTTGGGATTTTTAGGCAGAATATTGAACCTCTGGTTCCTTCTCATGGCCAGGTGAGACCTCAGGGCGGCCAGGTCAGCTCGAGGTGAGCAAACCATGAGTTACAACCCCATCCCTCACACCGTGGTGTATTTTTGGTTCTCACCTGAGTGCTCCCAAGCCTGCAGGAGGCACCTGGGCACAGGTGACCCCCAGGAAACACAGAAGGCCTGGAACGTAAAATCTTCCACGCCGTGTTGGAATTTCCATCTCTTGCCCATCCAAACCACCTCAGACCTGTGCCAAAGTTCTCTCTGTGACTCTAATTCCAGACCAACCATCCGTGTTTACAGCTGGAGCTAATTAAGGCTGATAATTACACATAATGGCTGGTTTCCACTCAGCTCCAGGCAGGATCCATTCACTGTGGCCATGGCAAAGAACCAACCTGTCCCTGTCCCCCCCATGAGGCCTCTTCACCTGTCCTTAGAGGAGTCTGAGGTGGGATTTTGGGAAGAAATCCTTCCCTGTGAGGGTGGGGAGGCCCTGGCACGGGCTGAGAGGATCTCTGGCTGCACCATTAGTACAGATGAGCTGCTTTGAGATTTTCGATGAGGTCACCAATGGAAAGAGAAGGAAACACCCATGGCACGTTGTAATAGTATATAAAATAAGTTTTAGTACATATAATACATTTTATTATCTGTATATATAAATAAAAGTGGTATATCTGTGTATATATTTATATATAAATACATATTTTACTATATATATAAATAAAAGTGGTATATCTGTGTATATATTTATATATAAATACATATTTTACTATATATATAAATAAAAGTGGTATATCTGTGTATATATTTATATATAAATACATATTTTACTATATATATAAATAAAAGTGGTATATCTGTGTATATATTTATATATAAATACATATTTTACTATATATATAAATAAAAGTGGTATATCTGTGTATATATTTATATATAAATACATATTTTACTATATATATAAATAAAAGTGGTATATCTGTGTATATATTTATATATGATATATTTATACAGTGTGTGTAATGTGTACATTTATCACGGCCACACCAAGATGGCGGCCAAACCAAGATGGCGGCCCCAGTAGGCCGAGGCCTTCCAGGCCTGGTTTCTTTTCAGGAGAAGGAAAAGCCACAGCTGCTCCTGGCAGGCAATTCCAGCTGAGCACAGCCTGTCCTGTCACACGAGGGGCTCTGAGGTCTCCACGTGCCAGCTCCAGTGCTCCACAGGGACCGTCCCTTCAGCACCATGATGTCCCCCAAGGCCCCACGCTGCCCGTCCCCACCAAGCCATGAGCCCAGGGCCCTCTCCCACCCTCCCTGTGGTCCCTGGGCATCCATCCCTCCTCCTCCTACCCCTGTTCCACTGCTGTTTGCACATCCACGCACGAAGGCCAGGGAGGGATGGAAGATTCCCTTCAAGAAGCTCCTCGCCATCTTCCTCTTTAGCGTCACCTTCAGCCTCATCATCTCCCTTTGCTCGTACAGGACGTTGAAGCATCACTACCCCGTTCCCTCTGCCCAGAAATTCCCGAGCTGTGGGAACGCCAGCACCCCGCCCAGGGGTGGCCGCAGCCTGTCCATCCTGCTCTGGATGTGGCCTTTTGGCTTCCACTTCAACTTCACTGACTGCTCGCAGCTCCTCAGCTGCCCGGGCTGTCACTGTCACTTCACCGTCCGCCGCAGCCACTGGTGTCAGGCGGACGCCGTGATCCTGCACCACCGGGACGTGTACTGGGACAGGGAGCGCCTGGCCCGGCTGCCCCGGCTCCCGACCCAATCCTGGATCTGGTTCAACCTGGAATCTCCGAGCCACTCTTCAAACCTGAGCGACATGAACGGCCTCTTCAACCTGACCATGTCCTACCGGCGGGACTCGGACATCTTCGTGCCCTACGGGGAGCTGCGGCTCCTGGGACAGCCCCAGCCCGTCACCATCCCACAGAAGTCCAAACTGGTGGCCTGGGTGGTCAGCAACTGGCGGGAGGAATCGCGCCGGGTCAGGTACTACCAGGAGCTGAGGAAACACATCTCCGTGGATGTCTACGGCAAGAACCACACCCCGCTGTCCCACAAGCAGCTCCTCGCCACCATCTCCCAGTACGCCTTCTACCTGGCCTTCGAGAACTCGCAGCACCAGGATTACATCACCGAGAAGCTCTGGAAGAACGCGCTGTCCTCCGGCACCATCCCCGTGGTGCTGGGGCCTCCCCGGGAGAACTACGAGCGCTTCCTGCCCCCCGACTCCTTCATCCACGTTGACGACTTCGGCAGCGCCCGGGAACTGGCGCGGTTCCTGTTGGAGCTGGCCTGGGACCCCGAGAGGTACCGGGGCTACTTCCAGTGGCGCCGGTGGTTCCAGCCGGTGCTGGGCACGGGCTGGGCCCGGCAGCTCTGCAAGGCCTGTCACTTCCTGCACACCACGGAGCCCCGGTACCGCACCGTGCCCGACCTGGCCGCCTGGTTCGTGTAGCTGCTGGGACAGCAGCACCCAGTGCTGGGGGCTCAGCACCCCCGTTGTGCCCCTGCAATGTTTGGATGTGCTGGGAATGGAGGGACAAGAGGAGCGTTGAAGAGAACGAGAACAAGGAAGTCGTGGGGGTTTTTATGTCTTTGTTTTGCTGGAGAATGGAAGAGGAATTTGGGATGGGTTTGGCTGATCCCTGAAGAACTCGTTTTGCCGGTCTCTGAGAAGTTCAAAATTGTCCTCAGTGTCTGTGGACAATTTTGGAGCAGCTCCAGAGGTTGGAGAACCAAAGCGAGTGGCCAAGAGGGGAAGGTGGAACAGCAATTCCCATCACAAACCTGTCCCAAGGACTTTGTGCTGTCCTTGAAAGGGATGGCACTGCCAGGCTGCTGCTCCTGCTGCAGGGAAGGCTGGCCCTGATCCTCTCTCCCAGTCCCTCTCCTCTCTCCCAGTTCTTCTCTTCTCTCCCATTCCCTCTCCTCTCTCCCAGTCCCTCTCTTCTCTCCCAGTCCCACTCCTCTCTCCCAGTCCCTCTCTTCTCTCCCAGTCCCTCTCCTCTCCCAGTCCTGCAGCCCCACCCTGCCCTTGCTCAGCCCTGGGCTCTCCCTGGCCACCTTTGGCTGCTGCCTCAGGACGTTCTCCCCATCCCCACGGATCCCCCTGGACTCTCTGTTCTCCCAGCTGCTGATCCCTGAGCCCTCCAAAGGTCTGGCCTGACCCCAGGGGTTTTCCATGAGGGAAATCAGCTCCCAGCCCGGCAGTGCACACAGGGATGCAATTGTTTCCTCCATCAGCAGCATTCCACAAACATTTCCAAGAATTCCAGCTGCTCTTCCTCCTGCAGCCGTTCTGTAGGATCCTCCACAACCATCAAAAATCCCTTCTTTTCACCACCAGCCTTTGCCACCTTCACTTTCCCTCTGCTTCAGTAGAACACGTCTATCAGCACAAGCCAAGTGGAGATTTTTCTCACTGCAAGTTAATTTTGAGAAGCTCCAAGTGTTTTTTTTTTCTCACTGGGAAAATAATTTTGGGAAGCCCCAACACTGAGCATCCCATTTCCTGCCTCGTTCCTTTTTCCATTGCAAAATGACCAAAGGAATACCGAACATCATCTGGGAGCTGGGAATTCTAAACCAGGGCTTAAATGAAACTGTTTTACTTAAAGCAACAAAAATTTGCCACCTACACTACGAAAGCTGACAAAACACACCTCATCTCCCAGGAATTACACCCAAAACCATCCCTGATCCCAACACTTCCCAACTTCACATTTTTTCCCTGCGACCACTGTTTTCATCCTAAATTTTTTTTATTCTTTTTTTTTTGTGCTCTTTGAGGAGCCAGATTTACAAGCAGCCCTCTGCTGTTAGATCATTAACCTTTAATTTGTCCGTTTTTTATATTTATTTATTTGATTCTGGACAGGCTGGCAGCGGGATTTGGGTTTTCCTGGGTTTTTCTGGAGCGCGCACACGCCGTGCACGCGCACAGGGGGAGATTTATGGCTCTCCAAAGATTCTTCCTAAAATATTTACAAAGTGGAGCTCGGAGTGGGAATGTTTGACTCGGCCATGGCTGTCAGGCCTCTGGGTGGCATGAAGGGGGAATATAAACAGACCTTTTTTTCCATTCCCAAAAGAAAATCCTATAAACCTTTTATCCTTTTTTTTTTTTTTTTAATTTTCTTCCCCCTTCCATTGTTCTCCATTTTCCAGTGTCAGGTTAGAACGTATTTTGGAGTGAAAATGAAAATAAATTCTGTTTTTCTGGACAGACTGGGCTGGGACTGGTGGTGTTAAAGGACAGAGATTATTTCCTTTTCCCTTTCCCTTCCCCTTCCCATTTCACGTGATTTCCTCAGAATTTTCACTTTTTTGAGCCAACTCATTTGGAAGCTCATTTCCCAGAAGGGCCAAAGCTGATTATTTCTGGGTTTTTCCCCCAAAAACCCCAAATTCACCCTTTCCTTGGCCATCCCCATTCCCATGGCAGGGACTGACCATCACTCAGCAATCATGACAGAGAAGAAATCTATAAAATCCTTCTTTTATTCCCACGTTGCCACGAGGATGGAACAGATCATACCCGAGTTCAGGTTTGCTTAAAAAAAATAATATCAAACAGCTTTTTATTTTATTTCATTTTATTTCACCTTGCTTTATTTCATTTCCCCCCCCTCAAGGTTCAGGATAAATGGTACAAATGTAATAAATGTAAACTGCACTTGGCACCGTCGGGGTCAATAAATAACATAAAAAAGGGAGCGAGCGCGGGAGGCGTTTGGGAGGCGGCGCTTTGGGGTCTAAATAAATAACATAAGTTACTTCCAATAAATAGCAGTATCCAAAATACAGATGCATTGCATCCACTTCTGCAGCCGGGCACGGGCCCGGCGATTCCGGAGGGGGAACAGGAGAATCCGGATGGTGCTGGCAGTGCTGGAACAGGAATCCCTTTTCCCCTTTTCCCCCTTTTCTACCTTTTTTTTCCCTTTCCCCACTTTTTTCCTCCTTTTTTTCCTTTCCGCCTTTTTTCTTTTTATCCCTTTTTTGTTTTTCCCTTTTTTGTTTTTCCTTTTTTTTACTTTTCCCCCTTTTCCTTTTATTTCCTTTATTCTCTTTTTATTTTTTCTCTTTTTCACCCTTTTTTCCCTTTTTCCTTTTTTCCCTTTTCTCTTTAGCCTCTTTTCCTTTCTTTTCCTTTTATTTCCCTTTTACCCTTCCCCTTTTTTCCTTTATTATTTTTCCTTTTTGTCCTTTTCCTCTTTTTTCCTCTTTCCCTTTTTACCTTCTTTCCCCCATTTCCACCTTTTCATTTTAATTGCTTTCTTTCCCTTCTCCCCTTTTTTTTTCCTTTTCCCCCTTTTCCCTTTTTTCTCCTTTATCTTTTTTCCCTCTTTTTCTTTTTTCTCCCCTCTTTTCCCTTCCTCCCTTTTTTCCTTTTCCCCCTTTTCTCTTTTTTCTCCTTTATCTTTTTTCCCTCTTTTTCTTTTTTCTCCCCTCTTTTCCCTTCCTCCCTTTTTTCCTTACCCCCTTTCTTTTCTTTTTCCTCCCCCTCCCCCTTTTTCCCCCTTTTTTAAAATTTCCTTTTCCCCCCTTTTCCCCTTTTTTCCCTCCCTCCTCTTGGGCCTCCCCTTCAAGGCCACGCTTTGTTTAGCCCAGAAGGAGAACACGTGGCAGCCCCGTTCCCAATTTACAGCGGGCAGAAAGCTGAGGCTCTGAATCCCACCAAAATATCATTTATCTTGATAAATTGGGAAAATCCTTCCTCCCCAGCAGGATTCTGGAGCTGTTTAAACCCAGAACATTCTCTCTGCCAGCGCTTTCACCGAGTGGCAGCGACGATGTTGGACCCGTTTCCCCCCCGTGGATCCCAAACTGGGAGCGAGACCCTGGGAGCAAATGGGGTCCCGAGAGATTTGTGGGATGTGTGGATCTGATCCCGATCCTTCCCCAAGGAATGGATGTGTCCTGATGGAAAACCCACTGGAAATCCCAGAGCTCACCGTGGCAGGGCTGGGAGAACACAGCCCTGGGACTTTGCGCTGTCACAACCACCGGGATCACTTCTAACACCTCCTCGTGTTTCCAAACCTCCTGCTATTCCAAACCCTCCTCTCCTGGGAGGAGCTGCAGCCCCAGACAAGCAAAAACACAACCCCAAAATCCCCTCAACAGCTGTTGCACACTGGTTATTATTATTATTAATAATATTAATATTAACCAGTACATGGGATGCTGAGGAAGGAGCCAGATGAGATTCTGCTGTGGCTTTGAGGAGGGAATTTTCCACTTTTTTTTGGTTGTTTTTTTTTTTTTTCTTTGGTTTGGTTTTTTTTTGAACAACCCTCTTTNTTTTGCATTGTAGACATTCTTCCGGACAACTCCAGCTCCTATTACAGCAGAGAGGGCTGGAGAAATGGAAAGCATTAGGGAAACCTCAGGCTTTCTATTGGAACCACATTTCCAGGGCCGGGTGGCAGCGGGATGGCACCGGGACAGCTGGAGGAGCTCCATGAGGAGGAGGAGGAGCCCTGAAAAAGACGTGGAAACAGAATCCATCCTTTTGGCCACAACACGATGCCCCAGCTCACCCCATCGGGGAGTTTTGTGGCTGAAAATCCCAGCTGTTCCCAAAAAAACCCAGCAGGAGCAGCGTGAGGCAGATGGGGAACATCCCCTCCACACGGGCCAGAGCTCCACTGCCAGCAGGGGGAAATTTAAAAAAAAAAAAAAGCGCAAAAAATGATGGATTGGAGCTATTCCTGCTAGTTTTAACACACCATTACATTGAGTCAGGTTTTCCTCCCGGTTTTGGGGGCTCCAAGCTGGATTTGCACTGGGAATGGGGAGGTTTTAGCAGCTGGGAGATGTCCCAGCACAAGATGCTGCTCCCTTGTCCTCTCGTCTTCCTGCTGCTCCCACCACCACCCTGGCAAGAAGAGGGTCCCTTGGGCCGGGTGCCCACCATCAAGGCACCCTAAATCCCTGGATTCTGCCAAAAAAACCCCAAACCAGGGTGCAAACGTGAGCAGAGGCAGCTCCTGCTCCAAATCCTCCTCTGCAGCACCAGGTCCTGCACTGCTTCCACACCACCTTCCCTGCTCTGCTTCCATTGCTTTTATTTACTGCAACAAAACTAATTTTAGTTTTATAGCAGCGAGACCTGGAAAGCACCCAAGCCCTTGAGAGGACAGTTATTATCATTATTATCATTATTATTATTAGATTTGGGTGCTTTTGTTTCCTTCAACTCGACTGAGCCGCTTATCCACTGCGAGCCCGGCGTGGCTCCCGCTGCCCGTCTGCCATTCCCATCCTCCAGCTGATTATTTTGGGCCACTTTTCCCATTTTCAGCCAAAACCGGGGCTGGAAACTCACACCTTGGTTCGGGAGCTGCACCTGCAGCCTGGAGTTTATGCACTCTCAGTTCCCATTTCCCGGGTGCAGGTTTCACAGCCCACACCCACGTCTGCCTCCTGCTTTTCCCAAAATCCAGGGAAAACTCCGTGTTACAGAGTCCAGGCTGCCTGCCCCGCTGAAGGATGGTGTTTATATTACTCCACTACACCCTGGCTCCTCTCAGCCAAGAGCTGCGTTTGGATAAAAAGGAAGGAAAAAAAAAAAAATCCCCACCAGTCTGGCCCTGTGTGGAGGTTGGGAATGTGGCCGGTCCAACGCTGGAGATGCTGCTCCCCACTCCACCCCACCCCACCCCATCCCATCCCAAGGGATGGCATCCTGCTCCCCCAAACCCTGCAGCACCATCCCTGAGCTGGGATCACCACCAGCAGCCCTCCTCCTCCTCCTCGGGATGAAGGCACAAGGGATTTTTCCCCCCTTTTCTCGGGAGAGAGGAGCCAGGACGCCGGGGGGTGGCACACGGAGTGTTTTCCCTCACGTTGGTTAATGCCCAGGACATGACACCAATATTCTCCTTCTGTTTATGATTTGCTTTTTCTGGGAAGGGAGCCAAGGGGAGAAAACCCATCAATCCCAGGCAACAAATCGAGCCTGCCCAGGGAATGTGAAAGTCTGCGGGCTCATTTATTTCCCCGCAGAGTAAACAGCAGTGACACTGCTGTAAATGCGAGCGGAGCCAAACCCAGCACTGAGTCCCCTCTCCCGCAGGATTCCAGCCCCGAGCAGGGGATGGGGGATACTCCCGGGAGAGCCGGGGGGATTTTGGGAGACGCCAAACCAGGGATGCTCCTGCCCACGCCAACAAGTGCCACGGCTCTGCTGGTGGCCCTGGGGAGGTTCTGTCACCTCCCTGGCGGTGGCCGGGCTCCGGCCCAGCTGCCTGTGGCGGGGGCACGGGAGGTTAATCCAGTTACTTCAGATTATCTCGAGTTTTAAGAAGAAAAGCCCCAGGGCTGCAGGAATGAGACGATGGCAAAAGAGGCACGAGCCAGAGGGAGTCAGAGCCGCACACAAACCACTGCCAGCGTTTCTGTGTCCCCAAACACCGGGATCTGGGGCAGCTGAACCTCCCCCAGCAGCGCAGGGCGGTCACAAAACCCCAAAGCTCCAGAGAGAAGGACTCAGCTCCCACCCTGGGGCACCGCAGGACACCTGACACACCCTGAACCTGTAATGCACCCCAAAACACACCCCAGCTGTGCAGCACACCTGAAAACACACCCCGAGTGTGCAGCACACCCCAAAACACACCCCAGCTGTGCAGCACACCTGAAAACACACCCCGAGTGTGCAGCACACCCCAAAACACACCCCAGCTGTGCAGCACACCTGAAAACACACCCCGAGTGTGCAGCACACCCCAAAACACACCCCAGCTGTGCAGCACACCTGAAAACACACCCCGAGTGTGCAGCACACCCCAAAACACACCCCAGGGGTGCAGTACTCTCCAAAACACACCCCAGATGTGCAGCACACCCTGCCCAGTACCACACAGCACCAGCACTGCTCACAACACCCCCTGCATGTGCCACACCCCTGTGCCACGCCCGTGTGCCACACCCTGACACCCTGGCACGTGCCAGAGACACCTGCCCCATCCCCTGTGCAGGTAGTGTAGCCTGTGACACGTGTGACACGTGTGACACATGTGACACGCAGCACAGCCCGTGCACACCCAGGGCTGGCCATGCCCTGGGCGCATCACACACCCGCTGCCACCTCAGCAGGGACCGCCGGGCCACCCGCAGAGGGGACAACAGCCTCAAGCAGCCGTCACCGCTCCGACCGCCACGGCAGCGGCCACGTCTCTAGTCCTGCGCGGCCAGCGGGACGGTGACACCAAGGGACACGCCGGCGGCTCAGTCTCTCCTCCTCCGGCCGCTCCAGCCTCCATCCTGGTCCCCGTGCCCGGGTGGCCCCGTCACACGCAGCCACACTCCTTGGCCGACAGCTCATTGACGGTGTAGTAGCGGTTGTAGGCGTCCAGGAAGGACACGTCGTCATCATAGGCCAGCGGCCTGCAGCACGGCCGCGCCCGGATCTTCTCCTTCCGGATCTTTCTGCGGCTCCTCATGCTCTTGAGGGACAGGTCGTAGCTGCGCACGGCGGCCTCGCAGGTGCCGCTGCAGTAGCGGAACAGAACCGTCTCGTCCGACTCGTAGCCCAGGCCCAGCTCGCTGACGCTGACCTCCAGCTCGCGCAGCTCGCAGGGTTTGTGGCGGGCGCGGGCGCGTTTCCTGCGGCTGCCGGCGCGGGGGAACAGCGGCAGCTCGTGCCCGCCCGAGTTCATGGCCTGGCGGTAGCGCTCCACCAGCGCCGAGATCAGCTGCCGGATCTCGCCTTCCGTGTAGCTCTCCAGCAAGGCGCTGTCTGCAAGAGGAGGGGACGCGGTTAGTGGGTGTCCCCCCCGGGGCGTGGGGGTTACCGGGGTGGGTGGAGGTGGCCTGAGGTGGGAGATCTTCCGTGGATGAGGAGCTCGGGATGCTCCAGGATGGAGGTGCCTTGGGGTGGGTGGGTAACCTCAGGATGGAGATTCCCTGGGGTGGGTAAATATCCTCCAGGAAGGAGGTTCCTTGGGGTGCATGACTCCCAGGATGGAGATTCCCTGGGGTGGGTGGACGTCCCCCAGGATGGAGATTCCCTGGGGTGGGTGGACTTCCCCCAGGATGGAGATTCCCTGGAAGGGAATCTTCTCCAGGAAAAAGGTTCCTTGGGGTGTGTGACTCCCAGGATGGAGATTCCCAGGGGTGGGTTACCATCCACCTGGATGGAGGTCACCTGAGATGGGAGATCTTCCATGGCTGAGGACCTCAGGATCCTCCAGGATGGAAGTACCTTAAGGTGGATGGGTGATTCCCCAGGATGGAAATTCCCTGAGGTGGTAGGACATCCCTCAGAATGAAAATTCCCTGGAGTGGGTGAACGTCCCCTAAGATGGAGGTCCCTTGGGGCAGGATTTGGGTTAGATTGGTGGATTTGGGGAGAAGCACCAATAAATTTCCTATTTGCACTGTTGGTCACTATGGCCTGGGAGCCCCAAGGGCTGCCCCTGAGACCCCAGGGCCAGCAGCCAACACACAAACTGTGCCCAGCCACCGCTGGCAACACCCACATCCCTTTGTCCCAACCCTAAATCCAGGGTTATTCCAGCTCAGCTCCGTAGGAGGCACAGGAAAGACAGAGGAAAGCCTGATTTGACAGCTTGTCATCGATTTCCAAATTTCCACCCAAAAAAAGCAGTCCCTCTGGTTTGGAATCAAAACAAACACGTGGGGATTTCCAGCCCTCAGGGAGCACTGAGGGGTGAGCAGGGGGAGCTGCTGCCGTGCCCTCATCTTCAGCTCCCGTTTGACATTTCCCATTTGTAAAAAATAGCATGGAACTAAAAAAAAAAAAAAATTACCAAAAAAGAGCTGTTTGGAGGGGAAAAAAAAAGCAGCTCTTTGCAGTAACTGAGCTTTGAGTTTCCCTCTGTGGAGAGCTGCTGTGTTCACACCAAAGTTTGGTGCCCAGTGCCTCCTGTTTGCCCCAAGCTCTTGTTTAAACCCTCCTAAAGGGGATGTCTGGATGCAGGAGAGGGCAGGGGATGACCCCACAGGGATTTGGGGGATCTGTGGGGCCAGGGGGGGGACAATGACCCCGGGCTGGAGGAGCAGGAGCTTACACTGGGCCAGCAGAGAGCCGTGGCGTTGCAGGGCCCGTGGGGATCTCCGCGGAGCCGCCGGCAGTGAGGAGGAGGAGGAGGAGGAGGAGGAAGAGGAGGAGGAGGAGGAGGAATCCCGTGAGGAGGACGGCGAGGAAGGCAAGGGGCTGAATTCCTGGCTTCCGCTGAACATGTCTCTACAAACTAAAATGGATAACATGGAACTGAGGAGCATCGATGCAATGGCTGCAAACTTCCATACCTTCATCTTAGAGCAAGTCAGAACATTGAAACTCTGCAAAACAGGCAAAACAAACATCCTTAATGCGTGCCCCGAGCCCCCAGAGCCTCCCCTCCTTCCCTCCCCACGCCTCGGGATGGGGGATGCTTCCCATGGGATGCCCTTGCTCCAGCTCCTCCCTTCCCAACACCAGCACAGTGCTGGGATGGGGAAACTGAGGCACAAGGGGCAGCCCAGGGATGGGCTGGACTGGGAGACTGGCCATGGAAAAGGTGGCTTGGGGCTGGTGGTGGCAATGGGGACGAGGTGGCAGCAATGGCACCAAAGTGGCAACAGTGAGGACAAGGCAGCAGCAATGGGGATGAGGTGACACCAGTGGGAATGAGGTGACACCAGTGGGGATGAGGTGACACCAGTGGGGATGAGGTGGCAGCAATGAGGATGAGGTGACACCAGTGGAGATGAGGTGACACCAGTGGGGACAAGCTGGTGGCCTCATCCCACCCCTTCCCAGCAAACCCAGCTGCCCTGGCAGGTGGATTCCCACTGCCCCTCCCTCCATCCAGGTTTCCTCGCAGTGGCTGAGAATGGGGACACTCCTGTCACCCCTGTGACACCTGTGACACCTCTACCCCTGGCACGTTCCCCTGGGAAGTGGAGAGCAGCAGGAGGAGCTCCCAGCTCTGATGGGTTTGATATCCCTGTCCTTCCACCTCCTGGCAACTATTTTTTATTTCAGCTCCTTGCAAACTCCGAATATTTTTCCTTTTAAAATAAATTTTCCAGGGGAGGGGGTACTAAAAAAAAAAAAGGGCAAAAAAAAGGAGAAAAGAAAAAAGTCCCAATCCCAGTTTTATATTTACCAGATAGAATTTACTGGGAGGAAAAATTTTATTTTAAATTGGAATTTGACAGGTTTGCTTTTATTTTTATTGTAGAAAACACCACATAGGGCTGTGACTGCCCCCTCATCACCACATCCCTTGACTTTATGGGATGAAGATAATTCCCTGCTCACCAACAGGAACGAGATACCCTGTAGGTTACAGGATCACTGTAGGACCCAGCCAGAGTCTAAATATTTTCAACAGGGCTATAAACAATGCCAAGATAGAAAAAGAATAGTTTGGCCTTATAAGGAGGGAAGAGGATGGAATCCCAGCGGGCCTGGACACCAGGAATGGGATGGGAGCTGGGAGAGGCTGCTGGGAGCACTGGGAGCACTGGGAGCACTGGAGGGGGGTGGTGCCAGCCCCGTTGGCTACCAGATCTCATCCCACCAAGCCAAGGGAGAGCCGGGCTCCCCATCCCACAGGAGAGGGATGGAGGGTGGAGGAGGATGCTCTGGAATGGACTGAGGATGGTGGAGGAGGATGGAGGATGATGGAGGAGGATGATAGAGGATGAAGGATGCTCTAGGATGGATGGAGGATGGATGGAGGAGGATGGAGGAGGATGGAAGATGTTCTAGGATGGATGGAGGATGCTCTAGGATGGATGGAGGAGGATGGAAGAGGATGGAGGAGGATGGAAGATGTTCTAGGATGGATGGAGGATGCTCTAGGATGGATGGAAGATGGTGGAGGAGGATGGAGGATGCCAGGTGTGTTCACATCCACGTTCATCATCCTGACAGGACATGGTGGGAATAGTGATGGGACACAGGGAATGGCTTCCCACTGCCAGAGGGCAGGGTTGGATGGGACATTGGGATGGAATTCCTGGCTGGGAGGGTGGTGAGGCCCTGGAATGGAATTCCCAGAGCAGCTGGGGCTGCCCCTGGATCCCTGGAAGTGCCCAAGGCCAGGCTGGATGGAGCTTGGAGCAGCCTGGGATGGTGAAAGGTGTCCCTGCCCATGGCAGGGCGTGGGACTGGATATTTAGGTTCCCATTCTGGAATTCCACGATAACCAGGTGCCTTCAGTTCAGATTTCACCCTGCAAACAGGAGCAGGAGCAGGGAACAGGCACTGAAAATTCCCTGGCATCCAAACCCTTCCCAGCAAGGCAGCAGGATCGGTGCTCAGCGGTGCAGGACCAAGAAAAACCCAATTTGCTCCTGGACAAAAATCAGGGGAAATGAAGGATTTGTGAAGAACCAGCAGCCCCAGGGGAGGGTTTGAGGGGGAAAGGACACTTTGTTCTGCTCTCCAGGAGGACAAACAGCTTCTAACAGCTGACATTGGGTATTTTGGGAGATGAATTCCACGGTGAGCAATCAGCAGCGGGATCACACAAACCCCTGAGCTGCACCTCCATCACCCAGGGGGGCTCAGCCCCCTTGTCCTGCTCCAGGGAGGAAAAGGCTGGACTGGAGCAGGGCTGTGACACTCGATCCCACCACCTGAGAAAGGGCCTCTGGCTTCTTGCAGGCCCATAAAATTTTAGGAGAGCGGTTCCAGCCTCGCTGCACGTCCCATAAAAAAGCCTCCCGTTCCGGCAGCCAGAAATCCTGGCCCCCACCCACTCGCCTGTGACCTTTCAAAAGACTCAAATCCCAGCTCCAGTGTGCAAAACAATAACAACAAAGTTATTCCAGGCTTTGCTGTTGGTTTCTTTTGCTCTCAAAAGCCCCAGACCAGCCCCGTCCAACCTGGCCCTGGGATGTCGATGTTTCCACTTGTTTTTCCTGATAAATCAAAATCCAGCAACTCCATCCCCGCAGGTATTTTTTTGCCCACAAAAAGTGGAGCATTTGGGGTTCTCTGGCGTCCCTCACTTTTCACACTCTCACTTTTCCCCATCGCTTTCATTTTTCAACCCCACTCCCAGTTTTTCCAGCAGACTCTTGGGATTTGTTTCTGATATCCACCAACTCCTTAAAGCTCCTGGAGTCATGAGGTGAGGGAGAAAAGTGAATTTATTCTATTTTTTTTCCCTAAATCCTCCTTGCTGAAGGGCTGAAAGAAAGAGATGCCAAAACTTTCAGTGCTGATGCTTCAAAGCAGAGGACCCAGAAGACATTATATTCTAAGTGTGCCATAAATTTTCCGCCGATTCATGTTTCCGGGCATTGATTCATTATTTTCCAGAGCCCAGCCTCAAGAATGGATGAAGCCACGGTGTGGCTGAAGGATTTTTGGCAACACAAAACACTTGGAAAGGCGAAGGCCTTGATGGGACATCAGAGAGAGCTTCCACCTGCCACACACTGTTTATTTGAGTGCCTTACATGGGAGCCAAGCTGCTTTGAAATCCCGGCTCCTCATGACTCATCCCGCAGGAATTAAACAATTTCCATGGGCAGCAGCTCCGGAGGCTGCTCCTCCAGCAGCAGCTCGGGCTCAACGCCTGGTCCAGCTCACAGGATGGAGCTGGGTTGTCCTGGAGAGGACTGGGGCGGGGTGGAGAGACAGATTGTTCCCAAAACTGCCTCAGATCTTCCCCAAAACTTCCTCAGGTTTTCCCTCACATCATAAGAAAAACTCCCTCAGATTTTCCCCAAAACTGCCTCAGATCTTCCACAAAACTTGCTCAGATTTTCCCCAAAAGCTTCCTCAGACTGTCCCCAAAACTCCTTCAGATTTTCCCCAAAACTACTTCAGGATTTCCCTAAAACTTCTTGAGATTTTTCCCCAAGCCTTCCTCAGACTGTCCCCAAAATTCCTTCAGATTTCCCCCAAAACTTCTTTAGACCTTCCCAAAATTGCATCAGACCTTCCCCAAAACTTATCACAAGCTCCCAAAATACTTTTTTGGGGATTGAACCTTCCCAAAAAGCATCGGTGTGTCCAACACCCCTGGCCAGGGCAGGTGCTGCCCTGGGAGGACTGGAGCCTGCAGTGCCCCTGCTCTCAAAATGCCAAAACTGGCCCCAAAACAAGGAGCATTGAAAGGCAAAAAAAAATCCCCAAACCCCAATCTGGGTGGACCTGTTGGATTTTCCTGCTCTTCTGACAGCAAGTAGATGCACAAAGGAGGGGAAGATGTCCCTGTCCCCATCTCCAGCTCTGCTCTGGGGACAGGGAGTGCTGCCACCTCCTTGGCTGGGGACAGGGGACACCTGATCCAGCGCTGCCAGCCCGGCACTGGCACAGCCTCGAGCTCTGAATGCCAAACCCAGCGGTGGCCACGGCACATCCTCAGCTCAGCCCTGCTCCTCCTCCTCCTCCTCCTCCTGCTCCTCCTCCTCCTCCCCCTCCTGCTCTTCCCAGTCCCCCTAAGCAGAACCAGAGCGTGGGACACATGGTTCTGCTTTGCCTCAGTGAGATCCAGCCCAATGCCAGCAGCTCCAGAGCTCTTCCCCAGCTTCCCCCAGACCCCCCCAAAGGGCCGAGCACAAACCAGGCAGAGCCTCATCCCTGGGATGGAACCCTGCTCCTCTGGGAAAGGTTTGGGGCACACCTGGGTGAAGTGTGACCCTGGGGAGGGACCCAGAGCTGGGCCTGGACCCATGGGATGGAGAGAGGGAGGTGGGATGGAGAAGGTGGGATGGAGGAGGTGGGATGGAGAAGGTGGGATGTAGAAGGAGGTGGGATGGAGGAGAGGGAGGTGGGATGGGGAGAAAGAGGTGGGATGGAGGAGAAGGAGGTGGGATGGAGGAGAAGGAGGTGCGATGGAGGAGGTGGGATGCTGCGGGGCAGGAGGAGCTCCAGCACTCCCGGAGCCCCCGGGCTGGACACGCCCAGCGCCCTCATTCCCACGCTGCCGTGACATTTACATTCGGGCTGAATTACGGCGGGTTTGGTTTATATCCCTCCAAACAGCTGGAAAGCAAAACACCCACCCCAAGCCCCTCAGCGGGGTGGAAATAATAAGGAAAAGCCTCCCCCACCGAGCCGGGGGACGGATGGAGGGGCCGAGGGCAGCCCGTGGTGCCGGGGGCGATGCCGGGGGTTGTGGCCGTGGCTGGAGAAGGAAGCCTGGGGAGTTTCCATCCGACAGAGCAGCTCTTGCTGTGGCCACATCCACGTTCCCACCATTCCATAGAATCAGGGAATCCCAGGCTGGTTTGGGTTGCAAGGGACCTTAAAGCCCATCCAGTGCCACCCCTGCCAGGGGCAGGGACACCTTCCACACCTTCCTCTATCCCAGGCTGCTCCCCGTCCTGCCCAAGCCGGTTGGAATTTTCCCTCATTTTGGATTTGGCAGAGCCGAACCAGCTCAAAGGGCTGAGCGCTGCGGGAGGCACCAGGACAAGGCAGGGATTTTGGGGACACAGAGCCACCCATCTGCTCCCTGTCCCCATCCCGGTCACCAATGGGAGTCATCTGTGGGGATGAGCAGGCACAGGAACCCCCCAGAGCCCCCCCAGAGCCCCCCCAGCACGGGAGAGGAGGAGATGCCCTGTCCCAAATTCCCAAAGCCCACGGTGCCAACGGGAACAGGACAAATCCTGCCCGAGAGGGGCCCGGGAGCTCTCCCAGGAGGGAAAGGAGCACAGGGGAGGAAAATCCCAATTTGTGCCAGGGCCAAGGGGCACCTTGAGCCATCCCTGCACGGCAGCGACAGCATCCTGTGTCCCTGTCCTGTCCTGTCCCTGTCCTGTGTCCGCACGGGCAGAAACCAAATTCCGCGGGATGGAAATCCCGGCACGAGCGCGGCTCCGGAGCCCCCACGGCCACGACCCCCAGGAGCTGCACCCAGACCCATTTTGGGGCTGGATTTCTGCAGGGGACCCTCGGGGCAGACACCGGGGCGGTGCTGACCCGGCTCACCGTGTCCCGCGGGATCCCCGTGCCCTCCATCCGGCCCGGCGCTGGGATGCGGGGAAGCTGCCGGCCCGCAGGGATAAATCCATGCCCTGGGAAGCTGCGGCGGAGCCTTTGATTCCTTCCCCGGAGGTCTCGCGTGGGCTTTCATGTCATTAATTAACGGGATCCGCAGCGGGCGCCCGGCGGGGAGGAATCCCGCTGGATGCGGAGCCGAGCGCGGGGATTTCCGCCGCCGCGGAACCAGTCTGGGACCAGTTCAGTCCCAGTTCAGCCCCGGCTGGGCTCAGCTCATCCCTGCAAGGGCAAATAATGATGCTGCTTGCCCTCCAGCCTCGGCTTCCCTTGGTTTTCTCCCCCATCCCCGTCGCCGGCACTCGCCGGGACACGCCGGAGGCTGGGAATGCAGCTGCAATATAAATCAGCAGGAAATAAAAGCGTGGTTTGATGCAGCACAGCTCCCTGCAGTGTCACCCAGCCCGGCTCGGGGACACCTGGGGGTGTCTGTGCAGAGCCTGGGGGGACACCTGGCCGAGATCTGCCCCCCGACCCCCCCAGCTCTGACAAACACCATCAAACCCTGCACATTTCGGGGGGATTGATTCCCTTTCCAGCTAAAAAACAGCCAAAGCATTTAAAAGTCATTGTGGGGTGGGCATGGGAGATGTGGTCCAGTTTGTGGCCCCAGTTTGTGGTTCCAGTTTGTGGCCCCAGTTTGTGGTTCCAGTTTGTGGTCCCAGTTTGTGGCTCCAGTTTGTGGCCCCAGTTTGTGGTCCCAGTTT
>VXAX01001404.1:81991-111440 GCA_013399835.1 Leptocoma aspasia | reverse complement strand
AAAAAAAAAAAAGGGGGGGATTTAAGATCGAGCCTTTTCTATCCCGCTGGGCTGGCATCCACCTCCCTCTCCTGCCAGGCAACCCTGCACACCAATTCCCCAGCCAATAAATCCTCTTCCTCATTAAACATTGCGGGTCTCAATTAATTAAATGAGCACAACAACCACAGTCCCTTCAGCAATTAGAGAAGTGGCTGAGTAATTAGATGGAATGTTAATTCAATTTCCGGGGGAGGAGGGGGGAAAGAAAAAGAAAGAAAGGAAAAGGAGAAGGAGCAAATGAGATTACGTTTGATGAGAGGGAAATCAAAAGTCACTTAATCATGGGGCAATTAAAGTTCCCCAAATTATGCAGCTGGAAGTAAACCCTGGAAGGACAGGACCACCGGTGTGTGTTGGGAGTGACCCTCACCCGGGTAAAACACCAGCTAAATCCACGTGGAGATGGATTTGTGCAGCACCCAGCCTGGCCTGGCCTTTTCCCTTCTTTAGGGAACCAGGAGAAGGATTTTGCCTCACCAAGAGCGGCTCCATCCCACCCAGATAATGCTCTTATCAGCCTCCCTCAGGCACTGCAGCTCAGCCCTGCTCTGCCAGGAGAAGCAGCGAGGGGAGCAGCTCAGAGCCTGGGGACAGCAGGGCTGGCACTGCAGGGCAGGACACGGGGGTCACTCAGCAGTGCCAGGCACCTCCCACACCCTCCCGGAGGGTTGTCCCCTCTCCGAGGGGTTTTTTTCCCATCCCTTTCTGGTTTAAATGTGGCTTTCCAGGTGTCTGGAGCATCAACAGGTACCAGGTTTCAGCCAGGACCCTCCCATGAATGGGATGCCCAGAGCCCACCCAAGGATTTGCTCCTGAGATCACAGAAAATCCCCTTTTTGGGGCATAAGGGGGGAATTTCCACTTCATCCTCCGATCCCTCCACACTGGGGGGACATTCAGCACCAAATCTGCCTGAGGGCTGCCAGGATCTGGTGTCACCAGTGTCACCACCCCAAGCCCTTTCCCTTCCCAGACCTGCCTTTCAGGGCATGGCACCCACATTCCCAAATGTGGTTATGGGGACGGTCGGTGGTGGGACAAGCGGAGATGAGAGATCTCTGGGGTCAGGGCTGGTCTTGGAGCAGCAGTTTATTTCACAAGGCGTGGGTACAGGGGCCCTGCTAAGAGCTGCCAGTCACAGCTCGGAGCAGGACCCAGATATAGAAGGGTAGAGTAAGAGGAAGAGGAAGAGTGTAGAAGTAAGAGAGTAAGAGAGAGAGCGAGAACAAGAGAGAGGTAAGACTAAGAGTAAGAGTAAAATAAGAGAGCGAAATTCCCGTTACAATGCATTAAATCTTCATCTACACTGAATATTCTAATTTACGCTAACCAATGTAGTACAAGATACAAATCCTATAGCATTTGTATATAGCCTATAAAAATCTTTACATTACCATACTGTGTTATATTTTAAACCCTAAAAACTACTCTTTGGACCCCTCTTGCCAAGCTGGTAGGGTCTGCTCTGACCCTTGGACTCTCGGTGAGGAGAAGGGCATTGTTTAATCAAAAGGGGATTGCCTTCAGCTGGCCACACCATTGTTCTTCTGTTGTTCAGTAACAGAGGCTCGGCATCTCAGACATGGAAACTTGCTTTCAATTCTATTTCACTTCTATGTTCCATATTCTCAAAGTCTAAACAGTCATGTTTATAAGGCTTTCCTGTTTCATCCTTCCCAACTCCCAAACCCTCTCCGTGCTCAGGCGTGGGTGCCAGGCTCTCGGGCACGGTGAACTCAGCTGGCGGTGGCCTCCTGCCTGATCCCAGCCCGCGGCAGGCTCTGCAGATAAAGGTAGGTTTTGTTGGGTTTAATTAGCGCTGGCGTGGCAGAGCTGCCGCCTGCCAAGGCCTGACAGGCAGCTTAATTAATCCGCTCACCGCTGTCACTTGGAGACGGCTCCGCAGCGGGGAGGAGCAGGGGGGGAAGCCCGGAGAGGAGCAGGGAGCCTCGGCAGCGCGGAAAAGCCGCTGGGGAGAGGGGATGGAGGGAGATGTTTGCTCCCCGAGGATGCTTTTCCCCTTTTCCCCCTCGCTGGCATCAAACCTCCTCCTGCTCCGGAGCTGTGCCGATCTTCAAACGGGAGAATTCGGCAGCTGCGGGACCCAACCCCTCCACCAAGAAAACCTCTGGGACCCTGGCAGGGATTTTGGGAGGGTGGAACAGGGAGTCGGTGCCCCAGCAGCACTCGGGGAAGCGGCAGAAGCTCTGCCAGCACCACAAACCTGATTTTATTGCAGCTGGGGCGTGTGAAATAAAGCAGGGCAGGAGCCTGGTGTGAGCAAAACANAGGAGCCTGGTGAAAAAAAAAAAAAAAAAAAAACAAAAAAAAAAAAAACCAAAAAAAAAACCAAACAAAAAAACCCAACGAATTCCACTCCCCACAACTCGCTGGCTTTTCATTAGGATGTGCTGCCTTCACAGCAGTCCAGGAGGGGAGAAAAAAATCTCCTGGTTTCCCACCAAACAGCTGGGCTGCAGTGTCCTGAGGCTGGGAGCAGGCAGTGAGGGGAGGTGGGGGGAGCTCGGAGCACGGGGCTGCCACTTGGGGACAGTGAGGCGTTCCCAGCTGTTGCCAGCTGTTGCCAGCTGGGGCCGTGGCACGGGCAGGGCTGGCAGGTCGGCGGGGACAGGTGTGCAGGAAGGATTGTTGGCTGTGACAGGTACGGGCTTGCTCAGGGAGAAAAGAGAGTTGGGAGAGCTGGGACTGAGCCTGGGGAGGCTCAAGAAAAATAAGGGGAAACTGGGATGGATGGATGGATGGATGATGGATGGATGATGGATGGATGGATGGATGATGGATGGATGATGGATGATGGATGGATGGATGGATGGATGGATGGATGGATGGATGGATGGATGGATGGATGGATGGATGGATGGATGATGGATGGATGATGGGTGGATGGATGGGTGGATGGATGGATGATGGATGGATGATGGATGATGGATGGATGGATGGATGGATGGATGGATGGATGGATGGATGGATGGATGGATGGATGGATGGATGATGGATGGATGGAGGGATGGATAGATGGAGAGAAAATGGGAATCAAATGAAGAACCGGCTGGGCTTTAACCTGGAAAGCAGCAAGGAGTGAGGAGGTGGATGGAGCCCTTCCCATTCCCCCTCTGGCTCCACAAATCCCAGCCTGGGGACAGCTGCAGCCACACCTCTGTCCCTGCCCCTCCAGGTCTCCTATCCCCACAGCCAGGTCCAAAAATCCCACTTGGATTGGGTAAATTGCACCGAGAAACCTCTGAGAGAGGGAGTTCCAGTCACTGCCAAGAGCTGGCTTTGCCGGCTGCTGCCCAAATTTCAAGTCCTCCAATAAAATCAGGGATGAAGCAGATGAGCTGACACAATGCTAGGGATGAGGTGGCTCAATTAAAACCAAGGGAATAAGTGGTATGAGCTGTGGATCTCCTGACTGAGGCTTGGGTGGCCTCCAGGCAGGGCTGTTCCTACCTGGGCAGGGCTCAGGTGAGAGGCCCTGGCCTGGATCACCCCCAGGAACCTCGCAGGGAAGAGGGGAATCACTGCTTGGGATGAGGAACCAACCATGGGATGAGGAGCTCAGGATCCCTGGCAGTGTCCGAGGCCAGCTTGGAGCAGCCTGGGACAGTGGGAGGTGTCCCTGCCCACGGCAGGGGTGGCACTGGATGATCCTTAATGTCCCTTCCAACCCAACCCACTCCATCATTCCACGGAAACGCCCTCAGAGATCCTTCCAGCAGATCCACTTGGATCCAAAAAACGAGCAAAGAGGATTTTTTTTTCTCCCTAGTGCAAAGCCATGCAGAACACCCACAGAGATCCCAGGGCAGGACAGAGTAAAATTCCTCATTTTCCGAGCGTGTCCTACCCTCGGGGAGCCCGGGGGGACGCAGGGGACGCGGTCCGGGGGCTCTGCGGAGGTCGCAGATAATCCCCGCGTGCCCCGGGGATGCGGCTGCCCTGCGCTGTTTATTTGCTGAGCAGCAATTAGAGCAGCCTAATTACAAATCAGCGCCGCTCCGCGCGGAGAATCGGCTTCTGGGCGCCAAGACAAACCTCGGGAAGCAAAAAACCTCGGGAAGCGAAAAACCCCAACGTGACACGGGGATGGAGAACGGGAGGGAAAACCCGCCCGGCTCGGGATGCGGGTTTGGGAATGCTGCCGTGTTTACAGCCGCTGCCAAGGAAACGGGACGGGTTTTAATTGTTAATTAGGAATTAAGAGCCAGGTAGGACCGTGCCGGCAGTGAATGGGTTTGTACATGTGGGAATCTTGTGATTCCTCCTTCCTGCCTTCCAGTCCCGGACGTGTTTGTGCGGGATCGGGATTTGGGCAGGGTCAAAATTCACCTTTATGAGGGTGGTGCAGCATCTGGAGGCGTTGGTTGAGGGCAGGTTAAAAAACAGTCCAGAGCATCCCGAGTTTCCCTCCTTCCCTGCAGCCGCCTGGCTTGGCTTTACTCCCGAGAAATCAAAGGAAAGGCTGTAAGTATTAGGTTGATTTTCTAAACAATTCCCCTCTGAGCTTTTAAATAAGACCCAGGTTTTCGAGTAAGTGCAGTGCAGGGCAGCTGAAGACAGCAGCAAGGGAAAAAAAAAACCACTTTTCATCCACAAAATAACTGGGATGAAAATATTTACATTTTCTTCCTCTGCATTTTCAAGGCTTAGTTAAAAAAAAAAAAAAGTTTTTCATTTGGAAAAGCAGCTTCTCTGTAATTTTAGGGGGGAGGAAAACAAAACAAAAGTCGATTGACCTTTTCCAAAATTCAGTAGGTGAAATTAGGCCAGAAACTGAAAAAAATTTTGTTTTTAAAATCAGGTGCTTTGAGAAGCATTTGGGGAGAAAAGCAGCTGCACCTGGAGGTTTTTCACTGCACACCCTCATCCCAGTCAGTTCTTGCCCTTCAGATGAAAAACTAGTTTTTTTTTTTTTGACAGATCTATGAAAGTCAGGAGCACGTGGACTAATTATTACTTGGGCTAATTATTATTATTATTATTACTGGGGAGGGCTAAACCTCCCTCTTTAGTCCTCTCTCTTCTTCCCTTCCCTCTGGATTCTCAAATTAAACATTTCCCTACTTTATTGCCAATTCCCCCAAGGATCCTGGGCACAGAGGAGCTGGGGGGGCTGGGAAAGGCCCCCACAGCAGCTCTGCTCCATCCTGTCCTGCCAAAAATTCCCGGTTTCCCTCTGCCCAAGGGGCACCCAAATGCTGGGCCAGGTCCCTGCTGCCCTCAGCCCTTCTCCTGGATGCCAGGAGCTCCTTGCTTTCCCCCCCTGAGCAGCCAGGGAGCCGGGGTTTGCTGTTCCCAGGGCTTTTTTTGGGGGATGTAAATAGGATGGAGGAGGCAGGAAGAGCTGGTCTCCAGGGAGAGGATGTCTGGGAGCACCTGCCTGGGGAGAGCACTTGTCTGGGCTTCCTGGCTGCTCAGGGCTCTGCTCTCCATCCGCGGGGCTGATGACAGGTTGTGCAGCCAGGAGGAATCGCCCCGAGCTCGGGGAGGATGAGGATGGTTCCACAGAATCGTGGATTGGGTTGGAGGGACATTCAATCCCATCCAGTGCCACCCCAGGACAATTCCCACTGTCCCAGGCTGCTCCAGCCTGGCCTTGGGCACTGCCAGGGATCCAGGGGCAGCCACAGCTGCTCTGGGAATTCCATCCCAGCCCCTTCCCAGCCAGGAATTCCATCCCAATATCCCACCCATCCCTGCCCTCTGGCAGTGGGAAGCCGTACCCTATGTCCTGTCCCTCCATGCTCTTGTAAGAAATCCCTACAATTTTGCGTAGAAGTCCCACGATTTGTGTTTTAAGGGAAGCCATTCCCAAAGCCCGCTCTGCTCCCTCTCCAGAGTCACCTTTGCCCGGCTCTGAGCAGGGAGCAGCGCCCAGGCAGCGGCTCCGGGTCCCACAGGAGTTCCCGTGGAGCCGGCACGGATCGATGGAGCGATAAATGGGATTTTAGGAGGTGTTTGCATCCCAGGAATGTCATCCATCAGCCCCAGACAGCCGGCGTGCGGGAGGCTGGCTCGGAGGAGGAGCAGGAGGTGACACAGGTGAGGAGCCCCTCCGAGGGTTGGGTTTCCCTGGTTCTGCCTCAGCCCGAAGACAACAGCGATGGGGAAATAAATCAGGACAACTCATCCCACCCGGGATTCCCAGCCAGCAGAACCGGTCAGGAGGCCACCAGTGGTGGCAATCAGAGCGTGGGAAAGGCTTGGAGAAAGGCAAGGAGGAAACGTGAGGGCTCTGGGAGGGTGGAGAGGCCCTGGCACAGTTTTTCCATGGAAACTGTGGCTGCCCCATCCCTGGAAGTGTCCAAGGGATCCAGGCTGGATGGAACAACCTGGGAGACTGGAAGGTGCCCCTGCCCACGGCTTTAAGGTCCATTCCATGAGCCTTAAGGTCCCTTCCAACCCAAACCATTCTGGGGTTCTGGAATTCCATGACTCTGCCCCAAAAGCCCTGGACTCCCCAGACACGTTGGGGATTTTGGTGGCCCTACCTGCAGCAGCAGGGAGCCCTCCCTTCCTTTCCTGGGGGTTTTACCCCCTCACGCAGCACTCCCCGAATCCCTGGAGCAGCCACAACCGTGCAGGGATAATGAATTAAAATCATTCCAGCCCAGCTCAGAGGCATCCCGAGGCGTGCAGAGACCTGGGGACTCTCACTCTGGGGTGTCCCAGGCAGGGGGACACAGCCAGGGTGCTCCATCCCTTCCTCCTTCTCCCTGACCCCGGCACGGATCGCTCCCTCGGGCCGGGAGCCAGAGCTCATCTCCGGAGGATGCATTTGCAGGCAGTTTACAGAATCTGCCTTCCTGCTTTGGAATATCTGCGCTGCTTTTGTTTCCCGTCACCTGGAGGGGAGGTGTGACACGAGTCAGCGTCCCCGTGTGACACCGGGGGGGATCCACGAGCAGCCAAATCCCCGGCTCTGGGAGCCAAACACCCCGAAGGCATCCCAGCCTTGTTTTGGGGTGGGACACAAGCACAGGGGGAGAGGAGCAGAGGATATTGCTGTGGTTTGTTCATTGACAAAGGACTCTTGACAATAATTTTAGAAAGCTAAATATGATTTCTTAAAATGACTCCATAATCAGAGGATTTGGGCTATAGTGTGCCCAGGTACAGAGCTCAGATGTTTTTTCTTCACTGCCCTGTACAAGAATCCCAGAATGCTCACAATATCAGAGAGTTAACAGTCCTTCACCTCCTTCTCCCACTCTCAGGAGACAGGCAGAGCAATTCAAATGTCCTTGAAGCACAACACAGAGATTTTGCTTACAAAAAACTTACACAGAATAAAAAGACAGCAAAAAAGATGCTTCCCCATAAGAAGATTTTTTTCTGCAGGCCTGCATGCAAAGAAACTTGTAATATGTTCATGTAACAAGCAGAGACACAAACAGCAAGGACAAACCCCGCAGGGACCCACCAGCAGCACTCTGAGGCTGCTGTGACAGCCTGGCACGGTCCCCAGAGCTGCTCAGGTGGTGGCAGAGCCCAGCCCGGGGCTCCTCCTGCCAGGCAAGCCCAGCACACAGAGCGTGTTTTATCTCGCACATCCTCCCGAGCCGGGGGACTCGGCTCCCTCCAGGCAGGACTCACAGGGGTTTGGCCGTGTTTGGTTTCTCTTCCAAGCTGCTGGATGGAGAAATCTGGGAGGTGACACCGTGCCTGGGCTGTCTCCTGCTCGTTCCTCTCTTCAGAGCTGCAGGGAGTGGTTTTCCTGATGGCAATTTTATAGCAACTGGAGCAGAAAAATAAAAACCGGAAAAAACCAAGTGTTGTTTTTACACAGAAATCCTACCAAACCTTCTGGAAATGTGTCTGGTCTCTGTTTAGTGGTGCCAGCAGCTTGGCACTGGGATCTTCA
Organism: Leptocoma aspasia; assembly: GCA_013399835.1. Classification (NCBI taxonomy): domain Eukaryota; kingdom Metazoa; phylum Chordata; class Aves; order Passeriformes; family Nectariniidae; genus Leptocoma; species Leptocoma aspasia. The sequence goes on along the minus strand of VXAX01001404.1, from coordinate 103,513 downwards.
ACCTGGAGCTCAGAAACCCACCCCAGGCTGGCAAACAGCCCCCGTGGCACCTCCTTGGGCTCACCTGGGCCAGCCAAGGGGGCTAAATCCCTAAACCCTGGGGTGGCCCAGGCCCCTCCCAGCCCCTGGAACAGCAGGATCTGCAGTGGGATCACGGAGCTGTGGGAATAAGAGCAGTGGGCCAGCAGCAGTGGCTCTGTGACCGAGGGGACACCGATGGTGGGACATCTCTCCTCAAAGCCCAGCTCAGCAGCAGCTCCCACCCCACCGAGGGTCAAGCAGGGACTCAAGCCAAGGACAGCACCTTGGGACAGAGGTTATTGAGGACCTTGGATGGCAGGGATTTGTGAGAAGGTGCCTGAGCACCTCTGTGTGCACACGAGGCTGGGGGTGGCCTGGCCAGGACAAGGACAAGGACAAGGACAAGCCCTGCGAGGGGCCAGCGCTGCCCCGAGCCACAGAGCTGCATCCTGGCCCTTTGTTCTGCAGAGGCAGCGTGCAGGCAGCTGGATGAGCTTGTGCTGTGCCCGCTTCCTCCCCTGGCACGCAGCGGGGCCGGGTGCCTCTGGCCAATTCTGGCTTGTGTGAACACCCAGGCGAGGAAGATAAATGAGGCTGAGTGGCAGAGGAGGCTGCAGGGCTGCCAGGCAGCCCTTTCCTGGGAATCAGGGAATGCTGCAGGGCTCCAGGGCTGTGCTCTGGGTCAGGGGGTGCAGCACACCATGAGATCACAGAATCACACAATTCACAGAATCACTGGGTTGGAAGAGACCTCCAAGATCATCCAGTCCAACCCAGCCCCAGCACCTCACCCAAACCCTGGCACCCAGTGCCACATCCAGGCTTTGTTAAACACACCCAGGGATGGTGACTCCAGCACCTCCCCGGGCAGAACATTCCAGAACTTCATCGCTCTTTCTGTGAAAAACTTCTTACTCATGTCCAACCTGTATTTCCCTTGCTGCAGCTCGAGGCTGTGTCCTCTGGTTCTGTCAGTTCCCAACCCCAGCTCAGCACAGACACCTTTCAGGGAGCTGCAGATGCCTCAGTCTGGCTCCCTCAAATCAGTGGCAGCTTGTGAGAGTTTGGGGTTAAAGAGGTTTTTCAGACTGGCAGAGAAATTCAGACGTGGGGGAGGACTCAGTCCAACTGGTCCTGGAGAAGAGGGCACTGAGGGAAGATCTCGTGGCAATCTGCAACTCCCTGATGATGGGAAGTGGAGAGGGAGCTCTGATCTCTGCTCACAGCACCCAGGAACGGCTGGAGCTGTGTCTGGGAGGGTCAGGTGGGATCTCAGGAAAGGTTCTTCCCCCAGAGAGTGCTGGGGCACTGCCCAGGCTCCCCAGGGAATGGGCACATTCCCAACCCTGCCAGAGCTCCAGGACAAAGCTGGACAATGCTCTGGGACAGGGTGGGGGTGTTGGGGTGTCTGTGCAGGGGCTGATCTGTGATCCCTGTGGTCCTTTCCAACTTGGGATACCTGTGCCCTCCTCGATCCCACGCTGGCAGTGATGCTGCTGCTCCCCACCCACGCAGAGCCTCCAGTGCTGCCCCAGCCCCGGGCTCTGTGTCTGAGCTGCAGCTTCTGAGGGATACAAGAGGTTAAAACGAACCCCCCCTGCCCTGAGCCCTGCTAATGCCTCTGCAGAACGGAGCACCCCTGCCAAGAGCTTATCTGAGGCTCTTTGTCAACAAAGTGAGCCCTGGAAGGTGCCGAGGCTCAGTGACAGGGAGCAGGGACGCCAGCCAAGATCCCTGCCTCTGGCCAGAGGAGAAATTTCCATCTCAGAGAGGAGGCACCCCACTGATAACCCTGCTGTTCCCACCTCTGGAAGGGCCTCGGGGGGTGGGGACAGGGATCTCATAGCCTGGGAGCTGCTGGTGGCATCTCGTGGCTCTGGCTGCACAGATGGAAACCTTGGCTAAAAGGCATCCTGAGGCAGGTGTCCACCCCCCCAGCTCTGCCTTTCTGCTGGCTCCTGCACCTTCTAAACTGGGACAGAAAAAAAAAAAAAAAAGCACCTTTTCCCCAGTCTTTAACCCTGCAGGGACACGGTGTCCAGCTCCCACAGAAACCAGGAATCACCAGACTGACACAAAGAGCTTTTCAGCCCTTAAAACCTCTGGAAAAAAAGAAAAAAAAACTTGAATGAGCTGTAGGTCTAATGAAAATGTGGGAAAATCTCTGAGCAGCCAGAATTTCAGAGAGGCCCCGGCTCGAACTTTCTGCTTCCCAAATCCTCCCGAGGTTGGGAATCCAGAGTGACTCCAACCAAGCACTCTCTCCATCCCAAGGCCCAGCCAGGCCTGATAAAAATCAGCCCCAGCAGGGCCCATCTAGAGCTCTGTGTTTATTTTTAATTGGGTGGCTCAAAACTGAGTCGGGCCCCACCAGTTCCTGGAAATTGAATCCACAGATTCCCTTCTCTGGAGCTACCGTGCAGCAGCTCCCTGAGCCCTCTGCCTGCAGCTGGGACACAGCCCCAGGATTTGCTGCCTCTGCAGCTGGAAAACCTGCAAAATCTAAGGGAAACCCTCTGCCCTGGCCAGGAAAAGGCACAGTCACAGGGTAGAGATCCTGGGAAAGGCTCACTGGGATGGACTGGGGAGGTGGGAGCTGCACCCCACTGCTCCAGGGGAAGACACAGCCCTTGTGTGAGGTCCAGGTGAGCACTGAGATGCTCCCAACGACTCCTCCTCTCCATGGGAACTGGGACTCGCTGTCCCAGGTTGGCTTTTCCCTCTGAAATCAGTGTAGGAGACTCGTGACTCGTGTTTGGTGCTCCCTGGGGCACAAGGGGAGGAACAGCTCTGCGTGTTCCTGGACAGACTCCAACAGAGGGGAGCTGGAGTGAGAAGATCCCAACTATTCCTGGCAGGCAGCACGAGTGAAACTTCCTCTCAGGGCAGAGCTCTCCTGCTGGTCCTCTGCAGGTTTAATCCCCATGGACAGGGGTCTAAAACCTGTCCATGATCCAACCAGGTGGTGGCTTGGCTACTTCTTACTCCTGTTCTCCATCCCTTTTGGGCCCCCCTCGGGATGCCAGGATGTCCAGTCAGGGAGTTCAAGTGCTCTCGGAGCCAGTGGGGATGAGAAGGGCAAAAGCAAAGCCCTGGGCAGGTGGAGGTAAGCCACAGGTCAGGATTTGTCCAGCCTGCAGATGCCACAACTCCTCCTGAGCTGGGAGATGCTCCCCAAATCTCCCAGCAGCTCCCGGAGCAGTGCTTGGCTCTCTCAAAGGATTCGCCATTAGGGACGGATTTATCTCGGATTTTACTTGGATTTTCCTTCCCTTCCTTTGCAAAAACCCTGTTTGGACGAGGCACAGCAACATCCTCGCTCAGCACAGACAGGGATTACAGCAGCAGATGCTTCCCTGCCTGCACTGGCCAGGGAAATGGACCTCAAACCTGCAGCAGACCCCTGGGAATCCCCAGAGTCCCTGGGAGCAGGGGCAGGGCAGGGATTTGGCATTCCCAGCCCCACCACAGCTGGCTCCAGGACACAGCCCGGGCACAGGTGGCCGTGGCAGTGCCAGGCCAAGCCCCAGGTGTGGCAGAGGCCGTGCCCAACCCGCTGTGGTGCAGCTCTTGTCTGGCTGAGCCTCCTCAGGAAGCGCTGCTGGGATAATGGTGGTGTCTGAAGGCATTATCCAAATTACTCTCTGTTTTCCTGGAGCCCCGGCCAGACCCCAGGAATATTTATCCTATTTATCTTGGCTGTGGAGCTCCCGCCCCTCTTGGAGCAGCAGGAGCTGGAAAGCAGAGAGATTTGTTAATAGGAAGCAAAGCAGGCAGCAGCACTGAGCCCACAGGCACAGGGCTCTGCAGTCGCTGTCGTCTGTCCAGACCTGCTGCTCCCAGGGCTCAGGGTCCCTGTCACCTCCAGCCCCGGGGCTGTTCCCCTGCTCCTGCCTTGCAGAGATGGGATTGTGTTGTAAGAACATAAGTCTTTTTGCATGCAGGCTTGCAGAAATTTTTTTTTCGTGGGAAAGTATCTTTTTGCTATTTTTTACTCTGTATAAGTTTCGGTAAACAAATTTTTGAGTTGTGTTTTAGAGACATTTAGATTTTTTTGCTTGTTTTTTGATAATAGGAGATAGAAGTTTTCTTCCTTTCAACTTATGAGGTGAAAAGTTGTTATTTCTGATTGGGTAAGCTATTCTAGCATTCCTTAGACAGAACTGGAAGCAAGAGCTTCCAATGCTCCAGACTGGGCAGATAACAGCCCAAATCCTTTGAATTATGGAGTCATGTTAATAAATCATATTTAGCCTTCTGATATTATTGTCAAGAGTCCTTTGTTAACACATGGACCACAGCAACAGGATTGGAGGCAGCCCAGCACACGGAGATCTCCTCTGTGCCCACTCCTGCCCGGGCTCTGCTCTCCCTTCCCAGCAGAGCTGAAATCGCAGCAAAGTGCTGCACACAACCCCCCCACTGGGGATTTCACCCCTAAAAGCTAGCCCAGGCTGATCTGAAGCAGTTCAAACACTGATGTTCCCTTTCTCCCTGGAGGAGACTGTCGGGCCACGTCTCCAGGACAGATTTTACACAGCTTTTCCTCATCCTCTTGGACTTCGACCCAGCTGAGACCATCTGGTGTGGATGGTTCCTGCTTCGGCTGAAACCAGATCTGAGCTTTGTCAGCCCCTACCAAACCCCGAGGCTGCAGCACATCAAAGAACAAACCATGGGCAGGACCAGGCTGCACCCTGGGCCCTGAGCCCGGGGTTTGACCCACGACAGCCTCGTGCTGCTCGTGGGCAGGGACAGGGAGCAGAGCTTGTGGTGGTTCTCTCCACTGATTTGTTACCCAGCCGAAATCAGGGGCTGCTTCACAGAATCCCAGACTGGTTTGGGACCTTAAAGTTCATCCAGTTCCTCCTCAGGTATGGGCAAGGACAGCTTCCACCATCCCAGCTGGCTCCAGCCTGGCCTTAGGCACTGCCAGGGATCCAGGGGCAACCACAGCTGCTCTGGGAATTCCATCCCAGCCCCTCCCCACCCTCCCAGGGAGGGATTCCACCCCAATATCCCATCCATCCCTGCCCTCTGGCAGTGGGAAGCCATTTCCCCTTGTCCAAAGCCCCTTTCCTCAGTTCTGCATTCCCTCAGCAGCTCTTCTGCTCTTCTGCCCTTCTCCAGAAGCCTCTGGAATCCAGGAGATCCACATCTCAGCAGGATTCTGGAGCAGGCAGCAGCCCAGCTGTTACCTGAGCAGCCAGGTGAGCTGGAGTCAGACCTTCCTGCAGATCCTGCAGAATCCTGATTTCCCAGCAGGGCAAGGATCTGACATTCATTCCCCAGGAGCGGGGGAGATCTGCCTTGAATTTAAACGCAATAATCTCAGCCCAACCCCATAAACCACAATTGGAACTCTGCAGTGAAAGCCAGCGTGCTTTGAATAATGAATCCCTGAAGGTTTCCCAGTCCAGAACATTCCCAAGCCAGTGCAAAAGGCAGAGGGATCCATGAGAGGGAAGCACTGGGGCTGTTTCTTATTTAGAGCCAGGCTGGAATCCCTGCAGAGCAGGGCTGGAAGAGGCTCCATGAATTTTATCCTTTCCCAGGACAGCAGCTGAGATCCTCAGCAGGTGGAGCCCAGTTGGAATCACGGAATCATTCAGGGCTGGAAAAGCCCTGTGAGATCATCAACCATTAACCAGTTGTCCAACCATTAACCCAGCACTGCCAAGGCCACCATTAACTCATTCCCCAAGTGCCAAATTCACTTTTTTTTTTTTTTTAACACTTCCAGGGATGATGACTCCAGTGCCTTTCCCTGAAGGAATTTTCCTAATATCCAGTCTAACCCTCCAGGGAAATCCTCATTGATTCCAGCCTCGTTGATTCCCCCAGGTCAACATTTTTCCCACCTCTACCCATCAGCCAGGATGAATCTTTCCTCAAATCTCACATCCTGGGACCTTGTGCCTGGAGTGAAATGGAGGAATTGTGCTGGATTTTCAGGAAAAAGGCAACAAGAATGCACAAAGGGAGGCAGAGAGCCCTGCACAGGCAGGCTCAGAGACTCTGCAATGGTCAAGCTCAGCCCAGCCCCAGGGAAACACCCCTGGGCTGGCTGACAAACAGCTCTTTTGGCTTTCTTACCCTCTGAACTACCTTTTGGATTATATTATCCATGAAAAAAATTCCCCCTGCTGTGCTGGGGCTGTGTACAAAATGTTTTTCTCCCATGAACTGAACCACCAGAGCAAGGTCAAAGTCTCTCAGTGTCAGTACCTCACCTAGGGCATCCCCATTGTGATCCCTGCTGGAAAGTGGCATCCAGGAACTCTGGAGCTTCCCACAGGGATGGAAGCTGGTGCCTGTCACCCTGCAGCTCTCACAAGTGACATCATTTTATTTCCTGAGCAAGAGAGTGGCCAAAGCCACCCCCACCCCCACCCTGCAGCAGCTCACAAACACCAATTTAATTAAATTTTTTCATTCAAAATATAAGTCAGAGCTCATATCTGGCATGAAATACTCCAAAGAGAATGTGCAGATCCCAGCCCTGAGCAATGGAATAGGAGTTAATTTCCTTTTAGTCTCTACACACATGTTCACATATACATAAAATGTAAATACACAGATGTAGTCACACATATTCTCATACACAGAGAGCACGAGAGCTTCTACAAACCTGCTCAGACTCCTTAGATGTCCAAAAGTGACCAGGACAGCAGGAATTCATAGGGAAAAAAAAAATCTAATTTCAGCAATATTTAGAGCTTCAAGAAGCTCCAAAGGGAAGCCCCTGGTGTTTGCCAGCCCCTCTGGAGAGAAGGGGCGAGGACATCAATCCTCATCCCAATTAGTGCTGGAAAAAAACATCCTTAAGTGCATTTCTGGTGGGGAGCAGCATCTCACAAGTTCGGGGTTGTTTCCTCGGCAATAAATCTGTCAGCACCAGCCGGCGGATCTGGGACGCTGGGTTTTCCTGAGCCGTGCTTAACTGAGACTTCTGTAAGGCCAGACTTGGTTAATCCAAACAGAGGGGTTTTCCCTCGCTGCAGACAGGGCTGGCAGCAGATTTCAGCCTCCTGAAGGAGAGGAGTGTTGGGAAGGATGAAACAGGAAAGCCTTATAAACATGACTGTTTAGACCTTGAGAATATGGAACATAGAAGTGAAATAGAATTGAAAGCAAGTTTCCATGTCTGAGATGCCGAGCCTCTGTTACTGAACAACAGAAGAACAATGGTGTGGCCAGCTGAAGGCAATCCCCTTTTGATTAAACAATGCCCTTCTCCTCACCAAGAGTCCCAGGGTCAGAGCAGACCCTACCAGCTTGGCAAGAGGGGTCCAAAGAGTAGTTTTTAGGGTTTAAAATATAACACAGTATGGTAACGTAATGATTCTTATAGGCTATATATAAATGCTATAGGATTTGTATCTTGTACTACATTGGTTAGCGTAAATTAGAATATTCAGTGTAGAAGAAGATTTAATGCATTGTAACGGGAACTTCGCTCTCTTGCACTTACTTCTACTCTCTTGTATTTACTCTTTACTCTTACTTTTACTGTCTTACTCTTGCTCTTACTCTATCCTTTCATCTCTCAGTCCTGCTTTGAGCTGTGACTGGCAGCTCCTAGCAGGACATTTCTACGCACACCCTGTGTAACAAACCTCATGCTCCAAGCCCAGCCTGGATTCCAGAGATCTCTCGTCTCCGTTTGTCCCATCACCGACCGTCCGCATTGCCACGGAGGAGGAAAGGAGAGAATCAGCACAGGGCGTAAAGGAGAGGAGTTGAACTCTGCAGAGGCTGCTCCAGGGTGCTGAGCCCTTCTCCTTCCCCATGGAGGGATGCTGGAGCCAGGGCCTGGGAACACCTCGTGGGGACAGGCTGGTGGCAGCGGCACCCTGCCCTCCCCAGATCCTCTCCCACGCCAGGACAGGGCAGGTTCACACCCTGCAGGGAGCTGGGCCAGCTTTGCTCCCAGCCCTGGGGAGAGCTGTGAGCACGCTCTGCCCCTCAGCTCATTAAGCACATGACATTTCTGGCTGCAAAAAAAAAAAATAATAATAATAATTCAGGGCTTGTTCCTAACCCTGGGTGGCTTCACTTTCTGCTTTTGCCATTCTCCTCTTAACAAGTCCCAGAGCTGGGGTGGCAGGAGAAGGATTGATATCCAGACTGGTTCGTTCAGGGATATTGGGCTGATTTTTTTATTGGAGCCAGGAGTAAAGATTTCTATTTTTCCAAGAGCAGGGAAAGCATGTTCAGGCTGATAAATATCTGTCAGCAAAAGCCATTAGCTGATGGAGTGAACTAGAAGGGGAAAATAAAAGACAACAAAGCCCTGCCATTCCCAGTGGAACAGCTCAATGGCCTTTTCTTCCATGCAGGGCTTTTAATGGATTTCTTGGAGTGTTTGCTGCTCGTGGTCTGTTAAATTATGGACCATCAGACCTTCATTTTAATGAACTTCATCTTAAGGAGCTTCCCAGCAGCAGCTTCTCCTTTTGGTTCTTCCTAGCAGCAGGGCTGGGATCAGCAGCAGCAGGAGCTGTCAGCATCCTGTCCAGCACAGGTAGTGGGGCAAACATCCCAGAAATCCCAAAAATCCTCACTTCCAGCAGTAAGGAGCACACTTTGTGCCTCAGCTTCCTCCTCTGTAAGACAAAAACCATGCCAACTCTGTCCCAAGCATCATCTGAGTGATGGAAGGTCTCTTCGGCTGCCCCCATGAATTTTAGGGCCGATTTCAAAACCTCCACCCCAAAGTGATCACACACCTCTTGGGGTCAGCAAAAAACCTTCAAAATATCGGCCCAAAATGCCAAGAACTTAGAAAACAACCCAGTGGGAAAGGCTGTTTGTTATTTCCTCTTTAAGCTGGTTGGTTTTGCAGGCAGTGGAGCAGTTTATGGCAGACCAGGGACAGGTGCTGGTTTATCACCCCGAGATAATTGGGGTCAGCAGCGCTGCCACGGGAAACGCCGGCTCTGCTCCCTGCCTAGCTGGCAGCAGTGAAAAATGTGATTTACTGCAGCAGCAGAGGTTTATATCTAATCCTTTCTGTAATCCCTCACTCCAGGAAACCCCAGGATACGGCGGCTGGGGAAGCTGGCTCGACCTGAACCTCGGGAATTGCTCGACAGCAACAGGTTCCAGCAGGATGGATCCTCCAGGGATGTGCATCAAGCTCCTGCAGGGTCACACCTGGGCCTGGATCCTCTGCAGGCACCAGGAAGAAGAAGGATGGATGCAAAGCTTGACTCCTGCTTCCCTCCCTCCTTCCCAGATGTAGCCGGAGAACCGGCACAGCCCAGCCGTGCCACGTTCCATGAGAAAAGCCAGGATGTCATAAAACCGAGAACTAATTGCCCCCAGATGGCTCATTAAGGCCACGAGAAAATTCTTCCAGGGTCAGGAAAGCACTTGTGGAAAGCACCAGGAGGTCACACTGCCAAGCCTGCCCCGGGGCCACGGAATGGATCCAGGAATTCCCGGTGAGGGCTCACCAGGAGGAGCCTGGAAGCAGGAACAGCTTCCCAGCAGCAGCTCTGTTTGCTTCCTAGCAGGAATCTATTTATTTTCACAGAAAAACACAGACCTTACTGATAGCTTGGAACATTCCTGCTGACTTCTGCATCGCTGGAAGCAGGGCAGGTATTCCAGAGGTCCAAAAACCCCTGGCATCTTTCCAACAGCTTCGAATCCCTGCTAAGCCTGCTGTCACCAAATCCAGACCTCTCAATATCCCCCTGCCCGTGATATTAGGCAGGTTTCACCCCCCCAAATATTCCTGCTAAGCCAGAGGCTGCTGTAACCCCACAGTGACCGATATCCTGTGGGACAACGGCCCTGGGTCCTGCAGGAAGCCTTGGAGCTGCTCCTGGAGCCTGCTCCATCTGCAACTCATCCTGTGCCAGAACAGGGAGCAGGGAGATAAGGAGTCTCTCAGGTCTCACGGAAAACTCTGACAAGCAAAGCTATTTTCAGCTGGCCTGGCTCGCTGCTCCTCCCGGGCACTTCCCTGCTCCTCTTGGTGTCTCTGGAGGACAGGGGAAGGGACAGAGCTGTCCCCTTGCAGGGGAGGGCAGTGGGGCAGCAGCAGTGGGCTCTGATGTCCGTGGGAGCGTTTCCTGTGAGCAGCACAGGCTGTGTGGAGCTCCAGGTTCCCACTGGAATGACCAGCAGGAAGGACTTTGAACGGTGCAGTGTCCTGGGCTCCAAATGCAGAATTATTTCAGCCCAGATGCTTTGCCTGGGGAAGGGGAGCAGCAGGACTGAGCCACGGGCAGGAAAAGTGCAGCAGTGAGGAAATTTCAGCTCAGGAAAATGAAACTCTGGGTGTTCCTCTCTGAGGTCACCCTGCCCAGTGAGTGGCAGAGCTGTTCCCGCCCAGAGCTGTGGGTTTGTCCCCACAACACCAGGGGACACGACTTGCTCTGTCTCAGCCCAAGGCTTCCCACATCCTCATCCCACATCCTCATCCCACTTGGTTTCTGCTCACTGCTTCTGTCCACTTGCTCTCCAACTTCTTCAGTCCCCACAGGCTCATGGCCTCACTTCCCTTGCTGGGGCATAAAATGTGACTTGAAAATTTAGTTCAGTAAAAACAACCGAAAGAAAATTCTATCCAAAGCCCCACCCTGGTCCAGGAGCTCCTGGAACAGGGGAACAGAGCTGGGATGCAGCCAGCACTTGCTCCTCACCACACCCCTGGCGAGATGGGAATCGGGGCATTTGTGCTTTAGACCTATTTTGGGAAGAGCCCAAGGGAAAGCACGACCAAGGCTGATATGGAGAAGTGGACCTGGAGCAAGCTGATGGCATTTACTTGGTGCCAGGGAGAGATAAGCCCAGGAGGTGCCAGCCAGCACCTCCACAGCTCCCAGAGCAGGTGGGAGCTCTCTGATGCCCACACCAGGAATATCCTGGGAATTGTGCAGGTGACAGGGACCTTCCTCAAGCTTGGGAGGCTCGTGAGGGAGGCTGGCTCCAGGGAAAGGAATTTGGAAGGGATGGGAATGAGGAGGATTTGTGACTGAGGCACTGCAGTGTCTGGGAACAGGATTGCTGGGATATGGGAACTATGCAGGCAGACAGCTGGGGACAAGGACTGTGATTCATCCTGGATGCTCTGGAACCAGGGAAAGGGCACAGGGAGCCAAGGCAGCTAAGTAGGGATATAAGAAGGAGAATAAGCAATGGGCCCAAGGCTTTATGAACTATAAACACTGCGATGGAGGAGCTTTGTATTCAAAATAAGCAAAGGCAAATTAAAGGAGGGAATTAGGGGAAGGGAAAGACAGAAGTGAGGAGAGAGAGAATGAGCAGAGATCTGTGGCCAGGTGAAGAGAAAGTTATTTCCAGGTTTTCACTGGGAAGGGGAGGCCTGAGAAAGGGTGTGGAGAAATGAGTGAAGGATGGCAGAGGTGGTGTCAGAAAAGAGGGGTCCCCAGGAGAGTCCTGGGTGCTCTTCAGAGCTTCCAGGCAGAAGGGGAAGAACAGGATTAAAGGAAAATTGAGACCAAGGAGCCAACTTGAGAAGCTGCATCTTCACTCCTGGCTGGGGAGCAGCCATGCCACATGGAATAACTCAGTGTCCACATGCACTAGAGTCCTCACCAGGCTAATCCCAGCAGGCTGGGAGGAAGGACAGAAACCCCCTTCCCATGGCTGGCAGCCTCAGGAATCCTGGCAAAGCCAGACAGGGAGCAGCCCTGCAAGAGAAGGACCCTCCAGGCCTCTCCTGCTCTGGAGGATGAACTCATTTTTGTGTCAGTGCTTGTGCCATGCCCAGGCTGCTGCAAGAAAGTTCCCAAAACCACACCAAGAGTCAGTGGATGGCTCTGTGCCCGACAGGGACACTTGCTCCCTGCCCCCAGGAAGACAACGAGATCACCTCCAAACCCTGCCCTGAGCACATCCTCCCCTCCTGCCTACGAGGATCAGAAACAAGGAGGATGCACCAGGAGCCTGGCAGCATTCAGGGAAAAGGTCACTGGGATTGCTCCAGGTGCAGAAAAACCTGCTCCCACAAGACCTGTTCTCCACTCCCTTGGGAACCTCAGCGTTACATGGAGAAGTTTCCAGACTGTGCATCCTGATTCCCAGGCCAAACACCAGCAGCCCATTCCCCTCCTTCCTCCAGCTCCATCCTGAGCCCTCAGGCAATGACCAGCATGTCCCACACATCCCAGCTCCATCCTGAGCCCTCAGAGAGTGACCAGCCTGTCCCACACATCCCAGCTCCATCCTGAGCCCTCAGGCAATGACCAGCCTGTCCCACACATCCCAGCTCCATCCTGAGCCCTCAGGCAGTGACCAGCATGTCCCACACATCCCAGCTCCATCCTGAGCCCTCAGGCAGTGACCAGCATGTCCCACACATCCCAGCTCCATCCTGAGCCCTCAGGCAGTGACCAGCATGTCCCACACATCCCAGCTCCATCCTGAGCCCTCAGGCAGTGACCAGCATGTCCCACACATCCCAGCTCCATCCTGAGCCCTCAGGCAGTGACCAGCATGTCCCACACATCCCAGCTCCATCCTGAGCCCTCAGGCAGTGACCAGCATGTCCCACACATCCCAGCTCCATCCTGAGCCCTCAGGCAGTGACCAGCATGTCCCACACATCCCAGCTCCATCCTGAGCCCTCAGGCAGTGACCAGCATGTCCCACACATCCCAGCTCCATCCTGAGCCCTCAGGCAGTGACCAGCATGTCCCACACATCCCAGCTCCATCCTGAGCCCTCAGGCAGTGACCAGCATGTCCCACACATCCCAGCTCCATCCTGAGCCCTCAGGCAGTGACCAGCATGTCCCACACATCCCAGCTCCATCCTGAGCCCTCAGGCAGTGACCAGCATGTCCCACACATCCCAGCTCCATCCTGAGCCCTCAGGCAGTGACCAGCCTGTCCCACACATCCCAGCTCCATCCTCAGACAGTGACCAGCCTGTCCCACACATCCCAGCTCCCCTCAGGGATGCAGGAGGCACCAGCAACTCTTTGGGAAGCCTGAGAAAGTTTCATCCAGCCAAGATATTCATCGGCACCAGGGTGAAGAGCTGAGTCAGGAGCAGGGCTGGATGTGCAGGAAGCCAAGTGTCAGATGCCTCCACATGTGCTTCACCCTCACGCAGCCCAACAGGTTCCAGGAGGGCTCTGACGCATTCCTGTGTCCCCAAGCTGCCATCCCAGGGCAGCTCCTTCCCCCCAGGCCGGGGGCCATCCCATCACTCATCCCTGCAAGCTCTCCTGATGGATCTGCATCGATCCACCCCAGCTCCGGGGGTTCTGCCTCCCTTTATCGGGCCTGCACGTCTCCTAATCCCATCTCAGCCCTCCCCAAAGGAGGGAGATAAGAGGCAGGCTGGAAAGGCTGATAAAAAGGAACGGAACAAATCCATTAATGCTGTTTCTGTGCCAGGAATTACAAATCCCAGCCCTTGGTAATTAGGGCTCTGCCAGCCAGAGTCCCAGCACAGCAAAGCCAAGGAGGGAAGTCAGGCTCACTAAAATGTATCCTGAGGAAAAAAAAAAAAAAAAAGCAATAGCTGCAGGACCAGGACATTTTGGATAATTTGCCAGGTGTGGCATTGAGGGGCTGTTTGGGGACAGAGGTGGCACAAAGTGCTCAAATCAATGCAAGTACAGCCCAAACCAGTGTGACCAGTGGCTAGCCCTGCCCTCTGGCAGTGGGAGCCATTCCTTGTGTCCTGTCCCTCCATCCCTTGTCCCCAGTCCCTCTCCAGCTCTCCTGGTGCCCCTTCAGGCCCTGGAAGGGCTCTGAGCTCTCTCTGGAGCTTCTCCTCTCCAGGTGAGCACCCCCAGGTGTCCCAGCCTGGCTCCAGAGGGGCTCCAGCCCTGGAGCAGCTCCGTGGCCTCCTCTGGACTCTCTCCAGCACCTCCAGGTCCTGCTGCTGGTGGACCAGGGCTGGAGGCAGCTCTGCAGGTGGGGTCTCACCTGCACAGGGCAGAACCCCCCCTCCCCTGCTGCCCACGCTGTAGGATCAGCCCAGGTCACCAGTGGCTTCCCCAGATCTCTCATATAAAACCCCAAACCAACCCAGGAAACCCCAGATCACAGGAAAAAGCCAAATCCCAGGACATTTTGTCGAGGTACTAAATCAGAGAGTGAGGAACAACTGACCAGGATAACTGGGACACGTTTTGATTGTGATCTCTGGAAAAAGCTTCCCTGGTATAAATGGAGATTTATGGACATTTCAAAAGAGAGTTGCTTTAGCTTAACCCCTCCATGTTTTCCTTGGGATGGGACCTAAGGGATGCACAAACAAATTAAAAACCAAGAAATACTAATAAAATAAATAAATCGAGACACTCATCCAACCAACACCCTCCCTGGAACAGATTCAGGTTCTATTTCAATTGACATCTTCTAAAAAACAAAGCCTTTCTCAGGAAAAATAAACCACGGCCACTTCAGAGAAAACCAAGGGAAGAATTGCCCAGGATCTCCCAATTTCTGGGAAGCAGAGGCAGGAAAACAGGTCAGGAGCAGAGCACTGAGCACAACATCAGTGAGTACCTGGTTTCTCCTAATTCTGAGGATTTTTCTGCTTTTTGAGCAGATTTTTTTTTGACTCCTGGTGTTTGTTGGGATTGTCCAGCCCACCCTGGAGCCAGCCCCAGCCCTGGCAGGAGGTTGTGGGTTCTTCTCCCTCCTGGAAGCGATGACAAGGTGCTCAGGTCTCCCCCGAGCTGCCCAAAGGCTCGTTAGGAAATGGCCCTAATTAAGTTTGATGGATGGGGACTGGGGATTATTCCTAATCTCCCTGCAGCAGCCAGACCAGAAAGGATATTTCACACAAGAATTCAAGTGCACAGCACGTGCGTGGCCTGACTCCACAGAGCCAGAACCTGTTCCCAAGGTTTCAAATCCCCAGGAAAAAGCCACAAAATGAGGAGAGCTGGATTCAGATCCCATGGATAGTCCCTCCCTGGAGTCAGCCTTGCTATTAGGTGGTTTGTTGGATAAAAAGAATTTGGTTTATAATTGGTACCTAACAGGCCTCAATCACAAAACTGAGTTCAAAATTTCAAGTCCAGCGAATGTTAAGGATTTTCCCCCTCAAAAAAAAAAAAAAAAGAAGTTTTGTTTTTCTGTATTTCCTTCCCTCCTTCTCAGATGTGGGAGGGAATATTTCACACAGGAGGATATTTGAAGATCCAAGCCCTTCCTTGAGCATTTTAGTCTTTGCATGTGGGCTGCAAAATAATGGAAGAAATCAACAGAGAAAACACACAAACCAGAAAAAACTCCAGGTCTCTCCATTCCCAGTCCGAGTTCAAGCTGAAATCAAACAATTTCTCCAAGTTTTCTGTACATGGATCTGCCTTGATGGACTGGAGATCACCCAGCAGGAGAAATCTGGGCTTTTGATGTCACAGCAAAGTACAAGAGAATAGCTGGGATCATTATAGACAGGCTTGCTCAGACCCCAGGACACAACATGCTCAAGCAACACCTGGGAAAGAAATGTTCCTGACCTGGAAAAGGGGGGTGAAAAAAACAATTAGGATGAGCCAGATCAGCTCCTCAAACCGGTTTGTGCAACCACAGTCACAAAGGGGTTGCATCAGTGCAAAGGGAGAATGACACAGGGCAGTGGGGGCAGCTCATGGGGAAAACAGATACATGCAGAAAATACAGATACATGCAGAAAATACAGATACATGCAGAAAATACAGATACATGCAGAAAACACAAAATACAGATACATGCAGAAAATATAGATATATGCAGGAAATACAGATACATGCAGAAATTATAGATATATGCAGAAAATATAGATATATGCAGTAAACACAGATGCATGCACAAAACAGAGATGCATGAAGAAAGCACAGATACATCCAGAAAACACAGATATGTGCAGAAAACACAGATATATCCGAGGAAAACGATGCTTTTAACCAGCCCAGAGAGGAGTGGGGGTGTGCAATCCCTTGCCCAGACTGCAGCCGGGACAATCCCTTCTGCTTTAGCTCTCCCACAGCGGCTGATCCGGGAGCAAATCCCGTGGGCTGAGCTGGTCCCTGCCCAGGTGAGCTCCCGAGCACACCTGAGCCGCTGCCATCCCCGGCAGGGCAGCACCCTGGGGCACCCAGCACCCAGCGCTTGCCCTCCGCGGGCTCACACCCCCCTCTCGTGGCAAGCACTCGGCTCCCTGAGCCCACAGGAAAGGCTTTTCCAGAGCTGCATCCCGCTCTGGGCTCCCAGAGCTCTTCCCAGAGGCTCTGCTGATGAAGCAGGTGAATACTGATGGCCTGCAGAGGTGTGGCAGCTGCGGGGAGAGTTCAGCGAATGCTGCCTGGTGCAGAAACCTCCGGGGCAGGGAAAGGAGAGGGAACGGGGAGATTTTTTGGGGGGAAACCAGGTCGAGCTGTTCAGTCATGCTTAGGAGAGCAGGATCCTACGTTTAACCAGGATCCCACGTTTAACCAGGATCCCAGTCCTGAAATGAAAGCTTTGGGAAAGCTGTCACCTGCTTTTAGAACTCAGGGGTTCTGTGGAGCCCTGCATGGATCCACCGTGGAATATCCTGAGTGGGAAAGGATCCACGGGGGTCAGGGTCCAGCTCCTGGCTCTGCACAGACCCCAACAACCCCCCCCTGTGCCTGGGAACCTTGTCCAAAGGCTGCTGGAGCTCTGGCAGGGCCGTGTTGCCATCCTTGCAGATGAAAACGAGCACAGACAGCTCTGGCTGCCCTTCCCTGACCCAGTTTAGGGTGTTTTTTGGGGACATGGACCTGTTGGAGCAAGTCCAGAGGAGGATTAGCAGGATGGAGCACCTCTCCTACAAGGAAAGGCTGGGAGGATTGGGATTGCTCAGCCTGGAGAAGCTCTGGGGTGACCTCATTGTGGCCTTCCAGCACCTGAAGGGAACAACAAAAACCATGGGAATAGACTTTGGACAAGGGGCTGGAGTGACAGGACAATTTGGGGTGTGGAATCTGCCCTCTGCTCTGCTGGGAGCAGGAACACCCCACAACTCCCACATCCTCACCCACCACTCATCACTGGGACTTTCCAGGGCCTGAAGGAGCCACAAGAAACATGGAGAGAGACTTTGGACAAGGGATGGAGGGACAGGATACAGGGAATGGCTTCCCACTGCCAGAGGGCAGGGATGGATGGGATACTGGGAAGGAATTCCTGGCTGGGATGGAATTCCCAGAGCAGCTGTGGCTGCCCCTGGATCCCTGGCAGTGCCCAAGGCCAGGTTGGAGCCACCTGGGATGGTGGAAGGTGTCCCTGCCCATGGCACCAAGAGGGTGGCACCAAGGCTCCATCCACCTGCAAGACAGCCCAGAAAACACCTGGAATGAGCAGGGATGCAGGGCAGGGATCAAACTTACTCACCAATAACAGGAATAGTGCCCAAAATAGCAGTTCTGGAAGGTTCCAAAGCTATTTGAGAAGCCAGGCCAGATTTGACAAATAGCTTCAGCCAAAGTGGAGAAAATAATTAGAAAAACATTGAAACATGTCATTTTTAGTTGTCGTTTTTTTTGGTTTTTTTTTTAACTGAAACATTTTACTTCGGAAATGATGAAACATTTTAGTCCCAGCAGGATCTTGGAGCCTTTGTCCCAGCGAAACAGGAATGTTTATTCGGTTTGTCACTGACTGACTGAATTAAATGTCAGGAGGAAATTTCACTGTTGCTTTCTCGCGTAAAAATAAAAATTCAAAATGCACACAAGATTTTATCTGGTGGCACACAGGGCATTAGAAGAGGCCAGATAAAGGGTTGAAGGCAAGCACTTTTCCTGTCCAGATCCTCAACTCCCCTAATTCCCAACAGGCTGAGCCACCAGGGATTAGGCAACCTGCACGGAAAGGGGACGGGGTGACCTCAGGTGACAGCAGAGGCCACAAGAGAAGGCTCCTTTTGGGAGCCTCCCATGGAACTGCCCCAAAACAGCCCTGGGAACAGCAGGGTTGAGGGTGATGGAGGCTAAGAGGGACAAAGGCTGGTGAGAGATGTCCCCCAGAGCCACCAGAATGGAAGAATTGGGACCTTCCCCCTGCTCCCATGCCCAGGGCACTGGGAAAAGCCACATCCTGCCTCTTCCATCAGCACAGCGGCCTCTGCCAAGGAACCCGCCTCTCCCAGCACGGGGGCCTTGGCTTGTCTCTAATTTTAGGGGGTGATGAAAAGGCTTGGGGTCTCCTCCAAGCCTTCCCAACAAAGGGCTGAGTGCCACAGCCAAGAGCCCCGGGATCCCACAGCGCTCCCAGCACTCCCACGTGAGCCCAGATGTCCTGTGCCTGTCCCTGTCCCGAGCCTGTCCCTGTCCTGAGCCTGTCCCTGTCCCTGTTCCATGCCTGTCCCTGTCCCGAGCCTGTCCCCAGCCTTTCCCTGTCTGTCCCTGCTCCGAGCCTGCCCCATGCCTTTCCCTGCCCTGTGCTTCTCCCTGTCCCTGCCCACACACCACAGCCACACTGCCCATCCCAGGCCTCATCACCACAGATAACGATCCCAGCTCCAGGAATGAGCGCTGCCGTGATCCCACATCCACACCAGGCCCCGAGCTCCAGCCCACTGAGAGCTGGTCCCAAATCCACGGGCCTTGCCCAGATAATGACCTTTAGCTCCTCCAAACACTAAGTCAGCTCTTCAACCAGCCAGGAGGGACCTGCAGCAGGAGGAGCTTTCCAAACTCCATGACACAAAGCCTGGAGTGGCCGTTTCCAAGCTTTGGAGGTGCACACCCCAATTCCAAACTGTCCCAGCACAGGTTTTTTTGGAGCAGACAGGGCTTGGTGTGAGACACAGAGACCCCGGCGTGTCCAGATGGAGGGGAGGGAGCTGGTGATTACAGCAGGGAGGGAATTGGGAGCTGGGACGTGAAACCAGAGAGGGGAAACGTTTAAAGCTTTAATCTTGGAAACAGCTTCCTGATAGGAGATTTATGAGCAATGGGAATTGTCTCCTTTGCAGAAGGCTGGAAGCTGTGCTGCTGAAACGAGACCGGATAGAAGGGGAGACAACACATGAGGAATGGATTTGGTTTGAGCAGAAGACAGGACCCGGAGGTTCCCTCGCAGCTCCAGCCGCCTTCCCACACGCCCAGCCCCACAGCTGGGACATTCAGCCCCACAGCTGGGACATTCAGCCCCCTGGCACCTGTAACCAGCAAAATGTCACAAAATTCAGCACAGCTCCAGCCACCCAACCCCACAGCTGGGACATTCAGCCCCCTGGCACCTGTAACCAGCAAAATGTCACAAAATTCAGCACAGTTCCAGCCACCTTCCCACACACCCAGCCCCACAGCTGGGACATTCAGCCCCCTGGCACCAGTAACCAGCAGAATGTCACAACACTCAGCACAGCTCCAGGCAAGTGTGACCAGCCCAAATCCCTCTCCCCATGGCAGCTGCTCTTGGGGCTGCTACAGAGCCTCATTTTTTGGCTAATTCCTGGCGTGGTAGCCAGACCCCGGGGCTTGACACATCCAACTTTTGTGTGGGAGCCTGTGGAAGGAGCAGGTTCATTAATACGTGTTTAACTTGGACCTTGAAGGAGCTGAACTCTTCCTGACTTAGCTCTCCCTGTATCTATATCCCACTTTCCTGTAATCAACCTTTCCCTTTTTCCTGCCTTGGCCTCTCCCAGTGAGTTCGTGGGTATTGGTTTTCTCTGGAGCTGCTTTAGTGCTGCTGGAGGATGTGGGAGTGACAGCTCTGGCCTTCCAACTCTGTGTTCACCCTACATTTATCCAGCTCCTCGCTCCCCTGGCTCCTTTTCCAACCTCAGCGTGACCTGAAGGGGTGAAAAGATGAAGGAGACAAGAGCCAGCACCTCTCCAAACCTAGCAGAGAGTCATGGAATGGTTTGGGTTGGAAGAGACCTCAAAGCTCACTCCTTCCCACTCCTGAGTGGCCAAGGACATCTTCCACTAGACCAGGTTGCTCCAAGCCCTGTCCAGCCCGGGAAAGGCTTTGTTGGGAAGCTCATCCAAGGCTCAGCCTTGTAAAGCTGCCGAGCCAGAGCCCTGAGCAGGGATTAGATGCAGAAGTCTGACCTCAGCCGGGTGCAGCCAGCCCAAAGTGCTCTGACTTTGGGCTTATTGCCCCACAAACACAGCAGTGAAATCACTTCATTAATCCCCAGAGCCTCATTTCCTTCCTTCCTTCCTTCCCCCGGCCAAGCTGAAGCTTAAAATAGTATTTTACATTCCTCATATTTCACTCCAGAACTAATTAACATCCAATCAGCCCAAAGCCCTTCCCACAGCAGCCTGGCCCCGTGGTGCAACCTGCCCACCCTTGGCAGCAGCAGGAGCACCCAGCTCCTCCCAAAAGCCATTTCTGATGGAGCATCTGGAAAGAACCAAGCTAAAACAGGAAAACACCAGAATCCAAGCCCCACGTGCACTTTTACCTCCAGCCCACGTGCACACACAACTCTGCAGTGCCCACAAACAATCTCAACGTCGTGGTAATCCCCCAACACCACGAGCAGCCACTCTTCCAGAGGTTCCAGCAGCTCCTAAATTAGGATAAAACCCACGAGTTAAGCTGTCTCCTCACTGGTACCTCCATGTCCACCCTCATGGACAGTTTTAACCCAGCTAAAAAAGCTCCTTGGATTCGGTGCAGGGCGTGGGACAGGAAAGATGGAGCTCAGGTCTTGCTTCACTTGGATCCTGCAGCTTTTTCTCGCCCTGTCAGCACTCCAGGCCAAGTGTGAATCAATAGGGGCTGTGGAGATGATGGAGCTGGAAAGGAAACGTCATCCAGGAGGGCTCCAAACACGTCACCCATGAGACATCAGCCCCCTCAGTACAGCATCTTTCTTGCTCACACACGTCAGGCTCGGAGGATCACGGAGGGGCTGTGGACCAGGAGAGGCTGCAGAGTGGCACAAACACAGGGAAGACGTGGCAGCTACAGGGGAGGGAGAAAAGGTCAAACGCAGCACGCTTGACGTGTTTATTTGGTTTCCAGCCCAAACTTCCACCCACGGACCAAAAGCAAGGGCAGCTTGAACGCTCCAGGCAGCTCATGAGCAAGAGCTGGTTCATCCCTTCAGCACTGTGCAGCCAGTGCTTGCATTTACTGCTTTAAAACAACCCTAAAATTACAAAAAACCATCCAAGTACCCCACATCTCTGCAGAGCTCCCCCGAGAGCTGTGAGGAGGCGGGAGAGCCAGACACCCCCAAAAACAGGGAACTGTTGAAGGAAAGACAAGGTGGCACTTTGTGTGCCTGGCTGACATGATGCTGTTCAGTGCTAAGTTTAACTCAGTGGTCTCAGGGGCCCTCCCCTGTCCTTCCAGCCATGCCCACCCTCAGGGGCCAGGCACCTGTGACCCCCTCACACCCCCGGTGTCCCCACAGAGAAGCCTCAAGGAGCTGCCACAAGGGACGACACCTCTCCTGGGTACAAGGGCCGCATAACGGCCTTCTCTCTCTGCTTGGGCAACCCTGAGACCCGTGAGGGGTTGTGGGCAGCCCCCGAACGGGCCTCGGAGAGCGAAAAAGCCTCACTCTCACCACCCCTCACAG
>VXAX01001404.1:31007-43238 GCA_013399835.1 Leptocoma aspasia | reverse complement strand
GAGGGGGACAAAGGGAGGGGGCGGGAACCGGGCACGGGAACGGCCACAGGGAACCGGGCACCGGGGACGGCCACAGGGCACCGGGAACCGGGCACCGGGAACGGGCACAGGGAACCGGGAATCGGGCACAGGGCACCGGGAACCGGGCACCGGGAACCGGGCACCGGGAACGGCCACAGGGCACCGGGAACCGGGCACGGGAACGGCCACAGGGCACCGGGAACCGGGCATCGGGAACGGCCACAGGGAACCGGGCACGGGAACGGCCACAGGGCACCGGGCACAGGGCACCGGGAACGGCCACAGGGCACCGGGAACCGGGCACAGGGCACGGGAACGGCACAGGGCACCGGGAACCGGCCACTGAGAATCGGGAACTAGGCACGGGAACCAGGCACCGGGAATCGGAATGGGAACCGGGCACGGGAACGGCCAGGGCACTGGGAACCGGGCACTGGGAATCAGGAACCGGGCACGGGAACGGCACCGGGAACTGGGCAGGGGAACCAGGCACCAGGAATAGGAATGGGAACCGGGCATGGGAATTGGCTACTGAGAATCGGGAGTGGGAACCGGGCACAGGCACCGGTCACCTGGCACTGGACTCCAGGTACCGGCAGCGGGCTCCGGCACCAGAAGTGTCCCTGGCATGGGCACGGCCACCAGCACTGGGCATTGGCACTCGCATGGCCACTGGCCACTGGCTCAGGCACTGGTACCGGGCAGTGGCACCGAGCCGGAACCCGGCTGTAAAACGGGGACACCAAAGAAATAAACAAACACACCGGGCCAGGCACCGCCACCGGGCCTCACGGGAACCTCTGGGGACAGCCCGGCCACCACCGGCGTGGGTCAGACCGGGACCGGCGCTGCCAGCACCCGGGCACAGCAGGCTTCGTGTGGCCTGTACCCTGCTGGGACAGAGCCGCCGTTCCTGCATGTCCCCGCACCTCCCGTGTGTCACCGCCCCGGTGTTTGTCACCGCTGTGTCCCGGTGGCACCGGGCTTTACCGGGAACGGCCGCTCCCTCCGGCCAACCACGGTTCACCGGGGGCGGGGGGTGTTCCACCATCCCTGGACGGTCACTCGGGGCGGACCCGGCACCGCGGGGCACAATGAGCCCGGTGCAGGCGGCACCGGGGAAGGAGTTAANTGGGGAAACTGAGGCACGAGGGAACAACTGGGATCTACCCTTCCCCCCGCCCCGCCAACAGCTGCTGTTAATTAAACCCCAAATAAATAAACGCAGTTTATTAAACCTCAGCTAAAGCAGAGCGGACACAGCTGTGTGTCCCCCGCTGTCCCCGCTGTCNGGGCTCCGGCACCAGAAGTGTCCCTGGCATGGGCACGGCCACCAGCACTGGGCATTGGCACTCGCATGGCCACTGGCCACTGGCTCAGGCACTGGTACCGGGCAGTGGCACCGAGCCGGAACCCGGCTGTAAAACGGGGACACCAAAGAAATAAACAAACACACCGGGCCAGGCACCGCCACCGGGCCTCACGGGAACCTCTGGGGACAGCCCGGCCACCACCGGCGTGGGTCAGACCGGGACCGGCGCTGCCAGCACCCGGGCACAGCAGGCTTCGTGTGGCCTGTACCCTGCTGGGACAGAGCCGCCGTTCCTGCATGTCCCCGCACCTCCCGTGTGTCACCGCCCCGGTGTTTGTCACCGCTGTGTCCCGGTGGCACCGGGCTTTACCGGGAACGGCCGCTCCCTCCGGCCAACCACGGTTCACCGGGGGCGGGGGGTGTTCCACCATCCCTGGACGGTCACTCGGGGCGGACCCGGCACCGCGGGGCACAATGAGCCCGGTGCAGGCGGCACCGGGGAAGGAGTTAACGGCGGTGGCGGTGGCGGTGGCAGACGTCACGGCCGGCCAGGCCCGCGGGCGGCTGAGGGGGCGGATCGGCGTCAGCGCTTGACGTCACCGGAGCGGGGGGAGGCAGCGCCGGTGGCCGCCGAGAACACCCCCCCTCACCGGGCAGGATGCGGCCCCCGCGCCGCCGGGGCCCCGGGACACCGGGGCGGGGGACGCCGAGCCGGCCCTAATTGCGGCCAGCTGCTCCCCGGTCTGCGCTAACGACAGCGATAAATCAGCGGCGTGGGGGNAAATCAGCGGCGTGGGGGCACTCGGGGGACCCCGCGCCCCCCGGTTCTCCCGGTGCCAGGAGCTCGTGCCCCGGTGTGTCCGTCCTGTGTGCTGCCCACAGGCAGCGGGGACCGGTGTGGCACTGCGTGGGGCGTGGGGACAGCATGGCACAGGGCACAGCACAGCCCTGCCTTCAGGGGACACGGGTGACACCCAGGACAGGGCTGGGGCAGCGCTCGGGGCTGGCACACGCAGTGCTGGCACTGGGGAAACTGAGGCACGAGGGAACAACTGGGATCTACCCTTCCCCCCGCCCCGCCAACAGCTGCTGTTAATTAAACCCCAAATAAATAAACGCAGTTTATTAAACCTCAGCTAAAGCAGAGCGGACACAGCTGTGTGTCCCCCGCTGTCCCCGCTGTCCCGAGCCAGGGTGGGCGGCGGTGCCGGTGCCGGTGTCCCGGGGGCTCGGCCGGGGAGCAGCTCCAGGTGAAGCCGCCGTCCGCGTTTCCGCTCCTAACCCCTCATTAGGGGCGCGGCCGCGGCCGGACCGGCAGGTTCAGACTTTCCATCCTGACCAAACCCGGCCGGCGAGGGACAGGGACAGGGACCGGGGCGGGAGGTCAAAAACCTCCCCTTCCCCCTGCCCCGACCCCGCTCGGGGACCCCAAGCCGGGGACACACCTTGAGCACGGCCACCTGCGCCCCGCAGCCCCGGGGCACCCCAGGTGCTGCCCCTCCGAATTCGGGGCGAGCAGGACCAGCTTTGGCTTCCAGCAGCTCCACGGAGGAGCCAGCCGGGCCCGGGGGCTCCCGGGAAGAGCGGCTGGCCGGTGGCCAGGGATGTGAGCCACGAGCCACGCTCCGGCCGGGCCCCACCGGCACAACCCTGCCACCCCTCCCCGCAAGGGTCGCAGCACCCCGGGGCTCGTCCTGCTGTGTCCCCCCACCTGTCACCACTGCTGCTCATCCCGCACGTCCCTTGTCCCCAAAGCGAGGACCCAATGCCTGCAGCGAGCCAGCAGCTTCATTTTCTTAATGAGCGTTTAATGAGGGGCGTGAATCAGTGGGGAGAGCCGTGGGGAGGTCCCCGTGCAGGGAGCTGGTGGCAGTGCCACTGTCCCCACGGCGGGGTGGCCAAAGCTGCTGTGCCCGGAGGCGCCTGAGCCTGGCTCGCCCCGCGAGCACCCACTGAGTCACAGTGTCCTGCCACCTGCCAGCCGGGATGGATTTGGGATTTGGGATGAGCCTCGAGCAAGCCCATGGCCACCAGAGCATCCTCACGGCTCCTGCTGTCCCCACTTCCCTGCCTCCAACAGTGCCACCAGGGCCATCCCCTGTGTGCCACCAGCTCCACGACACCAGAGGTGCCTGATCCTGCTCTGGCCAGTAGCTGGCACAAAGTGCTGGACACCGGGCTGGACACAAGGTGCCCATGGGCTACCAGGGATGCATCCACGTGCCAAGCTCCCCCTGGAAAAGGGAACAAGCAGGGTTTGCACCCCGGGGTTTGCACGGCAGGCACTGGGCACACAGGGGAAGCTGCCTCTTAGTCATTGCCACAGGCAGGGAGAGAGGAACCGAGCCGGGAAAACAAGAAGTCACAGCTGTCCCCAAACCTGCCCCTGTCCCCGAGGAACCCCCAGGGGCCTCCGACAATCAAAAACAAGAATTGAAAAAAAAAAAAAACAACAAACCCAAGAAAAAAAAAAAACAACCAGAAAGAAAGAGAGAAAGAAAACAGATTTAAAAAGGAAAAAGGAGGAGGAGGAGGGTTTGACGTGTATTTTTAGTTGCTTAGCACAGCCCTGAAATATTTCGGCAGCCACTCCCTCCGCGTCGCTGGTGTGTAACTATTCCTGTGCTGCCTCCTCGGCGGGGCTCAGAAGTTCTGAGTCACCGTGGGGCGGTCAGAGAGACACAAACCCGCGGCTGCCGGGGCTGCCACCAGCTCGACTGCCACCAAAATATCCCGGGAAGGGTTTCCAGGGTGGCCTTTGCTGGGTCTTTCCGTGCGGGATGCGTTGGCCCTGCCAGGCTCTGCACCCACCCACGCCGGCAGCCAGGCTCAGACCTTTTTTTCCTCCTCTCTGGTTGTTGCTTTTATCACGCTCCTCCCTGTTTTAATATTTTTTTTTTGTTTTTTTTTTAGCCTCCCTGTGCTGCCACGGGGCAGCGACAGCCCCAGACACCCATTTTGGGGGGCAGAAAAGCGCAAAGTGACAGCTGAGTGTCACATCACTGCCCTTCCACAGAGCCATCTGCCACCCAGCTGCCCTTTTTGGGGGACAAAAATATTCCTGCAGAGGTGGAAAACACAGGAAAGGGGGAAGCAGGCAGGGAATGTGTACTGTAATTAAACAAATGCAGAACTTAACGAGCTCCATCACCTGACCCCAGAGCTTGGCCAGGAGATAAGGAGCACTTGGAGGGCTCTACCCTGAGCTGGAGCCAGAGGTCCCATTGTTGCTGTCAGGATTTCTCCTGCCAGAAAAGACCTTAAATCCCAGCAGGGCTGGAGCTGTTTCCCTTTCCAGCAGGGAAGCCACAGCACACGGAGCCTCTGAGGCTGGAGGGATCCGAAGGGAGGGAGCAGGTTGGGAAGGGAAAGTCTGACACAGCCTGGGCTTTGTTAAAATGCCACCCGAGCTTTCCAGCAGGGAGGACACATCACCCCATCCCCTGGAACTGGCTCCCTGGGAGAAGGCTGGGATGAGCACTGGGAGTGCTGGCCGTGGCCTCAACAAGGAACAGCTCCACGGAGAGCACGTGGCTGGTGCTGGAAACGGAATGTTTTGGGATTTAGCCCTGATCCCAGGGCTCAGGGAAGGGCTCTGGCTTGGGCAGGGCCCAGCAGCATCACAGACACACACAGGGAGGCGGCTGGAAGAGGCTGGAGATTTATTCTCACTCACCACTGCACCCAGTTCTAGAAACATTAAAAAAATAAGTCTATAAAAGCATGTTCTTCACTCCTTTTCAGTACAGCGGCGATGGCAGAGGCTCCAATATGAGAACCAGTTGTACAAACCCAAAACCTGCTCAAAACAAGTCACAATATCACTTTTCCCCCAAAAATTCAGCTGTCTCATCCATCCAGGGGGGTTGAGGCACACCCAGAGCTGTTTTTTCTTCCCCCATGCAGACACTCAGTTGGGATCAGCCAGGATATTCTGAGGGTGTATTTTGCTCATGGGATGGAAGACTGGAGCAACCTGACCTGGGAATTCCCAGGAGTTTTCTGAACCTACAGGAGGGACACGTTCACACGCTGGCCTGTGTCCCCAAGGGAAGATTAATTGGTGGCTGGGGAAGGAAGTGACAGGTACAGCCAGTGAGGTCAATCACCAGGTACTGGAAGAAATTAGGTTGAGAAATATTGTCAGAGTTCAGGACTTGGTGTCACAGCAGAAGGGAGAGAGTTTTCAAAGCAGGAGGGGAAAATAAATCCATGTAAATCAACTCAAGCTGCTTCTCAAAAAAAAAATTTTTAAATCCCCCATGAGGAATAAGGGGCGCACCAGCCTCATGCAAAAAAAAAAAAAAAACCCAAAAACTACAGAAAAAAACCCTGTTCCTTTGAAGGAAATTTCTAATCTGAAGTCAAATTAGCAATGAACTAATTGGGAAACGCTCATTTGTCACAAAGCTCTCTTGGGAACAAGCCTTGAAGGCCAATGTTCATCTCTCCTTTAAGCCACTGAGGAAACAAAAGTCACTGGCCAGGAGAAGAAAAGCAATATCTTACAAGTTTGCTGGTTTTAAAAAAAACCCAAACCTTTAGGAGTATTCGTGTACAGACACAACATCCTCAAGTTCAGTGTTTTTAAACCAAAACACATTTGTTACAAACAAAAGAAGTTTCCCAAGTTTCAAGTATTAAAAAAAAAAAAAAAATCCAAGCAATCCAGAAAGTGTTTGCCTTTGTTTTGGTACCTCTGAACAGGAAAATATTTTAAATTAAACCTGGTAAGCCTGAAAAATCCACTCTCAGGAGAAGGAGAAGGCAGAACCATGAACAAATTTTTTAAAAAATATTTCCAATGATTTACTGACTACAGGGAGTGAAAACTCCACCAGATTAAAGTGTGAGTGGCTTCCAAAGGAACATGATTTGGGCTCTGACTCTGATGGAAGAGTGGGAAAGGGAACGTTTTTGGACACGTGGCAGCCCTGAGGTGACAAAACCCAAACTGTCCCCGGCCTGGGTGCAGACATCTCACTGCTTGGCTGATTGCCTGCCTGGCTTTTTTTCCTGCTGGCCCCTTCCACTGCCTGGAATTCCTCGGCCACGGCCACCAAACACACCTGTGGAGCAGAAGGGAAGAGGTAACAGCACCCCTGTAAGCCTCAGACCTTCAGTTATTCATGTTTTACCCAAAAACTTGCCTATTTCTGACTCTTAGAAGCAGAAATGTGACTTTTTGACTTCTCCTTTTCCAGCCCCAGACCTTTATTTAGGGGGTGCATAAACTCATCCCCCCCTCAGCAGCAAGTTCAGCAGTATCTCCCTGGTGTGTCAACCTCATGAATAATGTTCATCTCCTGCTAAACTGAAGTTTCTTGCAAAAAAAAAAAAAAAAAAAGGAACCAGGGAAGCAACAAATTTAAAATCCAGGTGGTAACGTGTCCCCTGAGAGCCTTGAGGGCAACCCAAAAACTGGAGAGGGCACTGGGCACAGGACAGCAGGGGTTTGGGAGGCTGCAGTGAGGAGAGCATCCTCAGACCCAAAACCACGGGAGCTGCTGAGCCCAGCCCTCAGATTTATCCCCAAAATCCCCTCCTAGGGATAAAGGGATGTGGATCCACCCTGCTACACAAAAGGCAGAACCCAAAGGAGACCCAATCCAAGCACCAGGCACAGCTTCTCCAGAGGAGGAGACGTGCCCAAACCAGAGGCAAAACATAAATTATTCCCAACCCTGCAGTGCTTGGGATGCTCCTCCTGGAGCAAAGGCTGGGGACTTTTGAGTTTGGCAAGCAAGAAGTCAAAGGAGGAGGATTAGGAGTGTCAGAAACAATAATCCTTTCAACTGTGAGCACAATTACAGCTTCCCTCCTGCCCGTTGGCCTCCCAACAAAATTGTCCTGCCTTAATTTTTTTTTTTTTTTTCCTTTCCCTCCTCCCTTCACGTCTCGGTAAGGAGAGCCAAACCTTTGAGCTAATTAGCAAATGCTGAAGCTTCCCTTGAAAATATTCCATCAGCAAATTGAGGCTGCAGATGGAAGGAGCAGGAGCTCAGCCCTGCTCCACACAAGGTGGGGAAAACAGTGTTTTTCCCCAAAAAAACCCCAAAAAAAACCAAACAAAAAAAAAAACCCCACCCTGCCAAGTGCTCCTCGCAAAGGCAAGGAGGGGAACAAAAATAAAGGGCGTCTTCAGATTTGGAAAGGTCACTTCTGCCTGCTGGGAGCTCCCAGGGGCAGCAGGAGCACGGGGGATTTGGGGAGGAGGAGCTGCTGGGAATCACCCCCATGGCCCCAGGGCCACCCCACCTGTCCTGCCAGGATTCCTGGCATAGCCAAAGCACAGGCAGCTCCTTAAGGCAGCTCTCCAGAGAGGCTCCACACGTCCCTGTCCCCGTCCCCAGGGCTCCTCCTAAAATTTAACTTTAATTTTTAAGCTCCGAGTGCAGAGAGCAGCCCCAGGGTTGTGGGGTGACCACAAATCCCAAAGACCTGGCATTAGGGGAGAGCAGAGAAACAGCTCCCAGGCTTCCAGTGGGATAATTTGGGGGAAAAGGAGCAGCATATCCCCCAGCTGAAGTGCCCTGGGATCGCCTAACCCCACGAAATGGGAAGGGTTGTTGTGGTGACCTATTTCTTCTGAAGTGGCAACCTCCCCTTTATCAGAAACATGAATTATTCATGTTTCAGGAGGAACTCAAACCCTCACATAGTTTTGTCTTTTTTTTTTTAAAATATAAATACATTAACAAATCAGGAAAACTAAAGCCACATTTTAACAGGGAAAAAGATGATTTTTTTTCTCTCACTGCCACGGGCAGAGCCTGGTCTATTTTCACCATTTCACCCAGCCTTTTGTTTTCCCCCCTGGCCTTGCTAAGCTACACTTCTGCAGGGCCACTGCTCCAAAAGGAGCCAGGAGGAGCTGAAACAGTCAAGTTCAGACTCTGTTAAGCTCCTGCCCAACCCCAGGAACGAGGGAGGCCCATCCCTGGCACGAATCCTCCCTGTTCCTTGGCAGGGCTGCCTTACGCACTCGCTCGACTGGATCCTGCTCAGGAGCAGCTCCAGCTTCCCCCAGACACAGCCCTGGGTTTCAAACAGAGCAGCAGGAGCTGTTCCTTGCACAAGAGGGGACATTTTAAAGGCAGGTATCACACTCCCCCCCGTCTCCAAGCCGGGGAAAAAAAATAGGATTTTTTTGCCTCGTCCAGCTCTTCCAACCCCACGGCCCTTCTGTTGCTCCTGCTGCTGCATCCCACCACAAAATTTCAAAGGCAGGGAAATTTTAAAGGCAGGGATCCTACTTCCCCCTCTCCAAGCTGGGGAAAAAAAATGGGATTTTTTTACCTCGTCCAGCTCCTCCAACCCCACGGCCCTTCTGTTGCTTCTGCTGCTGCATCCCACCACGGCCTCTGCCCTTGGACACCACCTCCTCCTTCACCATGTCAATGATTTCGTCGGGGATCCGCAGGTATTTGATGGTGCTGCCACGGATGTAGCACTCTGGCATCCTCCAGAACTTGTCCCCATCCTGTTGGGGAGCAACACGTGAGGCCACCAGCAAAACCGGCTGCTTTTGGGTCACTTTTAGGGCCTTTGAGTGTTTCTGGAGAGGGTGGGAGCTCCAGCAGTCTTTGCTGGGAGCATTATCTATAACAAGCTGTGAAAAACAGCTTTTTGGGGGTTTAACTCCCCAAAACACAGAGCCCCACAAACAACTGTGGTTTCAATTTCTCCCTCAAACACTGGCAGAAAATGTCAGAAGGAGAGGGTGAGGAAACGAGGCCTTCTCGCACGAGAAGGGAATTGAAAGTGGGACAAGAGACACGAGTCAAAATGGTGGTGAACAACCAATTCTGGTAAGAAAAACGCAGCTGTGGCCAGGATTCTTCTCCAGCTGGGAGTCACCCCACTCCTTCACTCCTCTGGGGTGTGGAGGGAGCAGCGAGGCAGCTCTGGAGCCAGCTGGCTGTGGGATGTGAGCCTCCAGAGCAGCTGAGGGGAATAAGGAGCTCACAGATGATATATTTATTTTTAAAATAAATTTTAAAATCTTCAGGTGCCCAGTTTGGGAAGAGCCACCTCCCTGCGTTGCTCTCAGGCAGTTTCAGGGTTTTCCTGGGATACCACGGGCTTCCCCAGGACTCAGCCCAGCGGGGTTTCAGCGAGCGGCTGTGGGAATTAAGAACCTGGAGCTGAACAACAACTCTCTGGCCATGATGTCAGCGGGAGGAGGGACTGGGACCCGCCTGGTCCCGGCTCCAGCAGGGCCTGGCTGCAGCTGGGATGGCTCCAGCCCAACCATCCTCATGTGGAGCAGGCGCCTGCTGTGTCCCAGGAGAGGAGGTGAAGCCAGCACGCCCCGTTCCCCCCCTCCACACACACAGACACACAGACACACACACACACCCTGGAAATTATTTGGGGCAGCTCTGCCTGCACGGGCAAGCCCAGGACGAGGAGCAACAATTCCCTTCCAGGAGCCACCCGGCAAACCCCACCCAGCCTTGGATGCGCCCGGCTGCTCCTTGGCTCGGGATGCAGGAAGGGATGGAGCTCCAGGCTCCGGAGCTTCCTCGTTCCGGCCTCCCCCGGGTAAACAAGAGGCTCCCGGCTCGTTGTCCCGTGCCATCTAGTGGCCAGTGCCACCAGTGCCACCAGTCCAAGCCAGCGGATCCCACGTTCAGCCGGGATTTAGGGGTGGTTGGAGGCAGCTCTCCTGCGTGCCAGGTCGTGGAATCGTGGACTTGTAGAATGGTTTGGGATGGAAGGGATTAAAAGCTCATCCAGTTCCACACCTTCCACTATCTCAGGTGGCTCCAAGCCCTGTCCAAGTTGGCCCTGGACACTCCAGGGATGGGGCAGCCACAGCTGCTCTGGGAATTCCACCCCAAACCCTCACCACCTTCACAGGGAGAAATTCCTTCCCAAAATCCCATCCAACCCTGCCCTCTCTGTCAGTCTGAAGCCATTCCCTGTGTCCTGTCACTCCATCCCTCAGCCAAAGTTTCTCTCCATGTTTTTGTTGGCCCCTTCAGGCACTGGAAAGCCACAATTAGGAGACCCCAAAGCTGCTCTTCTCCAGGCTGAACAACCCAACTCCCCCAGCCTTCTCCCACAGGAGAGTTGCTCCATCCCTCTGATCATCTTGGACTCACTCCAACATCTCCATGTCCTTCTGGGCGATCCCTCCAGGTCACCCAGAGGGAATAAAACCTGAGCTGCTGCTCTTCCCAGGCAGAGCACTGAGCCTGTGGAAGCAAATTTCCAAGGAGAAGGGAATCACCACCTGTGTCCTGGGCACAGGTGAGGATTTGGTGTCACCTCCTCTGAGTCACCCTCCTGCTGAATTCAACAGCGGCTCCTTGTCCCACCGTGACCCGAGACCCAGCCACAAATTCCAAAATTCCACCCCAAAATTCCCTCCCAAGCCTCACTCACTCCTCTGTCACACAGAGGTGCCCCAGCAACACCACTCCAAACTCCTGAAGTGGAGACAACGGGAACTGGGGGGCTTGCAGGGAGATTTTTGGAAGAACAGGGATCCCTGCCAGCCTCTCCTGTGGAGCTCTGACATTCCAGGCCTGGGAAAGCACAACAGCAGCTGGATTTCCACCCGTGTTGTAAGAATATATTGTAAGTTTTTTTGTATGTAAGTTTGTAGGAAATTTTTTTAATAGGAAAACATTTTTTACTATTTTTATATTTTGTATAAGTTTCTGTAAGCAAAATCTCTAGTTTGTGTCTCAAGAACATTTAAATTACTCTACCTGTCTCCTAATAGTAAGAAATAGAAGTTTCTTTCTTTCGACCTATGAAGTGAAAAGTTGTTATCTCTGATTGTGTAAACTATTCTAACATTTTTTAAACAAAGTTAGAAGCAGGAGCTTCAGATGCTCCTTGCTGGGCTGATAATAACCCAAATCCTATAAATTATAGAGTCATATTAATAAATCATATTAGCCTTCTAATATTATTGTCAGGAGTCCTTTGTTAATAAACAAACCACAGCAATACATCTGTGCTTCCCACAGGGACGAGACCAGACATTTCTGATGGAGGTCAAAGCCCAAAACACAGATCCCAACCTCCTGGAGCAACTTTGGCCAAGGGCAAAGGTCCCAGACAGCCTCCGTGGGTGAATTCAGTTGGATGCGGAGAGGGAATAAAAGAGATTCGAGGGAATAAAAGAGATTGTGGTGTTTGAGGCTGCCTGGGACAGGTAAAAAGGCTTTGGTTTTTGGGAAACCTGGATCAGCATCACAGCTCCTCACCCAGGGGGATGAGAGACCCCAGCCCCCCACCCTGTGACCTGCAGAAAGTCACCTGCACACGTACACAAGGCTGCTCCTTCATTATGGACACTATCAATAACGAAATGGACATTATTAATAATGACATTAAATCTGCATTTCGGGCAGATGTCACGCCTCCATTGGAGGGATGCGAACTGCAGCAGAGCCAGCCTGGCTGCAGGGACAGAGCTCTGGGGACAGATTCTGGGGTGACAGTGGGTGTGTGACTCCTGTCTGCCCCCGGCTGTCCCCCGTGGACACTGCCGGGGGTGACCCCTGCCCGGTGTCCGGTGCTCCGGCCTTACCCGCGATGTGCAGATGACCTCCCGCAGGTTGATGTTCATCCAGTTGTCGCAGCTCACCAGGTGCCCGTTGTACGTCTCGCCGTTCTTCAGCTCCACCAGCTACGGGAGAACAGCAGTCACGGGGCCGGTACCGGTACCGGGACGCGCCCGGTGTCACCCGCACGGCACCGGCGAGGGGAGCGGGGCTGGGCCGCGCGGCCGGTACTCACCATGGGGTGGTTCTGCGCCGTCTTCAGCAAGGACAGGGGCAGCTACGGGGGGAAGAGAGGAGAAAGGCCTCAGGCACGGACCGACAACGGGACACCGCCCGGGACACCGACCCGAGCACCGAGCGCGGCACCGGGCA
>VXAX01001404.1:2024-17720 GCA_013399835.1 Leptocoma aspasia | reverse complement strand
TTTTTGCTTTGGGTGGTTTTTTTTTTGGAGCCTGACTCCTAAATCTTTCCAAATCTCTTTTTTCCTGCCTCTCTCTTGGCCACCTCCCTCCCTGAAGCCAGCCATGGGCCTCCTGTACCAAACACCTCAGTTCAGGTGTGTCTAAAACCAATCTTTAGTGGGTGGGGAGCTTTGCTGAGGGCCACTTCTCCCACAGGAGATCTTTATCCTGGGCTCTTGGTGCTCCATGCTGTTTTCAAGGTGAAGGTGGAGTAATTTATAACTCCCTTAGCTGCAAATTTTCCCTCTTTTTCCAGGCTAGGAGAGTAATGCTTAACTGAGATCCCAACTCCACCTTGACTGAGTGGAGGAATAAAAATGCAGATGGAAAGACACCCTGCAAAATCAAATGTCAGCTCTTCAACCCAATCCCACTGCCTGGAAACCAGAGGCCAACTGTTTGAAATTAAGGAATTTTGGTTAGATTGAGGATTCTGGGCTCTTTCTTGGAGTCCCCCTCCCAATGGGAGGGTGCAGAAGTGGTGCTGCATGTGGGAACTTTCCCAGGAATTATTTTTGGGGAAAGGTGCATGCAGGACCTCAGCAGGTGGGTGATGCCTGGTCGTGTGTGGAGATTTTGCTGCCATATTTTGGGATTGCAGCAAAAAAAAAAAAAAACCTCCAGCTGAAGTTGGAGCAGGAACAGACACGAAACTGGGAGCTGAGGTCTCGTGGAGAGGCCACAAGTCTGTGATGGGAAGGGATGCTTTTACAAATAGATATAAATATATATAAAACAGCATTTTAAAGGTTTTAAACCCCCCCCTTCCCATGATTTGAATTTCTCTGGTGCTGACTGGCTCTGCTATAGTAACTCTCAGTGAGAGCTGCCCTGAGCTTGCCAGGAGAAGTCTGGTGGCAGGACAGAGCCACTCCTTGTAACCCTTGAGATGGGACAAAGACTTTGCAGCTGCAAGGACCCCGCTGAGGGCACCTGAGCAGGAAGATTTTTTTGGATAGACCCAAGGAAATTCCTTCTCTGTTCACTGTCCAGAGGAATTTGCCTTCAAGTGAAATGTTGTCGTTCCCATCGACTCCGAGGTAGCACTTGTCAGATTTCCTGATTAATAATTTATTCTATTTAATATTTTGTTGAGATCTTCGTGCTTTGACACAGCTGGTTTTTGCTTTTTTTATTTGTGATTTAGTTGAGCTCCTTATCCCCATAGGATTATCCCTTTGTTGGTGAGAATTTTTTTTTTTTTTTCTTTGTCCTGGGTGCTCTGTAGCTGCTAAACCTGGGGAGGAGGAACATCCCACGGGCTTTGGTGATGGAGTAATTCCCAGGAAAGCTGCTTAATTCCCCTGTAAATTACCTGTGGGTGGAATGGAGGTGGAAAATCAACAGGCTGGCGAGGCCACACCAAAATTCCAAGTGTGGAACCTCAGCAGGGACCCACAGCGGGGTTGGAGGAGGAGCTGGGTGGGCTCTGTGAGGGGTCAGCATCTCCAGGTGAGATATTCCCTGTCCCTGCACCCCCTGGGTGAGGCTGGAGATGCCCCTGGAGTGGCTCAGGATCCACCAGCAGGGAGCACAGACAGCAGCAGTTCCGTGGGCAGGGCGTCCTCCCACGCTGGTTTGTTCAGCCTGGGGAGTTATATCCTGTTCAGCGCCTAAAAAAAATAAAAATATTCCTTTTCCTGGGTGCTGTCTGCTGTTCCAGGGGAAACTCCAGAGCCAGTTCCGTGCCTGCTGGAGTTTGAGGACTGCAGTGCTTGGCCTTGGGTGTGTCAGCATTAAAAATCCCATTTTTTGGGAATACTTTGGGCGTCGTGCTTTTCCTCCCAATCTGTTTTTTGGGAAGCTCCACGTGATCAGTTCCTTAGCATAATTTATTTTGTACTCTTTTTTTTGGGGGGGTTTTGGGAAATTAGCCTGAGGTTGTGTTTATGAAAGGTGTCTTGGTGGTAGAGAAATTTCCTGTAGCCCAACTTGGGAAAAGTGACATTAAAATAATTTTATTTAATATGACCTAAATTAAATACTTTGGGGTTGGGGTTTTTTTTTTTTTAAGTTTTTTTTTTTTTTTTTTGGTTCAATTCACAAAGCTTTTCCTACAGATCCCTATTTTCTTTGGGAATAGGACATCAAACTGATGCAGAGCTTCAAAAAGCTGATGTTTTGCTAAACCCTCTTTGCTTTCCACATCATCAATTAATAGAATTTGCTAATTTGCACTGACTGGGAGATAGACCTGTTGCCAACCCCAAAAACTTTGTGCTAGTGAGTAAAAGCATAGAAAGTTCAGGAGGAGTGTTCATTCCCGTGCCTGTAACGTGGGAAAAAATGTAAAAACCAGGTGAAATTTTAGGGTGCTGTGGCTGCAAAATTGGCTCTGGGGATAAAGGTTTGGGGGGGAAACGGGGCTGAGGATTTTTGGTGTGGAAGAAAGGATTTGGGAGGTTCTGCTGGGTTGGGTCTGGTGTCATTTTTTCTGCCTGGAGCAGGGTCTGGCCCACGTGCTGGGGAGTGTTTGGGGTGACAATTTAAATTGTCCCAGCCCTGAAGTGCTGCAGAGGGTTTTTGAGACTCGTCAATGTCTCAGTTTGGTGATGAATTCAACTTGGGAATCTGCTTTATAACCCCAGGAAGAAGGAGCTGGGAAAGCTCTTGGCCTCAAGGATTTGATGATCCTTAGGGATCCCTCCCAGCCTGAGGGGTTCTGTGGTGTGGAGTTTTTTGGGGTTTTTTTGGCAGTTTTTGGGAGAGAACACGGGATTCTGTCAGCTCCTGCAGAGAAGTTCGCCTTGCCTGGAGCATTCCCCAGCCTCCCAAAACAGGGAAGGGATGGAAAGGTCAGGAAAAGAGGGTTTGAGGTGTGGAGTGAGGTTGTGACACGAGGCTGCAGCCAGGAGCTGCTGAGCTCCCCCCCAGAGGGACCTGCAGGGTTTGAGACATCACCAAAAAAAAAAAAAAACCACCCTAAAAAGTTGCTGTGCTTTGGGATAAATTCGGGATTGATGCTTGCCTGGATTCCCTGAGCCAGGGATGTGTGAGTTATCACCTCCACGGGGTTTGTGCTGTGGGAAATCCCCTGGGAAAAGGTGGTTTGTGTCTGAACTCACCTGGGGCCAGGTGTGGATGTAGCATCCAACCCCCACCATGCCCCAGACAGGGAATGTTGAACCTTCCAGTGCCTCAGCAGCTGGCAAAAGGGGATTATTCCTGGAATAAAAACCCCAGGAGATTCCAGGCCTGCTCGGACAGCACAGGCTCCCAGTGCTGTTGGTTCTGGTAAGGAAAGGTCTAAAAACAAAAGTTAAAAATCCACTGAAGTTTCTTCTGATGCTCAAATAATCCTGAGTGGAGCTGGAACTGGGTGATCTCTCAGGTCCCTTCCAACCCCAAACCTCCCTGGGATTCTCTGACTCCTTGCCCTGGTGGGCGGATTTTTTTTTTTTTTAGGAATTTTTTTTTTTAGGAATTGCAGTAGGAGGAGGAGGAGTTTCTTCAAACCAAAAATGGGGAAACCCTGGGAAGGAGGGAATTTGGTGAATCCCTGCTCCAGGAGCTGCAGCAGCAATGAGGGTCTGGCCGTGGGGGGTTGTGGTTTGATTCCTTGTGACTCCTGAATTTTTTTAACTTCTCCTGGATTTCTCCTGGGTTTCTCACTCCAGCCAAGGCTCAGACAGGGAGCTGCTGCAGGAGGGAGTGGTGGTGTCCGAAATCTGACTGAAAATCAGGATCTTTAGGCATAAAAAGTATTTTCTGTGGGACTTCCTTTCATTCTGATTTCCAGATTTCACCCCACAGCGCAGATCAAACTGTCAGCAATGAATTTGTACAGATCCTTTCCCAAAGTAACTTCCTCCCTCTTACCTCCTTTTACTTTAATACTTTATCC
This sequence comes from Leptocoma aspasia, assembly GCA_013399835.1. NCBI lineage: Eukaryota > Metazoa > Chordata > Aves > Passeriformes > Nectariniidae > Leptocoma > Leptocoma aspasia. Next base: position 13,836 of record VXAX01001404.1, on the reverse strand, counting down.
AATAATATTTTAATGATTTAATTTTATTTTAACGATAGGAATTTCAGAGTTGCAAAGGCTCTTTCTAAATTTATTGACTTGGAGAAAAGCCCCCCCTTGTTGATACCATAAATACTCATCTTGATCTAGATGAATTTGTTATTTTTGCACCAGAATCCCTAATTTTTTTGCAGTATGAAGTGCACTTTTTCATAAAAAAAACCAAACTTGTATAGGAATACAAGTCTGATGAGTGTCTTATGTGCTTGAAAGGGATATTCTGCCAAAGCTCCAGAGCTGAGGGCATTGCTAATTCCTCGAGGTATTTGTTGAAACCTGGGACCTGCTTCTGCTCAGTCTGTTTTTTAAGACAAAGTAGGGAAGGAAATGCCTCCCCACGGATAGGAGTTGATGATGGGAAATGAAACTATCACTGCCCTTACAGAAAACTCCGTGGTACTTCAAAAATCCACCTTCAGGTTTTCGATTGCACCAGCCTCTTAAATCACAAATGTTTACTCTGATGATCAGGGAGTGCCTTGTCCTGTGCTGGGCTCACCTTTGGGCAGCAGAATGCTGGTGGTGGGGATGGGTTTGCCCGATGTGTGGGTGGAAAAATCGGGCTGGAAACCCCAGAATTGGTGGGAATCCCCGTTATGACCCGTGGGTGCTCCTCAGAGACTGCACTGGCTGAGTTCCCCAGGTTTGCTGACACACACACACACGGACCTGCCAGAGGCAGCAAACAGAAATTTGCTGTTCCATCCTCACTTTTGGTTGGCTCGGCCCAATTCCTGAGGGTTTTGCCGGCTCCTCTTGGAGCCAGGTGTTTGTCCAGACCCTTTCCGTGTGTCCCTTGTGAAGCCACCAGTGTCTGTGTGGGCATCTCTGGTGTCACCTCGTGCTTGTCAGGACTCTTGGAGCACCAATCCCGACCCCTTGGGGCTTCTGTTGTCTCCGTGTGTTCTTGCAGTGCCTTGTAAATCCCAACAATCCCAGAGGGGCTGTGGGGTCAGGGACCAGCGACCCCAGCTTGTACTGCCAGACTGGACTTTGTAACTGAGGATTTAAACCCCTGTTTCAAAGGAAATAAAGAGTTTAACTCTGACTCCCAGTGTCCTGTGTCACACTATACTGAAACACGAAACGCAGAGACAGCGCAGTCACACCCGAGAGAAGGCAAGGAAGAAGAAGTTTATTTTGGTTTTCACATTATATAGAGTTCTGGAAACGACCATCGATTGGAAGGTGAAATTACATCTTCTTTAACTACAGTGGTCAATGACAAAGTCCATCAACCCTTTCTCCTTCCAGGAGAAAGAATGAAAAACAAAAAGAAAAACGTGTGCATGTTTACAAAAGAAGTGTGAGAAACTCTATCACAAGAATGAAAGCATCAGAAGGCTGAAAAATGAGAGTGACAGTCCTGTCACCCTTGTTGGTTTTAAAGCTGGTGGTTGGTACAAACCTCTTCCCCCAGCACTGCCCTGTCCACCCTAAATCGTGTCCCCAAGTGCCATGTCCACACCTTTACCCCCCTGCAGGGGTGGGAACTCTGTGCTGGCAGCTTTAAGGCTTCTCTCTCTCTGCTACTGGTGCTGACTGGGAGCAAACTGGGAGGGCTGGTGCCACCAGATGGTGCTGCCACCCAGGCACGCTGTGCTCGGTGTCACCCTGGGGACGGCCGAGGGTGCCACCCCTCCACGGCTCGATCTGGGTCACTGGGAGGGTCCAACAGCTCCACGGCCCCGGCTTGGTCCGGGAAATAGCGAGGGTGTGACCCCTGCACAGATCCAGAGGGATCCAGGACAGCTCCAGCTGGACCCAGGACACCTGGACAGCTCCAGCTGGACCCAGGACACCTGGACAGCTCCACGTTGATCCAACCCTGGATAATTCCAGCTTGATCCGGGACAGCTGGAGGCTACAGACCCTCCGCAGCTCCAGCCTGGTCCTGGGGGCTTCTCCTGGTCCCCACTTCCCTGCTGTGGGCAGGGAATGTCACCGGGGAAGGGACAGCAGCACAGCCTTGTGCTGGGTGTTGGTGTCACCCCTCACCACGGGGTCCAGGTGGAGCAGGATGGAGTTGGATTCATTACCCGAGGTAATTAATTAAAACCCAGAGCAAACCTGGGGTAGCCTGGCAGAATGGGGCTCGGGGAGGTCACCCCGTGGTCCATACCCCTGCTCTGGGTGGTTTTTGTCTGGAGCAAGGATCAGAAAGGAAAACCTCACTGTTCCTCTGGAATCTCTGCTTTTTCTCTGTCTTTTTTATGCCCTAATTCTAGGATTTTTTTTTTTTTCCTGAGCTGCCATGGTGATCCTGCTGAGCTCTCCAGCCTTTTCTTGGAGATGGAGCTTTTATTCCACCCACCAACACCCAGCACACTCCAGGCACTGGGAAGTTTGGGATCTCCCTCGCAGGTGAGCTGGGATTTGAGGCCACTGAGCCAAGCCCCGATGACTTCACTCCTTTTAATTCCCTTTACAAGGTGAGAAGCTTTTCCTGCGGTGTCCCCGGGGTGATGTCATGCCTCGGGTTAGCCATGAGGTCATTTTTACAAACAAAACCCTCCCGTGGGGGACAGATCCAAGTTTTGTCCGTGCTGAGGAGGCTCCTCATGGAGCATCCCGCTTGGATTCCTTGCTGGAGATGCAGAGACTCAAGGAGAAGATCCCTTTGGTGGACCGGCTCCTCAAAGAGTTTCATTTTTCCTTCTTCTTCTCCACCTCCATCCCTTCCTCCTCCCCAGCTCCTCCCGCTTCCCAGCCCCTTCCCAAACGAGGTGGGATTTTTGGGCAGCGTCCATCTGGCAGGCTGCTCCCTCTCCCTGTTTTCCCAGCTTGCAAATCAAAGCCGAGCTGCGGCAGAGGTGCTGCGGGAGGGCTCCCCAGAGCTTCCACCTAAAAAAAACCCCTCGCAGCTGCGGCTCTGCTGCGGGAGAACGGCTGGAATTTCCTGCCCTGGCTGCCTTCGGGGAGGCGAGTGTGGGCACATCCCAGGGCAGGATCCACCCCTCCCAGCCCTGGGATGGGTGCCTGGGGATGGACACGCTCCCAGCCCAGGATGAGCTCCCAGGGATGATGCTCTGGCTGAGTAATTCCCCATTCCAGGGCTCCTCACCCTCGCTGCCCGCATCCAGGAGATGCAGATGGATGTTCTCTGCTGCGGGGTGGGATTTTCTTGGCCGATTCCCAGCCGGCACCACGGCTCCAGCCTGGGGGGAAAAAAAAATCTCTCCGTGCTGCCTCTCTCCAGCTGCTCCCCGCTGCCGCGGATGCTCCGTGCCCTGTGTACACAACCCCTTCCCGGTCATGCTCCGGTGACTAATTCCCTCCTGATGGGCACGTGGAGCCCCATCCGCCTCCGGGTTCACAAATAAATACGTTTATTTCTCCTGGAGGTCGGGCTGACAGCGACTTCCCCCAGTTCTCCAGCAGCTTCCATCCTCGTTCCTCGCCCCAAATTGTGCTTTGCGCTTCAAAAACCATCCAGGCTCTTCAAATCCGACGGTTTTAAGGAGGTTTTGGGGTTGTCTTTCTCTTGTAGCATCTTTCTTGATAAAAGGGATGCTGTTCTGGGATGTGCCTGGGTTGGGTTTGGTTTTCCTTCATCAATTTTCCCCATAATTTAAAGCATCCTCACTTAAAATCCTACAGTTTTAAGGAACTTTCTAGGTTATCTTCCCCTTTTATTGTGTCCTAAGGGTTCCCTTGGTAAAAGAGATGCTGCTCTGGGATGTGCCCCGGTTGGATTTGGTTCCTTCCATCCATTTTTTCCCCCTGCTCAGTGTTGGAAAGCTTTTTGGAGAAGAATTTAGAGCTGATCTGGCTCCCTGGGCTGAGCACCACCATCCCAAGGGATCACAATGCTCCCAAAATCCTTGCCCTGGGGTTACCTCCTGGATCTCCACCAAAAATGGAGAGAAAGGGCTGTTTTGGCACTTTGGAAGGGTGAGGCTGAACGGGAAGATGCTCCCACCATGGAAAAGCTGCTTTTTAAAGCTGCTTCTCAATAACCATCTCACCAATCCTGCCCAGGCTGGGCTTGTTCCCTGAATATCTTAAGCTGGAAGGGACCCACAAGGATCAGGAAGTCCAACTCCGTGATGCTCTCACGGGATCCTATTTCATGTCTGTAAACTGCAAATGATCCTCAGCAGAGCACAGACCCTACCTGGAAATCCCTGTCCAGGGAGGCCACCCAGGAAGGACACTCCTTGGGAAGCAGAGAACATCCTGGTGCCCAAAGCATCTCCGAGAGGAAGGTGATGGTGGCGTGAGTGAGGACTTCCCAAGGCAGATTTCCATTTTTGGTGGTGGGACCAGAGGCATTTCCTGCCCTTCCTGGGCTGAGGGGGCTGGGAACCCGAGTTAATCGTTGACCGTGGCTGCAGCCCAGGCAGGAATGTCCAAGTGGAGCAGAAGTCTCATTTTTGGGAGATGCCGTAAACTCGCAGCAAAAGGGAGAAAAATGTGATTCCTGCTGTGACGGGGCAAAAGCTGCTTTTTGCTTGCCTGACCCATCCTGGTTGTCTTTGATTTAGAAACATCCAAAGGTCACCTCAGTGTCCACTCTGCCGATTCATGGTGACAGCGGCCGGAGCTGGGAAAACACGGGATGCAGCTTCCCAAACATCCCACGCTGGCAGCAGAGGGAGAGCCCTGTCTCCCATCCCTCCCTGCCCCTTTCCAGACCTGAAATGAGATGGGATGGGGCAAACCCCACCTGGGGTTCTGCCTCACTGGGGGGTTTCTCATCCCAAATAATTCCTGGAGCCTCCAGCTCCGACTTCCCTTGAAGCCAAGCCTCAAGGGCTGCTTGGAGCTTCATGTGGTGGCAGCAGCCAAGCTGCTCTTCCCTTCTTCTCCTTCGGCTGAAAAAACACCACAGGAAAGCATGAATTGCCCTTTTTCCAGGGAATATCCTCCCTGCAGCATCCAACCTGCCAAGCCTGAGTGGTTTTGGGGAGCACTGGGGTCCTGTAGGATGTGGGAAGAACCTGGTGCCCCTCTGTCGGTCCCAGGGGTCTCTGGGCACTTTTTGGGGATCCTTTGCTCAGCAGCTGTGAGGAACTGATAGCCCTAAAATCTGGAAGGCAGCACTTCCCCTCTTGCCACTTGTGATAAGGAACTCTGCAAAAAACCCCAAATTTTCTGCCAGCTCGGGCAGCTGCAGGGAATTTCCTGCATTTTGGGGAATTGAAGCCCTCTGGAGCCCCCTGCTCTGTGTCCTTACCATGCTCCCCACCGACCACCAGCATCTGGAGAAGGGAAAAACATCATTTGTCTGGAATGACAGAATGGTTTTGCTGGAAGGGACCTTAAAGCCCATCCTGGGCTTTAAGCCTTTAAGCCATGGGCAGGGACACCTTTCAGTGTCCCAGGGTGCCCCAAACCCCACCCAAGCTGGCCTTGGACACTCCCACACCTTTCCAGGCTCAGCAGTGCACGATCTGAGCTTTTCCTGGAGTTCCCAGGGTTCGATCCTCCTCATCCTGCTCATTTCCCTGGGAACAGCAATCCCTGCTCTAGATCCATGCCAGGAGAGCTGTGCCGAGATGAGGGACCTACATGGGATGCATTAACTGGAGAGGAACCTTCATCCTGCTGGGGAAAGGCACTGGATTAGCCTGACCTTCCACCACTGAACGTGTCCAGGAAGAGCTAAGGAAACGTGGGATGCTGTGCAATCCCCTCTTGCAGGCTGGTGAGGACACGCTGGGACATTTCATCATCGCTCGCTCAGGATCAAACCACTGCTCCCGAAATCCCTCTTTTATGGCCCTTTCTGGACTGTAAATCTCTGGCTTCCACTGCTGGCGCCTTTGGGGGAAAACATCCGGCTCCAGCAACCTTTGATGCTCTTGGAGTGCGTCACTGCTGGATTCGGGGCTCGCGCCCACGGGCAGAAAATCCATTGCAAAAGCAGAACTTTGGGATTTCGGGGTTTCTGCCGGGTCTTGCTCAACGTCACCAGAGAGGTTGGGGCCTCTTCCTGCACCCAGACATGCCAAGGGTTCCATTTTGGCTCTGGATCAGCACATTTGGCACCCTGGGGATGGTGGAGGGGGCTGGTGGCTGGGCTGGTGTGGGCATGGAGATGTCCAGAGGGGCGGGAATGGCGTGGGGGTTCTGCCCTTGTGTCCTCCTGGGGTGATGCTCCCTCTCCTTTCTTCCTTGGATTTGGGGAGCTGGAGGGTTGCAATCACCCTGGCTGAAAAAATCCCTGGGAGAGGAATCACAGCAGGCTGGGGCTCTGGGAGTAACCTGTGGGAAGGTGCTCCAGGAGGGGAGCTCATCCCTGCCCAGCTGCTCGAGGGATGGGTAATGTCCCGCTCATGGTGCCCAAACCCACGTGGGATGAAGCCCCAGAGATAAACCTGGGGTTTCCCTGTGAGCCACACATGGGATTTCCTTCCAAGGTGGATGCTCTGGGAAGGGAAAAGCCGTGAAATGGGGAGGGGACCTGTGGGGACTCCTGCTCCTCCCCACCCGTCCTGCTGCAAGGACGGATCCAGAGCAGGGCAGCAGAGCCAGGGCCGGGGCAATCCCCTCCTCGCCACCCTGAGCATCCTCACAAACTTCTCCTTTCCCGTGTTTCAGGGTGGAACTCTCGGTCTCGGCTTTGCCTCAGGCAAATTCCCCTTGAGAAATTGGGTGAGAAAAGCCGGGGCAAGGCTGGAGCCGAGTCCCGAGGAGGAGCGGGGACAAACAGCCGCAAATCCCGGGATTACCGCACGTCCATCCCCGGCGGGAGCACAGCTGAAGCCCAGGCGCTTGGATCAACTTCAGGACGTTCGGGAATTGGCCTCGCCTGCCCCGGGGGGACCTGCCCGTTCCCTCACGCGACCGGGAGCTTCTCATCCCTCTGCTCACGTTTTATTTTTGGTCCGAGCATCCCTGAGGAGAAGCTGGGAGAGGGGCGGTGCTGTGCTGGCCCCTGGGGCTCGTTCCCACTCTGGATTTCCTCCTGCCCAGCCCCGCTCTTGGCACGGCGCTGCCCGGCACACGTGGCCCCGTTGGACCCGTGCCACCCGGCGTGCCCGGCTGCCTCCGTTTGGGATGACGTAACTCCGGCCCCGGTTGCCTCAGAAGGATCCAGGCTCGGGATGAACCCGTTCCCCGGGCGCACCTGTGCGGTGGGACAAGGTCCCGTGCAGATCCTTCCCCTGCTCCGCTGGGATTTTGGGAAGGGGCGGATCAGCCCCGTGTGATAAAAGCGACCCGACCCGCTAGGCGACGGGCAGGGGAGGCGGCCGAGGATGCGAGGATGGGAAATGCGTGCTTGGGATGCTGCCTGCAGCGCTCCTGCCTCGCACATCATCCCCTCTCCATCGCTCCGCCACCACCGGGCGGTGGAGGCGAGGGGGACTCCCCGGGCCGTGACATCCGTGGGGAAAACGGGAGGCGGAAGGGAAATGTTTGTGTCTGAAAAGGAGTATTCCATATTTTTTATCTCCGCAGCTGCGAACCAGCTTATACATCACCGGCCTCCAGCACTGCCAGAGCTCCCGTTGGAAGTGCCAGGCGGAGAGGAGAGATTCCTGCTGGGAGTTCTCTCCGGCGTCACCCTCCGGGGAGGGGGGACGGAGGGCGGGCAAAGTTCGGCTCCTATAAAGTCAGGTCTGGTCCTCTTCATTCATTCCCCTGGCAGCACCGCCGGCAGCAGCACGTCCAGCCTTTGCCCGAGAACTGGGAGCAGATCCTGCCCTGAAGCCGCCGGTTTTCTGCAGGATGCTGAGGGCAGCGGTGCCGAGCGCGCTGCGGGGCGCGGGGGCCGCCCTCACCTGCCTGCGGCTCCTGCTGCTCCTGTCCGCCGTGGATTCCCGGCCCCACACGTGGGACCAGGACAGGTTCCAGCTGGAAGCCGTCAAAAAGGAGATCCTGGAGCGGCTGGGAATGCCGGCTCCCCCCGTCACCCGGCGGCAGCTGGACCAGGAGAGCATCCAGAGGGCTCAGAGGCTCTACCAGCAGAAAGTGGCGGAGCTGGCGGGGAACCGGAGCCGGGAAGGGGAGGAAGAGGAGGAAGCCGTGTCCAGGACCCGGCGGCTGCACCGCCTGACCCCCACCTGTAAGTGGCCGTGGCTCCCCGACCCTCATCCCCCCGGGACACGCGTGTGTCCCCGCACTCGGCAATGTCACCCCGCTGCCTGGGGACATGACCGGGCATGTGGCACGGTGGCCACCCTCATCCTTATCCTGCTCCTTCCTTTGCCCTGGAACTGGGGAGGAGCCACCGCTGGAGCCGTTTTGCTTAAAACCACAAGAAATCGGGGGGGTTGGGATGAAAGGTTTGATCAGCGGGGGCTCGGAGTGGGGCTCGAGGGGGTTGGGGTGAGCGGAAGAAGGAAAGGAGGTGCCACCCCTCGACCCCCAGCTTGAGCTCCAGTTTGGGGGTTTATCTGCAGCTTGGGAGATTTAAATAATTAAATCAATTCATTAATATTAAAATTTAAATTAAAGAATTTAAATAATTCCCCTCCTGCTGCTTGGGCTGGGAGGGGACAGTCGGGGTGTGGGTGGCGGCGCTCCAATGGGTCATGGGACGCCTTCTCTGGCACCAGGAAAACCGAGACCCTCCAGCCTGGGGGTCCCTGGAGATGGTGGCTCTGAGGGCGAGCATAGCCAAGAATTTCCAGCATCCCTCAGGATGTGGCTGATCCCCTGGCAGGAGCTGCCTGCCAGGAGCTGACCCCAAGCCTGGGCTGGTGGAGAATTGCTGGCTCTTACATCAGCTGTCCCCTCTGTCCCCGCAGTGCTGCGCTGGCTGGACATGCCCGAGGGACATCGGGACTCTCAAGGCCACCGGGACGCCCAGGGACACCGGGAGCCCCGCGGTCCCCACCGCTACCACCTCCTGCTGTCCCGCACCGCGGATTTCCACCGGCAGCTCCGCGTGGTGCGGGCGGAGCTGAAACTCTTCCAACAGCCGCTGTCCCCGCCCGGCGCCTCGGTGCCACCGCGGGTCACCATCTACACCCTGCGGGGGGCTGAGGGCACCCCCCGGCTCCTGCGCAGCCAAGAGCTGGCCCGGGATTCCCGGAGCCTGGACCTGACCGGAGCCATCCAGCCCTGGGTGGCCGGGCCCGAGGCCACGCTGCGCCTGGAGCTGGATTTCACCTCCAACATCTCGGCCGCCCTGGGCACCTCCCGGGGGGAAACGCTGGCGCTGGAGGTGGAAACCCTGGAGAAGCCGGCTCGGGCGGCCAGGAGAGCTCGGGGGCTGGAGGAGGAGTGCGGGAAGAGCGATGGGAAATGCTGCCTGAAGTCGCTGAAGGTCTCCTTCCAGGACATCGGCTGGTCGGACTGGGTCATCGCCCCCAACAGCTACTACATGAGGTTCTGCGAGGGTTCCTGCCCCCACAACTACAAACCGGCCAGCATGCACGCCCAGATCAAATCCCGAGTGCATTCCCTGTCCAAGGCCGCCCCCCCGCCCTGCTGTGTCCCCGCCGGGTACGACCCCATGGTGCTGATGCACCTGGACAGCGAGGGCAGGCTGGTGTCCAGCCTCTTCGAGGACATGCTGGTCACCAGGTGCCACTGTGCCTGATGGCAGCGCTGGCAGCTCCCACCGGGATGTGTCACCATCCACGTGTGGCAAAGCCATTCCGACTCCTGGCAGCTCAAGCATTCCAAAATCCAAATCCTGTGGCACCGAGTGGCTCCACGCCAGCCCTGGATCCACCACTGGGCTCAGCCACGGGGTCTCCAGCATCAGCATCCCAAAATCCAGATCCTGTGGCACCAAGTGGCTCCACAGCCCTGGCTCTGCTGCACGGTTCAGCCCTGAGGTGTCCAGCCTCAGCATCTCCAGTTGTGGTCTTTCTCCCACAGCAACTTATCCCCCTGTCTCCTCTCTTGTTTAAATCCATATTTCATTGAGCAGGTGGATCCTTCCCACCCAAGAGACCCCCAATGGGCTGGGGTGGGTCTGTGCCCAGGTGTCCATATCCCACTCCAAACCCTCTTCTGCTCAGAGACTTATTTATGCAACCCAGTTATTTATTTCTAACTTATTGTATTTTATAGCAAAATATCTTTTTTTTTTTTTTGGAGGGAAAGAGGGAGGGGGTTTTGTGTTTTTTCTATTTTATATATTTCTATAAAACCAGAAGGATGTAATAATAATGAATAAAGTGATTGTGACAGGGATTCTGGCTGCTCCTCTTGCACACCTGGGGGAGGTGTCTGACTGGACCCCTGCTCCTCAGACCCTCAGCTCCCCTGGGATCTGACTCCATTTGGATTTGCTGGTAAATCCTCATGGCTTTCCAATGCCAGCATGTGACTAATGCCTGGGCACTGCTCCCAGAGACCTTTGAGTTGTTTGTGTCCTTGGGAAGGACGCTGGGCACAGCTCTGACCCCTGGGGGGGACGTCCAACTGGGAGGTGACCATTGCCCCACTTCCAGGTGCCTCCGGCCCTGGGACCCCGTGGGCACCAAAGGGATGGGGGAAACCCCCCTCAGAGGTTGGTGGCACACACTGTGTCCCCAAGGGACTCCCCGTGGCTCGATGGGGTGGCTCTGCTGGTCACAGCTCCTTTCTGTCCCCTCTTCCAGTGTGATCTGGGGGTGTCCTGGGCTGCCCAGTCCCTCAGCAGCTCCTGGTGGGGACCTGGGCTTGGGGGAGGTGGAATATGGGATCTCTGCTCTGGGGTGGGGATTTTGGGGACCAGGGACTGAGGGATGCAAGCTGTGGAGAGGGCCTCTCTGGGGACAGGGGCTCGAGAGACCTGGCTCTTGGTTCCAATTTGGGAGCCCAAATTTGGGGACATGAGCTCTGGGGACCTGTCCCTGATAGTCCTGGTCCCTTGGGACCCCCACTTTGGGGACACCGGCTCTGGGAGCTCCAGGGACTTTCCCCAGGGAAAACCCCATGTCCTGCCCAGGGCTCCCCACAGACCACGAGCTCTGCAGGTAATTAGAGAAAATTAAACCATTTAATGGGGCACAGTGAAGCCTCTCAGGGGCTGGGGGAACACCCAGACAAGCCATGGGGTCCCTGTGTCCTCACGGAACCCAACAGCTCGGGGTGTCACCAAGAGGGTTTAAAAAAAGGAGCTTTTTGTTCCCCGGAGTGGTGGATTTAGCAGGAAAAGATTTAGCAGGTGGCACCGGATGTCCCCAACTGCCAGCACGTCCCCAGGCGAGCAGCCGACGCTCTCCATCGGCCCCAAAAGGGGAAGAGGAAGCCGAGGCCGTGGTCAGCCCCAGCCCTGGCTCCTCCGGCCGGCCCCAGGGACCCCCCCGTGCGTGTCCCAGTCCCCAGGCTCGGGTGGCAGCTGCCGGCGGATGTGGCACGAGGCGTCCCCGCGGTCGGTGGCCGCAGCCCCGGGAGGAAATGTCAGCTCAGCCCCCACGTCAGCGTGAGAACTGGGCCGGAGGAGGGGACTGGGGCTGTTAAAAATCCCCCTGCAAAAGGCGTTCCCACAGGATGCGTGCGTGGGAGCCACGCGTGACCCGGCACGGCCGTGGGGAATGTCCCTGTCCCCTCTGGGCTGGGGAACAGCCAGGGAAAGGGTATCAGCAGGGGACAGAGAGCGCCCCCCCAGCAGTCCCAGTGTCCCCCCAGCCCCTCACTGGTCAGGAATGATGTAGAGGTCCTCGGTGTGGCCCAGAGTGTTGGCGTAGATGGGCTGGTCCCCGGGGTCGGCCGTGCTCTCCAGGAAATAATCCTCATCCTCCAGGACCTGAGGGCTGGGGGACAGGGGGGGCTCAGTGAGGAGGGAATGTCATGGATGGGGTGGGATGGAATCCATGGGATGGGATCCGTGGGATGGGATCCATGGGATGGGATCCATAGGATGGGATCCATAGGATGGGAT
>VXAX01001403.1:95121-180042 GCA_013399835.1 Leptocoma aspasia | reverse complement strand
TGGAGCCAGGCTGGAAGAGCTGGAGGGGTTTANGAGCTGGAGGGGTTTATCTGGAGAAGAGAAGGTTCTGGGTGGACGTTAGAGCCCCTTCCAGGGCCTAAAGGGACTCCAGAAGAGCTGGAGAGGGAATTGAGGCAAGGGATGGAGGGACAGGACAGGGGGGAATGGCTTCCCACTGCCAGAAGGCAGGGATAGATGGGGTATTGGGAAGGAATTGTCCCCTGTGAGGGTGGTGGGGCCCTGGCACAGGGTGCCCAGAGAAGCTGTGGCTGCCCCTGGATCCCTGGAAGTGTCCAAGGCCAGGTTGGACAGGGCTTGGAGCCACCTGGGACAGTGGAAGATGTGCCTGCCACGGCAGGGGGTGGAACAAGATGAGCTTTAGGGTCCCTTCCAACACAAACCAGTCTGTGATTCTGTGATGACTCTATTATAAGGTGGCACTTGGGGACAAGGTTTAGTGGTGGCCTTGCAGTCCTGTGTTTACGGCTGGACTTGATCTTAAAGGGCTTTTCCAACCTAAATGATTGCAGGATCCTACAACCACCACTTCAAGTGCCATCACAAAGCTCGCCCACCTGATGGTCTCCCTGCCCTATCCCAACCCAGCTCAGGTGGCAGCTGCCTGCAGACCTCAACAGAACATTCCAAATTGCTGACCCAGCGCTGCTGACTGCTGTCATTTCCACTCTCCTGGGGGCAGAGGGGTGCAGAGCTCAGTGCTTCCCTCTCCCATGGTCCCATCTCACCCCCACCCATCCCAAAGCACATTCTGTCCTATTAAACCTGCCAGGCCACCCTGCTGGTTCTCCCTCCCTCAGCAGCTCCCACACTCCTGCACTCGCTCCATGCAAGGGACGGGAGACCTGAACAAGCTTCATCTACAGAAGGGAAAATTAAGACAATCAAGTCTCCCTACAGATCATCTTTAAAGTTGGTTTTTGGTTTTTTTTTCAAATTGCCCTTCTTTATTAGTCCCAGACAGAAATTTGAAACCCCCTTTAAAAAAAAAACAGAGATACATAATGATTTTCAAAGCTGTGTCACATAATTAATGTCACATTTATCTCTTCAGTTGTAGAGATAAAAAGAAACCATCTATTCATGTCCTCATTATTTTTTATTCTCCTTTTAAAGCCAGAGTTTAAATCTACGGGATGGGGTATGCTAAAGGAGGGGGAAGGTCTGGCTTTCCCTTCACCCCCCACAACTATGGTGATAGACAGATTCTCCCTCCCCTCTCCCTGCCCCCTTTTCTCCATCGTTGCTGAGCCGAAGGTAGAGTACCAATTAAGCAAATCCTGTGTAAATGTTTCGCTCCCTCCTTCCTCTGTCCCACCACCCTAAGTTCAACAGAGACATTCCAGCAGCCAGGAGCATTTCTCCCATTTTCTTGGGCCAAGTCAAGGGCCAACCTTTCAGGTCTCCTGTGACACGCAGCCCGAGTCCCACAGCAATATTAGTTTTTAAAAGCCATGGACATTTTCCACCATTAACACAGCTTTGATTCATCTCATGTTGCATTTTGCTCCATTTAGGGGCTGCTATCCCCATTAAAATGACATTTAACACCATGCTGCTCCCCCGGGCCGCCAGGAACACCTCGGAGCGGGACCACCAGCGCTTTTCCCCACGGCTCTCACTCCCAGCCCTTGCTCCCCTCTGCTCAGAGTTTCCTCCTCCTGGACCAGACGAGGATGTGGTGGTCACAGCCTCATAACGAAGTCCCAAGAAGTGAGAAGGACCCTTTAAGATCTCTGATGAATGCAGATAATCTGGTTTTGATCAGCTTATGGCAGCTCTGAACATCACAGTTGGAGCTCTCAGGGCTTGCAGTGTGTTTTGTGTCCCACACATCCACACTCAGCTTTCACTGAGCCCCAAGGAATCCCTCTGCCCCCAGCCCCTGTCAAGGACCCCTGTCACTGGGTGTTCCCCAAAAAGTAGGGGTTGAATAACAGGGAGATTCAAATGCAGCAATCAGTGAATGAGTTGGGAAGGGAAAGGGCTGCCAGATCTTGGGAAGCACAGGAGAGCCAAGGCCTCGCCAAGGACACCTCTCCCAAGAAGATCCTTTCTCTCCCACCCCCTCTGCAAGCACTCAAGCTGACTGTGCTCATCCTGGGGAAGTTTCTCCTCTCCAAGAATAGCCCAGAAAGCTGAATGATATTTGGAAAACTCCAGGAACAGAGAGCATCATATCTCCAGACCCCTGTATCCCATCCCACTCGGGGCAGCATAAACCACATGGCTCCTCCACACACTGCTGGCACCAGCAGCTGGGCACAGGACGTGGCCCTTCTGCCACCAATGGCACTGGCAAAGTGAAAAACACCCCATCTCCTTCTCCTCACTGTCCAGGACCCTGCAAGTCCACATCCCTGGCATATGCTTAAAAGAAACACATCAAAAAGAGCAACCTGCCCCACTCCTGGTGCTCCAAGGGAACATTTCTAGTGGCAGATACCCGCAGCCTCAGACGGCAGCTCTGGCACGCCAGGCTGCAGCTGCTGCTTGCATCCCAGCAGGTCAGAGCCCTTTCATCCCATGCCTTTATCTGAACCAGGGTCAAGCAGCTGCCACACACCCACACAGGCAAAGAGCAGGACAGGTCACTGTCCCCTGGACCAAAGCAGTGCCCAGCTCAAGAAACGCTGCTCTGCTGAGCCAAACCAATCAGCACAACCCATGGATAGCTGTAACTTACCATTTCTCTCTTCACTGTGGCAGAAAAGTAGAGCCATGAAAAGAAAACAAACCTGGAGCATCCCCTGGGTTGGGAGCAGCCTGGGGAATGCAGCCCAGCACTGCCTTTTGCCAGGGTGGGGACTGCCAGCCAAAATCCAGCTCATGTTCACACTTGCTGTGGGATGAAGACGGGCACTGAAACAGGGTCCTGGGGCAGCTCAGGAAGCAGCAGTGTGAAAACCAGGGAGAGCTTTGCAGTGTCAAGGCACCTGAGCACTGCCAGGATCTGCAGCTCCAGCAAAGAAAATGAATCTGTGTCTCCTCTTCCTAAAGGGTGCTTTTGCTCCACAACCACTTGACACACTTGTGGTCATCTAACCTCCTCTTCCTTCCAATCTCTCTTGAGAAAGAGGAAAGAAAAAATAGGACAATAAAAGTGCCTCTTCACTTGTTCCCCCTGAGCATGTGGAGTCTTGAAATCAAGCAGTTGCTCTGGGTAAGGGACCTTCACCACCCCTGTGAGCACACAGGTGCACAGCTCCCAGCACACCTGAGCATCAGCTCTTCCCTCTGCCCTGAAACACACACAGTTAGCCAGGGAAAAGCATTTAATGGAGGAATTCCAGCCCACAGAGCCACTGACAAACAAATTACAAACTGAAATTGTGGCTTGTCCACAAAATTGCTTCTAACCAAGTTGGTGAAGGGCAGACAGCACCACGGATGGGAAAGTGTCCCCATGCCTCTGGAGTGAGCTGCACATGCTCTGAGCATCCTGTGTGGGACGTGCAGGGAGAGGCAAGAGTGCTCCCCAGCGAACAGACACACAAGTGGCAAACGGGAATAAAGGACTCCGCAGGGAGCTTGGAGCTGAGAAAGGGCCCAGCTGTGTCCTTGTGCCAGCAGAGAGGCTGTGACAACTCTGCTCGTGGAACAGGCACTGAAACAGCTAGGAGGGGATGGGGCACTTTCAAGTTGCCAGCTCCCAACACCTGAGATAGAATCATGGAATGGTTTGGGTTGGAAAAGACCTTAAAATCTCATCTCACTCCACCCCCTGCCATGGGCAGGGACACCTTCCACTAGCCCAGGTTGCTCCAAGCCCCATCCAACCTGGCCTGGAACACTTCCAGGGATCCAGGGGCAGCCACAGCTTCTCTGGACAATCTGTGCCAGGACCTCCCCACCCTCACAGGGAAGGATTTCTTCCCTATATCACATCTATCCCTGCCCTCTGGCAGTTTAAAACCATTCTCCCTTGTCCTGTTGCTATCTGCCCATAAAAAATTTCCTCTCCCTCATTTTATGAGCACCCTTAAGGTTCTGAAAGATGCAGTGACAAGTGGCACTAGAAAAGCGATGGGAGTCCCTCCATGGGGGCTCCAAATGTGGGGTGCTCCTCCTAGTCATCTCAAGCCCCTCTGCCCCTATCCTCCTCCTGCCCCAGGGACTCCTGCTGTCTCAACCCCCCTTCTCCTTTCCCTGTTCTCTTCCCACCTTTCCTCTCCCAAACTCCTCTCCAACTCCACCAGCAGAGCCCAGAGCCCTTCACAGCCTGGTTTAGCCAAACAGGCTGCTTGGCTTCACTTAGCAATTTTGGGATGAACCACCAGGACATCCTGGTTCTGCAGGCTGGGAAAGAGCTCTCCTGCACCAGTGCCCAGGTGCTGCCCTCAGGTACCAGGGAAAGCCACCACTTTCATCTGGCAGTGGCACAAACACCTGCATGGGGCAGGGGAAGGACAGGAGCAGACTGGCTCCAGATCCAGGAATCTGCATTTCACCTTCTGGAAGCAACCCCACGCTGCATCCCCCTACTGTGGGCAGCAGGCCCAGAGGGGGATTCTGTCCCTCTGCTCCATCTGGAAGGACCCCACCTGCAGAGCTGTCCCCAGCTCTGGGGATCCCAGGACTGAAGGGACATGGAGCTGCTGGAGCAAGTCCAGAGGAGACAACAGAGATGCTCCAAAGACTGGAGCCCCTCTGCTCTCCATCCAGGCTGGAAGAGCTGGGGGTGCTCACCTGGAGAAGAGAAGGCTCCAGGGAGACCTCAGAGCCCCTTCCAGTGCCTAAAGGGGCTCCAGGAGAGTTGGAGAGGGATGAGGGACAGGGATCTGGAGGGACAGGACAACAGGGAATGGCTCCCACTGCCAGAGGGCAGGGACAGATGGGATATTGGGAAGGAATTGTTCCCTGGGAGGGTGGGGAGACCCTGGCACAGCTCGCTCAGGAAGCTGTGGCTGCCCCTGGATCCCTGGAAGTGTCAACACCAGGTTGGATGGGGCATGGAGCAACCTGGGCTAGTGGAAGGTGTCCCTGCCCATGGCAGATGGTGAAACAAGATAGTCTTTAAGGTCCTTTCCAAAACAAACCATTCCATGAGTCCATGATCTCTTCAAATCCAGCTGTGCTTCCCAAAGCCAAAGCAGGTTTCCCTTTGGGCAGTGAGCTGTGTCTCTCCTGATCCAAGAGCCATGGTCACACTTAGGAGCAGAGCTGCCCCTGTCCCCTGGCAGTCCTGGCCCCAGGCTCCTCCTTGACCTGACCCTGCTCTGAGTCACAGCCACATCCTTTGCAAGGGGCAGTGGGAGCAGGAGCAGCTCCCAACAAACCAGCTCCTTACCAACAAAGCAGGACACCAGAAGTCCCTTCTCCCTTTTTGGCTCTGTCTGAGCCATGGTGTCATCAGAGGCAGGGCCACCACTGGAGCCCACTCCCATAATGGATAAACCCTCCATCCACCCCAGGGAGAGAAGAGAGGCTCAATACCTGCTGTGGGCTCTGGAGGAATCTACCCACTCCACCATTCCATCCTCCCTTCAAAGACCTCTCCCCAGACAGGCCACTTTGCCCTGTTCTTGTCAGTGAGGTTATTTACACACAAGGGTTTGCAGACACACCAGAGCCTCTGTGCAAGGACATCCCGCAGCAGCAACCCCTTTGTTTATTTATAGGAAACTATTTCTGCAGGGTAACACAGCCCTGGAGACACAGGCACCCTGCTCAGACACTCCTGGCTCACAGGAGCAGCCACATACACAGCTCCTACGGGAGGATGTTTGACTAAACCCACTCCGGACTCACACGGGGAGCCACCCCTAGGCAGCACAGGCTGCTGAGTAAACTTGGATCTTGAGCACCTGGAGACTTTGAGTCTGGACTCTCTGTGCATGTGGTCTCGGGCAAGATACTGGGCTCATGTTCCCCCACAATGAATAACAACATCTGGGCAGCTCGGAGTGGCAACAGAGTCTCCACGCTGGTCTCTGCCACAGCTATCCCTTGAAAAAATCCCCTGAAGAAATCCCTTTATCCTGCCCTAGCTTGTGCAACTGTAACAGGGCACCCACTACCCACCATGCAGGATTATGTGTTTTGGGAAAACCCCAAAAACCAGGTCAGACCACAGGACCTCTACCTTTCCTTGCTGTGGCTGCACCTACAGGTCCATTTTCTCCACACAGAGCAGGGAGGAGCAGATGATGGCAGGAGATGCAGCCAGGTTAAAAAGCAGCAGCAGCACTGGGGAAGAGAGACCCAGGAAGAGATTTCCCAGACACCACCTTGTGCAGGGACAGATTTTGTGGTTCTACCCATGAAAAACTACATCCCTTCTGCTTTCATAAGAGGAAACACAGGCTCCTGATCCCAACAGGAAATTTGGTTAGGCTCTAGAGTCAGGCACTTTGCTTCTTAGGGAAAAAAGCTGAAGTTTTGCGAGGCAGCAGCCTGTGTGCCCAGGCAGCCTGTGCACTTCTCCAAGAAACATGTACTGAAGCCATCAAGATCTGTGCTGCTGGATTCATCTTTGAGGAGAATCCAGAATCCAAAAATCACTTCCAAGTCCCAACCTGCTTACATGGATGGGGCCAGGATGCCAACCCATGAGCCCAGGAGGCACACGAGCCCCACAGCTGTGCTGCTGAGCCCTCTGGCTCACACAGGGCAGGGTCGTTTGCCCTCAGCAAGCCCAACCCTTTGCAGTGATGCTCTTCCACCTGGGGAAGCCTTGTCAGCATAAGGTTTTGGAGCAATTTGTCTAGTGGAAGGTGTCCCTGCCCAGGGCAGGGCATGGAACAGGATGGGCTTTAAGGTCCCTTCCAACCCAGATCATCCTAGGATTGTGTCTCCAATACAGGCGTCTTTGTCCCAGCACAGGGATCAGCCCAGAACCCCGAAAGGGGCTGGCAGAGGGGAGGTGCTCACTGGAGGACTGAAGGATGCGAAAAGAGAGAACAAGAAGAAAGAAGGACCACCTGTTGCACAGACTGGGTTAGGGGGTTAAACTCTTCCCTTTCTACCAGTGTAGGAAAGGGTAAAAGGCCACAGGACAGCTGGACATTGGGAACATGATCAGGAGGCTCTGCCAGCATGGAGAAGGCTGGTCTCAGCATGAGTGGAGTGAAGACAGTGAGGGAAGAAACAGGCAAAGTCCTGTTTCCAAAGAAACAGTCCAAAGCCAAGGCAAGGGCTTCCATCAGCCAGCTGGGGCTTCCAGAACCTCTTCCCCCCTGCAGCACAAGTCATTCAGGAACCCTCCCTCACCGATGCTGGTCCCAGGGCTGAGGCTGCGGCCCCAGCACCCACAGCCGCTGCTGGGGACCCCACTGAGCCCCACAGGCACTTGCACTTGTGCTCCTTCCCCAGTCCCACTACAAAGCTCCTCTGCTCCACTCCAGAGGAAGGCAAAGCACATCCTCCATCCCTGAGCTCTGCTCTCCATCTGCATTAACTCAGGGAAGTCAATCCACTCTCCATTCTTCCTCCCACTTCCACCCAATACACTTTGGCACAGCCACTCCACAGGCAGGAAAAAAATAACCACAAATTCTGCTTCTTAACATTCCTGCACTAGAAATCCTAAAATTCTAAAAGCAAAAGGAAGAGCATAGCACCTCCTGCTGCCACCAGCAAAGCCCCTGGTGCAGCTCGGGGACAGCACGAGCCTCCACCAGGAGCACGTGAGGCCACCCAAGCCCAACAGCTGGGTCAGCACTGACATCTGCACCAGGTCACACAGTGCTGCACTGGTGTGGAGGGTTTAGACTGAGGTATACAGTGAAAGGTGAATTGTGAGTCAAATTAATTAATTTGTAATAAAGAAACTTGCTAAGGTGTGCAGATCACCACCTTATTGCACACTGCAGGCGAGTATTGAAAAGCAGTTTGTCAGGAATTCTGTATCCTGAATTAAATTAGTTCATTTTAACAAATGCAGTCAGTGCTGAATCAGGGACCCTTTGCAGCCCACTGGAAAATCAGTGTCCCAGTGCTCAGCCACCACAGCAACCCCGACGGCAGGCAGCTCCCGACAGCAGAGGGTCCATCCAGAGCCAATAAAACACATCCTGCTCACCCAGCTGAACACACAGCACTGAAATTCCTGCACAGCTCCCAGGGCTTGGGTTGGACCATTCAAAGCAGCCATGCAGGACTGCAAAATGAGATCCAGAGGGTGGTCTTCTCCCATGGCCCATCCAGTGATGGGCTGGCACAGATCCTGGCCCATCCCGCTCCGGCTGCTCATCCCCAGGGGCTAAGAGCTGTGACAGGCCAGTCTCTCTCTTCAGAGACTCACCCTCTGTGGAGGAAGACAAAGGCCTGAGCTGAGTCTCACCACAGGGACAGGTTGTCCTGCCTTGGTGCTGCTCAGCATCTCCTTCACCCGCAGAGCAACGGGCAAAGCCAAAAATCACAGAACCCCAGACTGGTTTGGACTGAAAGGGACCTTAAAACTCATCTCATTCCAAACTCCTGCCATGGGTAGGGACACCTTCGATAGACCACACTGCTCCAAGCCCCATCCAACCTGATTCCCATTGGCACGGGATGGGAAGGGACTGGGATACTCAGCTCTTTGCACCCCTCCATGGTGTTTGCACACCCGGGCGTGGTTTTTGCTTTGCCTCTCCTGAAGCCATCCCCAGGTGCTCTCCCATCGCTGCTCTCTTCTGCAAGTTTTCCCAAATTGTGACCAAATTCCACCTTTCCCAGTACCACCAAAATAAAGAACTGATGGTAGAGCTCACAAGTGTGGCCACTACCATTCTTCATATTACTTGGAATGCAGGAATTTTCTTTAATTTGATCAACTATGGGTTCCCCACCTATTTTTCCATCTGAAAAGTGGGGCAGAGTTGACATATCTCTGTTAAACTGTCCCAAAGCAGCCAGAGAAAATGCCCTGAGCTGCTGCTGCCCAAAGCCCTGCTGGTGACTCACCTTCTCACATGCAATAACACTCCCTGTGTGGAGCCACCAGCCAGCTCCGCTCCATGAGACCGTTCTGGTGGAAGTGGTGACACAGCTCGCTGTGTTTTTCTTGGAGGGAGAGCAGTGGGATATGTGGACGTTACTGAATAAAAAACCATTGCTCCACATGAACAACGAGCCAGTCATCCAAAGGCAAAATATTTCCCCCCAAAAAAGCAGATAACTCTTTAGACACTTCTTGCTGTGTGGCTCTTCGAAGCCCATGGAAATGGGCTGGCCCTCAGTCTCCCCTGCACATCAGGCCAACACAGAATCCTTGTGCAGCACAGCTCAGATGACAAAATCCTTCCAAGCACTAGGAGACATCATCAACACTGCAAAGTTACGAATGCCTTCAAAATCCCACTGGAAAAGGCAGGCGCTTTTGCTGCCAAGCCCACCAAGAAGGGATAAAAGGGAAGCCCTGATGGCTGTAATTTGCACCAGGCTGGATAAATGGAGGGCTGGGTGTTACCAGTTCTCATCCCAGATACTCTGCATGGATGGGGCCAACCTTGGAGCCACACCTGCTGATCACATGCGAATCCCAGAACGGCTTGGGTTGGGAAAGACACCAAAACTCATCTCACTCCAGCCCTCTGCCATGGGCAGGGACACCTTGCACTATCCCAGGTTGCTCCAAGCCCCATCCAGCCTGGCCTTGGACACTTCCAGGGATCCAGGGGCAGCCATAGCTTCTGTGGGCCCCCTGTGTCAGGGCCTCCCTGCCCTCACAACAAAGAATTTCTTCACAGTATTTCATCTAAATCTCTCCTCTTGTAGTTTAGAACTGTTTCCTCCCACTTACGGAGGTGACAGCAGAGAATTCCTGGTGGCGGATGAGCCAGACTCGGGCAGAGCCAAGCTCTGTGGTCCCCAGCTGTGCAGGTCCCTGCTGTGCCAAGCACCCCAGCCAGAGCAGGAACACCCTGTCCCGTCCCCATTCCCCCAGGATGCCTGTCCCGCAAAGCTCTGCAGGACCCTGATGGGACTCTGAACCACGTGGAGGGACAACACCAAGAAACTCTCCCATCCAGGCACCTGGAGCCAAGCACTGACACCATTAGGAAGAACAAATAAATAAAAATAAAACACACTGTGTTCTCTGACCGCCCACTGGTTCACTCCTGCCATTCCTGGGCCTGGGCTGCGCAATCTGTCTCCCAGCTTGGCGCCTGGGCTTCCCTCAGAAATGCAAGTCTTTACCCAGGAATTCACGGCAGGAGAAATCAAGAAGAGAAAGGGAGGGGTAGAAAAACAGAAAACACTTTTTGTATTTTATCCAAAGTGCTTTGCAGGTCTACTTCCCCTTGGCTCACTCACTCTGCTGGGTCTACCAGCATATTTTGGGTAATGAAATACACATTTGCTGGTCAGCCCTAATAGACCCAGAGGGACTGGGTTTCACGTGTGTTTGTTTTAAACTTAAGGGTGTTGTAAAGTTTTTCCAAGAGCCCAGGCTGGGATGATAAGCCATGACAGGCAGTGCCTAGTTTGTGGGTGGTTGTGGTGTTAATATTTATCCCATAACTGAAGGAAGACGTGACAACATGAGCGAAGCAAACCACCATCACCATCACCACACTTCCTCACAGGGCACACACTGAACCTCTGCAGGGACCACCGCAGAGGAGGCATTTCATACAATCCTTGTGTACTGCGAGAGAAAGGGCAAGTTAATATAAAAAAAAGAAGAAAAGAAGGCAGAGTTTAGAGTGAGAATCAGGCCTTCTAGTCCAAGAGCCTTTCCAGCCAGATCCTTCAGCACCCGTGTGTGGGACGTGTTAGAGTGAGTCCAGAGGAGGCCATGGAGATGTTCCATGGGCAGGAGTCCCTCTGCTCTGGAGCCAGGCTGGGAGAGCTGGGGGTGCTCACCTGGAGAAAAGAAGGCTCCAGGGACACCTCAGAGCCCCTTCCAGAGCCTAAAGGGGGGTTATAAAAAGGAGTGAGAGAGATTTTCCATGCGAGTAGACAGTGACAGGATCAGGAGGGAATGGCTTCCCACTGCCTGAGGGCAGGGTTATATGGAATATTGGGAAAGAATTCTTCCCTATGAGGGTGGGGAGGCCCTGCCACAGGTTACCCAGAGAAGCTGTGGCTGCCCCTGAATCCCTGGAAGTGTCCAAGGCCAGGCTGGACAGGGCTTACAGCAACCTGGGATAGCGGAAGGTGTTACTGCCCATGGCAGTGGATGGGATGAAATGAGCTTTAAGGTCCCTTCCAACCCAATCCATTCTATAATTCTGTCTCCCCTGGCCAGTGCTCAGCTCCCAGCTGCACACTGGACCATTCCTATGGAGTCAATCTTGCCTCAGCCCTTCCAGGCTCAGAGGATGTGGCTCCATCCCTGCACTGTCAAACCACCCACAGGCAAGCACTGCTTCCACCTCCAGGCAGTCTGCAGATCACGAGTGGAGCTCACCTCCCAAAGCTACAGGGGAAATCTTCTCATGTAAATCGATTTTGTGCTTAGAAAACTAAAGTTACCTTATTCTCCTTGAACAGCAGGAACAAGCATGCCGCCTGGAGCAGGCACCACGAATCCTGCAGAGCTACAGATCAGCAAGCACCAGGAGCACAGTGTGAGAGCAGGGAGGCTCCAGCTGATGGGAAGGCAGCACTGACCAGGCCATCACTGTCCATGGAGACCCAGACCCTGGGTGAGCAGTGGGTGCAAGAGGGACAGGCCCATCTGTGCAAACCCCTCTTGCAGAAACGACAACGTGATCTAAAATCTGCCCCAGCTTGGGGACATCAGGGCCAGCTTTCCCTTGCTTGAAAAATACAGAAGAGGAAGAAAAAGGTTTCCTAAGGCATCAAGCATAAGGAAAAGTGAGGTGAAACACTGTAGGGAGATCTGGAGGCCACATGCCTGCATTTGGGAACACAACTGGAGACTGATTCTGTCCCCATGACTTACCCACCCCCTCTGCACTGGGGTAACTGCTCAGGTGCTCAGCTCAGTGACAGGGGAAACCCTGTCACTCCCATGGTGGCCTCTTCCCTTCCAAGTTCCCTTCTGCTCCACACTGACAGCAAGAGATGGAAAGGAACACTGTTCCCCATAAAATCCCCAGCTGTGGGCAAGAATCAAAGCAATTAATGACACTTAATGCTTGTTGGATATGGAACATGGACGAGGAAGGCAAGAGCTAATGTGGCCAGGCTGCTGCAGAGCCTGGGGGTCCCACTGGGACTTTGCTGGTGGGCAGCAAGGAGTGAGCTGGGACAACCTCAGGACACAGACCATCTCCTCTCATCTCCTGTGGTCATTTAAGTGCAAAGCAGCTTCTTCTACCCACAACCTGCCTAAAACCCAACACAGGCTGCCTTTACTTCAAGATTTCAGAGACCATTTAGTAGACCAAGTCTGTGCACAGCTGTAGTGTCTGGGTGGTACTCTGCTAAAAGCAAAAGGAGAGTTGGGATTTCTCCGACAGCCATGCACCTTTGTCGTCTCAAATGTGCCAGTCAGTGGCTTCACTCTCAGATCTCTCGTGCAACACAGGTCCAGGTTCCTACATGGAGAATCCCAGATTGTTCTCACATCTGAGCTCCCTTGGCATAGCAGGAGATGCTCAGGTCAGCAGCCTCCCACAGCAGTGCTGTTCTGCACTCTGACAATCTCCACGTTTTCCACTCCTGTCCTTTTTTTCCAGGACTGGCAGGACTTTATTTATGGTATTATTTGGTTACTTGCAGAAGAACACATGCTCATCTAGGCAACTGGAAACCTTGAATGAATGGCTTAGGGACAGAAATTCAGTTTATCCCAGTTTTAAGCACTAGAAGATGACACAACCTTGTACTGCACAAGGTGCTGGGCGATGTGTTCCTGAAGCTCATCTCCCTCAGCTTCATCTCTTGTTTGGATGAAAATTTGGAGGTGACTGACCACCAGTCCTCCCCCTGCACACAGTTTCTGCCAGGCTCATTTATGGAGAGGCTCTGGGTAGAGGCAAATACATGATTTAAATAAAAATATTTTACACCAACAGTGCAATTCCAACTATTCCAACACCACACAAGGCTTGTCCATGGCAGACAACATCCCTGCCCAATAAACTCTTTAAAGGTTAACTGATCACAGCCAGACATGTCATAAACTTCCCTCCATAGTTTATTATCCCTATAAATCTCTACAAAACTATTTTATCTCATCTGGGTTGGCAACAAAACAAACTTTGCTCTGTTTATGGCTTCCCAAGCCAGCCTCTAGTAACAACACGTGCTGCCTGAAAAGGGGGATGAAGATCTTGGCCCTGCCCAGCCCTCCCCACCACAGATCCTTCCAACTCCATACCACAGGCACAGCAAACACCCCACGTGCTCCATGTGCTTCCCTCCAGGAACAGACCTACTATCAAATAACGCTTCTTCTACTTCCTAATCTTCCAAATGTGCTATTTAAAGGGGGGAAAAAAACAGCCTGGAGGCTTACTCAACCCACTCTGCCCAAATGTGTGCCCAGCATTTCATTCAAAGAGAATTTTTGTTCCTGGGAGCTTTGCAGCTACTTTTTCAAAAGCTTTTTATTGGGAAATGGTGATGTTTTATGGTTTCATTTAAATCAAGTGGATGACTGTAAAACTATAATCTGTTTGGCTTTTAATTAGAAAACGGAGAAATAAAAGCACTTTCCACGTTGTCCTACCTACTACGTGACTTCCAGCTTTTCCATGCAGCCCCATCCATTTTTGCTTTAGAATCCTAGGATGGTTTGGGTTGGAAGGGACCTTAGAGCTCCTCCCATTCCACCCCTGCCATGGGCATGGGACACCTCCCACTATCCCAGGTTGCTCCAAG
The DNA here is from genome assembly GCA_013399835.1 of Leptocoma aspasia. Taxonomy (NCBI): domain Eukaryota; kingdom Metazoa; phylum Chordata; class Aves; order Passeriformes; family Nectariniidae; genus Leptocoma; species Leptocoma aspasia. The sequence goes on along the minus strand of VXAX01001403.1, from coordinate 166,299 downwards.
TCCTGTCCAGCCTGGCCTTGGACACCACTAAGACCATGATCCAGTGGATCTCCTTCCACCTAGCCCTGGTGCCTAAGACAACGCTGCACCACGTATCTGTCACCCACCAGTGTCACAACAGCTTGTGCCAGCTATGGTAGAGCTGCTCTTGCCCAAGCCTTCAGGCATGACCACCAACCTCCTGCAAGAGGTGCCCATGAGCCCTCTGCCACCACCGTGCAGCAGAAGACAGTCAGAGATCACCCTGAGAGCTCCCAGACACCGCCATCCCTACAGAGGGACCCACAGAAACCTCCAGTCCCCCACTGAGCCCTCCCCTCATGCTGGAATTCTTGAGGCTTCAATGCTTCTCAGTGGAGCTTGGGAAAAACACTCAATACCATCACATCTGCACTCCTCTGCTTCTCCAGTCAAGCAGGTCCCATAGCCCTGGGAATATGGTTCCTATACCACCCACATGGCCTGGGGTCAGGCTCACCCCAAGTTCCACCTGTCCTCTGCCACCGCTCCCACACAAACCCTTCATGCCATGCCAGAAAATGGAGCAACTGCCCCCACCACCACCTTGGGAAGGGACCAGGAACCTGTCCAGCACCCAATGGAGAGGTCCCAGACATCTCTGGGGCATTTTTAATCAGCAAATACCTCACATTCTCAGACTCCAAGAGGGTGAGGACCAGAAGCTGCAGTAATTTCAGGAACCTTTAGCATGAGCTGTGGGTGATTACTGGAAGGAAGAACCTTACCCTAAGGCAATGGCAGCATGGATGTAGGGAACTCCTGGGAACAGGAAGAGGCAGAACTGCTTGGTCATGGAAAACAGGGGCCAGGGAGTGACCAACCACCCACACTGCCACGAGCAGCACAGGCCACCACTTCTCCTGACTTCGGACACCAATAAAAAGTCAAAGCCATAACTGTAACATGCCAGATAGGAACACTGCTGATGCCACCTGTGTCCCAGTCCCCTGCTGCTGCAGGACACGTGTTGACCTCCAGCCACCACAGTACCAAGCAGAGGTCCAGCAGGAACCGTGCCACCTCCCCACTGGGTCACCCCCGGCTCCTGCTCTCCAGCAGGCAGAGGTGAGGCGCCCGACCCAGCAGATGGCAGTTTCCATGGCAACACAGGGATGCCATCGGCAGAGGATTAAGCTCCAGTGGGAGGGGAAGCAGGACCATGGGGAGGGAGGCCCATAAACAAGCACCCGACAGAGACGCTGAGGAGGAACGGAGGCCCACAGCAGCGATTTTCACGCCCATATTCCCCTTTCAATTCTTCTCTAGCATGAAAGTCCCAATTTAAATGGCAGAATTTGACACCATTAGAAACTATCAGACCATTTAACACACTGCCCCTTCCTCCCACGTCACTGCACCCACGGCTGCCACGGGAATAAAGAGCACTGCAAGATCCAGACATCTCCCAGCAGTCCCGGCATCAAAGTGCAGCAAATCTGCGTCACGCAGAGACCCTTTGAAAGAGGATGAATGTGAAGTGCGGGGAGAAATGATTACTTTATTTGTAAAGACCATGTCTCTTGTCATTCTAATTCATCCCAAATCCTCCCAGCACTGGACAGCTGCAGGTTTAATCATGAATATACAAATCAGCAACACATGAACAACAAAGAGTCTCCAAACCAACAGACAAGGCCCAGAACTCGGTCTGGTTCAGCTGCTGCTCTCCCTCCTTTGCACTGAAAAAAGGAGGAGATGGGTGAAGCCAGGGCCTGCCACCTCCTCCTGCCACCACAGTGCCCCTCCCTTTGAATCCCAGACATGGGAATGCTGCCTGCACCTCTCCCTACTCTGACAAAGCTTGCCCAGCACTGAGCAGGAATCAGCGACTGCAAGAGGAGCAGAAGTGAGGGATGGTGGGCAGAGGCAAGGGCTGGAGGGAAGGAGAGGCTGGGTGACAGACAGGGCCTGGAGCTGCACAGGCACACGAGCTGGGAAGGAAAATGTGGGGTTTAATCCATGTAGGAGATGGGAATTGCTCACTTTGTGCAGCCTTGGCCGGGCAGAGCATGTAGGGTGGCACCACAGGGCAGGGGTTCCCAGAGGGGCATGCACCCCAGGGAGGGGGTGCAAGTCCCCAGGCAGGCACTGCTGCTGCTACACTCAACATCAAACACCAGCCCTGCTAAAGAGGGGCTCTGCAGGGGCTGCTGCTGCCAAGCAGGCTAAGGACCCTTCCCAAGCATCCAACACCTACCTCTGCTGCCTCTCAGGTGTTTTCTGCATGCTCAGATGCTCCAAAGCTGGTGAGCTACTGGACACGGGGCAGATAGTGATACCCATCAGTGCAAAGCACTGTGTGCCACATAGGAAAGAGAGCTGGGAAGCAGGAGCTATCCAGAGCTCCCAGAGGGTTGCTTCACAGAAGGAATCTCATCAGGTATACAGCCTCCTCAGGAGGGGCAGCACAGGGGCAGCTTCAATCTCTGCTCCCTGTGACAGGGACAGGACCCCAGGAACAGCTGGAGCTGTGCCAGGGGAGGTTTAGGTTGGATATTAGGAAAAGCTCCTTCCCCCAGAGGGTGCTGGGCACTGCCCAGGCTCCCCAGGGAATGGTCCCAGCCCCAAGGCTGCCAGAGCTCCAGGAGTGTTTGGACAGTGCTGCCAGGGATTCACAGGGTGGGATTGTTGGGGTGTCTGTGCAGGGACAGGAGCTGGGCTCAATGATCCTTTTGGGTCCTTTCCAACTCAGGATATTCAGTGATTCTGTGAAAAGGGCAGGGACTGAGTACAAGACAGGGCTGAGCATCAGCCCAGCACAAACTTCATCTCTCCTGCTGCTGGGAGCCGAGCAGTGCTCACCACCTCCCAGGCCTGCTTGCCAAAACTCAGCACACATCACGAGGAATTTGCTTTCCAAGGGCCTGAGATCCTGCAAGACATCGTGTCAGAATCTGCACTGAGGTCTCTGTTTTCAACCCAATGCTATTTCTGCAGAATTACCTGCTTTAACTTTGACCACTCTCTGGAATTATTCATTTGGTCTGGAGTATCACTTGCCTAGAAGTGATGGAGTGAGGGTGATGTGCTTCCAAAGTGCAAGCTTTAGAAATAAAAATAACCAAATCAGTCAGGGAAAGAAGTGGGTTTTGAGCCTCCCAGAGCACACTCAGCCTCTCTTTTGGTCTGCCAGGCTGCACTGGGGCTATGGGTGGGACATCAGGGTGGACACATGGACAATCCTGGCAGCCTGGGAGACCAAAATCTGTGCAAGACATGGCTCCAGCAGTGAGTCCCAGCAACACCTTCCTGTGTCATAACAAATTGCTCCACATCAAGCTTCAAAGTTACATGATTCTCATATTCTCACAAAGTGGGAGAAGCAAATCTATTTTGCTGCCCCTTGCAGTGCAGTACTTGGATGCCAACAGGGCATCTACATCCATCAGGTTCCAGAAGGGAGGATCCCAGCTGCCCCACGCTGAGCAGGGCTCCATCCTCTTCTCTTGCACAGAGACCTTCTGGCTCTCCACAACTCCCTGACAGGAGGGTGCAACCAGGTGGGGGTCAGGCTCTGCGCCCAGGGAACAAGGATGAGAGGAAGTGGCCTCAGATTGTGCCAGGGGAAGCTTAGATTGGATATTGGGGATAATTTCTTCATGGAAAGAGTGGTCAGGCACTGGCTCAGACTGTCCAGGGCAGTGGAGGAGCCATCATCCCTGGGGGAATTCAAAAAATCTGTGGATGTGATACACGGGGACACAAATTAGAGGTGAACACAGTGGTGCTGGGTTAACAGTTGGACCCAATGATCTTAGAGGGTTTTTCCAATCTTTATCATTCCACGATCCCCAAACAGGTTTGTGCATGGAGGGAGAGAGGTGTTCCAGGGGGTTCACCTGAGCCCTCGAACTTGCAAACTCTCTGTATCCCCTTCTGCAGACTCCCCCACAATATTTGATATTTCTCTGGGGATATCTGAGCTTTCCAAGACCCACCCCCCACCACTGTTCCTGATGCTCTCCCTCTCCCCAGCCCAGCTTCAGGGAGCACCCCCTTGCCTCCCCTCCATCTCTACCACAGGACCAAGAGACAAAGCTCCCTCCAAACATTACATCAGGTTCCCAAGTCAATCCTGGGACCACCAAACAACACCAAATGCAGACACAATAAAAATCACTGTACCTAAGAAAAAAGGCCAGTTCCCTATTATGGAAAGAATGAGACAGGAATAACCTCTCCCCTCCACTACCACCAATCTGGAGCCTCCAGGATTCTCTAGCTCATCAGCCTTGGTCCTCTGGGCAGAAGCACGTCATGGCAATGCCAGGACCCCCTCTCTGCCATAACCATCCCAGCAAGCCCCACAGCTGCAGGGTACCACAGGAGCCTGCTGTGGGACTGGAATTACCTGTGCAAACATCCTGCATGACAAATTCAGTGTCAAAATAAACAGCACCGGAGATGCCCCACCAGCCAATCTCATTTGTAACTAAAATTTCAGAGTTTCATCTAAGCAAAGTACTTGCTCCACATGTAGTAAGTCCTGAGCCCTAGCCCAGCTGGGCTGTGCCATCTGGGGCAGTTGTGACATAAGCAGCATGAGGTGGGGCAAGGGCATCCACATCCCTACAGTCACCACCAAAAGGAGACCTTAGAGCACCTTCCAGTAATTCAAAGAGGCCTACAGGAAGGCTGGAGAAGGGCTCTGGATGAGGGCCTGGGGGCACAGCACAAGGGGGAATGGCTTCCCACTGCCAGAGGGCAGGGTTAGATTGGATATTGGGAAGGGATCGCTCCCTATGAGTGTGGGGAGGCCCTGGCACAGGGTGCCCAGAGAAGCTGTGGCTGCCCCTGCATCCCTGGAAGTGTCCAAGGCCAGGCTGGAAAGGGCTTGGAGCCACCTAGGATGGTGGAAGCTGTCCCTGCCCATGGCAGGGGGCAGAACGAGTTGAGAAATTTAAGGTCCCTTTCAACCCAAACCATTCTGTGATTCTAAAACCCCTCCAATGGTTCAACTGGTGAATCCAAAGCCCAGTGAGTAGGAAAACAAAAATATTGATGCTTTCATGGATAAACACACCTCCAAGCCTGCAGGCAAACTTGACCTGCAGCCTTTATACCATGGGGTGTCTGAGCTCTGACAAGGGGTGGCTGCCCCCAGCCCAGCCCCACAGCTGGGGCTCCCCAGCCAGCTGTGCACACCTGTGGGAACTGCCACCTCTGCCACAAACCACAGCCTGGGGCTGGGACAGGCTGTCAGGGCGGCACTCGATGGAGCATTCACCACTGAGAAACACGGACACAAACCCACAGTCCCCCTGGGATGGGTTAGTGGCTTTTCAGGGATGGCCTCAAACCACATCCTCGCCGTGAAAACCTCTCCCCACGGGCACAGGCTCAGTCCCAGCCCTGCAGTGCCACACTGACTGGGCTGGCAGGGGGTGGGATGGGGAGCCAGGCCCCACAGCTGGCAGGAAGCAGCACCCTGAGCACCCACACATGATCCATTTGCTTCCCACTACAGACACGGGCTGGATTTCACATTCCCTGTCTCCTCCATGGCCTCAACAAGGAAAGATAGGGAAACACTCAGATGCCCTCCCATGCATGAAGCCTGAGTGACCCTGGGAACAGTACCAATGACAAACCCATTCCTGTGCCCACCTCTGCCCACCATAACTCCCTGCAGCAAGAGAGAAAGGGGTGTTGTACCCCCCATCCTCCTTAAAAATTGCCTTTCTTTGAAAAAACATTCCTTGAACAAATGGCAGCAAATCCCAAGGCAGAGCTGCACAATGGACACTTCAGTCTGCCCTGGGGAGGAGAGACAGGACCTTCAGTGCTTAAATAAATGCAATTTGCTCGTTAAGAGGGGGCTGGGGAAGGTTAGGCAGAGGGGAGCCCTGGTTATTCACTTCCCCCAATTAACATTCCAGCAGAGCTGCTCTGTTTTCTAGGAACAATAACTTTTTGGGAAGGGGGAGTGATGCCTGTGGGGGCATGGGATGGTCCTGGAGAAAGGAGACATGTCCAAGGGTGTGAGGGTGCGAGTCTGTGTCTGATGGGAACTGCTAAATAAAACCAAGACTAAATAAATGTCTACCCTATGCAAAAAGAACCTGCAAAGTAAAACCCTTCACATCCCTGGACCAAGATTTGCCTTTCCTGCTGATCTAAATGTTTTTCTGCGGCCAAGGAGGCCTGCACAGAAAAGAGGTGGCTTGTCTCTGTTTGAAAGAGGTCTCCAAATACAGGATATTTTCCACCACCACTATCTGACAGTATCTTTGTCATCTATTTCCTTGTCAGGATGAAAAAGCTGCCTTTCCTCAGCAAGGGCATTGATTTTTTTTCAGTAAGGACTTTGCAGCACACTTGGTGGCTCTCGTGGCTTCCCCAATGCTCTCCTAGGGAAGCAACTGGGCTTTTGTTAGACCCACACACAGAAAACAAGGAGAGTGAACCAAAACCAACTGTGGCTGGGATGGAAAAGCAGCAGAAGGACTCTGCATGGCAAGCACTGCTCATCCTGCCCAGCAGAGCCCCAGAATGCTCCTATGACAGCTCCCACAATGCAGGACAAAGCCTGACCCCAGAGGAAGCTGTGCCTGTTGCTATCTCAAGCACTGCAGGCCTGATAGGAGCAGACTCACCCCGGTAAAGACGAAAGGAACTCCCCCAGAATGAACAGGTCCCTCCATAGCCCTGGGTATGTGTGCTGGGGTGGATCTATTTTGCCACACTGCATTCCCAAGGGTTCCGATGAAAATGTAGCTCACACAGACAGATGGCTGCAGCTCAGCGCTCCCAGCCACCGCTGTAAGCAAGAACAGGGCACCAGAAGCAGGACCCTGGCTGCACAAACACCCACCCCGGAGGGAGAACAAACACCCTCCCAGGAGGAGCTCAGGCACTGCAACCACAGAGCTCAGTGACATCATCTGTGGATGCCTGTTGCCAGGGTAGGTAAGGAAAACACTCTGATCTGCTGAATGTGTCGGGAATTAAACCCAGTTTGTTTGGTTGGTTTGACAGCTCGAAGAGAATGTGCCCAGCTGACAGAGCTCTGGTCATGCCATGCTCCAGCTCCACGTGTCCTGCAGGACTCCAAGCAGGCAATGTCCAGGGATGCTCCTGTTATTAATTCACTCACAGCAGCACTCAAGCTGAAGATTTGCAGTTTGCCCAGCTGACTTCCCAGATGCCAAAGCAGCTTTGCTAATATACCAGGCAATGCATAATCACATCCAAAGGCTCTCTGGTGGCGATGCAATCTCAGGAAGAAGATGAAGGATGGCAGAAGGGCTGTACCTCCCTGAGAAGGTACCTCCTCACAGGCTCGATGCAGAAAGGTTAGGAAAGCTGGATCAGACCACCAGCATTGTCACAGAATTCCAGAATAGTTCAGGTTGGAAGGACCACTGGAGGGGTCATCTGGTCCCACCTCCCTGCTCAAGCAGGGTCATCCCAGAGCACATGGCACAGGATTGTGTCCAAGTGGGTTTTGAATATCCCCAGCGAGGAAGACTCCACAAATTCTCTGGGCAGCCTTTTCAGTGCTCTCCAGAAGTGAGATGAACAAAATGTCACCCTGAGGCTCTTGGTAAAAGCACACAGAACCACAGACTAGCCAGAGCTCTGGGGGAAAGGCTGGATTCACCTGAAGCCCACTGGAACTCTCCAGGCACACCTCCTGCTTCCTGCTCAAATGCTTCCCATGGGCTCAAAAACATAAAGGCTCCCAGGAAACTGCTGTCTGTGTGTTCCTTTTGGAACATCACAAGGCTCAATCCCAGGGTAAAGGACTTGGTGCCTTTTCACAGCAAGCAAAGGGCTGCAGTTGGAACAAATCCACTTCCAGGCCAGCACCAGGCACTAGGGCTCTATTTTCCTCGCTTTTGGGGCAGCCAGTGCTCCATCCTACACGCATTGTACAACATATTGCTGCAGAGCCAATGCTGCAGATGTCACCAGAGGAACCTTGTGGCCACATAGAACAGTGAATGTTCATCTGGACAAAACCTGGATGATAAGCAGAGCTATGGGCTGGGTTTGCTGCTGACTTTCAAGCCTGAAAGAGGAACCCACACACAGAGATGCAGAGGCCAATTATTGAAAGAGAATGACCCCCCCCACCCGCCTGCCCCCAGAGGGGAAGCAGCACAAACCCCAACCAGAGTGGGCATGAGCTCCCTCCAGCCCAGGTACCATAGCCCAGTGTGTGGCTCCTCCTCCCTGTGCACCAGTTCCTGCCAGAGGGGAAGGCAGCAGGGGCTGAACCAGGGCCCAGGCCCAGCAGGGACCTATCAATGTCCCTTGTAGCTTCCTGACATGAAGCTCCATCCCTGATCTGCTCCAGCAATCCGTTTTCTCCCTCTCTCCCCAGGAAGTAACAGGGGTCTGGACAAGAGTGTCAAGACCCCAACACCTCAAGTTGAAATTGGGGTTTTGCCAGGACCCACCACCCCCAGAGGGGCACTGGGAGCATGTAGGGTCATTCCAGGACAGCCATTTCATCCTGCTTTCCTCAAAGTGTCCAGAAGTGCTGAAACTTATCACAAGGCTGGACATTTCTGCTGTCAGGGAATGGGGACATCCAGAAGGTGAATGTTGTCATGCTAATAGCTGGACATCTCAGAGAAGCTCCTCTCTACCTTGGAAAGACATCTCTGTAACAGCCAAAGAAACGGGGAAATTCTCTCCTGCAAAAAAATCATTCAGCCTTCTCGCTCCCCTCCCAGCTCCTCCTGGGTGCCAGGTCCCCTTCTCCAGGCTGCCTGGAGGCTTCAGCAAGGACAGGTTCAGCAGACCAGCAACAAACACACCCCTTGCCATTAAATGAGCGTCAAGAGCTCCACAGACAAAGCATCCATCCCATCCCTCCCTCCCCCAGGGTGAGGCCCTGAGGGTCTCACAGAAACCCCTCTAGCACCCCACCGTGGCTGTGGGATGCTAGATGCTCTGGTGGGACTGGGCTCAGACTGGAGGTGCAACTGCATCAGCAGGAAGGAGGAAAAACAGCTTTACATGTGACATGTAAATAGTAAGTGCAAAGAGAGCTAAATCTCCTTTTCTTTCCAGGTGATCAAGACCCGATTATGCAAGTGGGGCACCTCCAAAGGCACCTTCCTCTGTGCAGCAGCCTGGGCACCCTCTGCCTCTGCAAGTGCTCCCTTACAGAGATAAGGCTTAGCTGCTGAACCTCACCAACTCACCATTAAAAAATAAAACACAAGTGAGATGAACAAAATGTCAACAGGAACCCCCAGGTCAAACCGCCTCCCTGTCACCGGGGCCTTCCTCTTGCCAGCACATTCCTGTCACTAGTGAGGTCCCATCACTTCCTCCTCCCTCCTCAAGTTGCTCCTGGTGATGCAAATCCATCGTCTTTGTTTCTATTCTTGGAGTAAAACCAGAACCAAAGTAAATAGCAAAACAGCTCTTAGGTTTCAGGATCCTTTCTTTTTCCATCCTTCCCAACTGCAACAAGGCTGCTGCTGCAGTCAAAGCAAGGTGACACCCGACCCCAGACATCAGCCTGCTCCCACTGGAAATGCTCCACTTAATCTCCCACCTTAAAATCCCCTTTGAGATCGCTGCCAGCTCCTTTCCAAACCTCGGCCTTGCTGTGCTCGTTGAGAAGTGTCAGGCTCCCTCTTGGAGAGGGAGAGAAGCTCTGGGGGGGCCTGCCAGGGACCCTGGGAAGGCAGACAGCTCTCTCCATCCCCAGTCCCCACCAGACTTTCCAGTGTCAGCCTTCCCCAAGGAGCTGAACCAGCTCCAGTCTGTGCCCCAACTCACAGTGCCCATGGGTTCCCATGTGCCAGGGTGGGCACCGTGCAACAAAAGGGGAAAGGAGACGCATGGCAACCCCAGTGGGACCCTCAGGGCTGCCCTGTACATGCCAGCGTCCCACGGAGCAGGGTGGCACTGCCCCGCCACATCCCACTGCCAGGGAACTACTGAACGTCAGCTCCGTCACTGTGAGCCCCACGGGAGCTGCAGGGCAGGAGGGGCAGGTGAGGCTTTCTGTGTGCCACAAAAAGGTATTTTCACATCGAGTTCAGGTCTGTAACAACATCCCTGCAAAGTCTCTCCTGTCCCAGCTGTGATCAGCAATACCCAGCAAGCAGCAAACCCTGCGTAAGGTGCTGGTACCTGCACCAATATCATGTCCCACCACTCACCCTGGTCACAGGTCACCCTGGAGAGTGGGCAGCAGCAAAGAGCTGAGCCTTGGCTCTATGTGTAGGGACAGCAGAGAGTCCTGACAATGCTCACTAATGATGGGCAGCCAGATGTGACCACTGGGTGCTGACGCGGTGACCCGCCAGGGTTGTGGGGAGCTTTGGGAGTTTCCCACAGAGTCTCAGGCATAAGGAATGGCGAAATTGTGAGGTACAAGAGAGCTGGAGAAGGGCTTGGACAAGGACTTGGAGGGACAGGACAAGGGGGAATGGCTTCCCACTGCCAGAGGGCAGGGATAGATGGGAGACTGGGAAGGAATTCTTGCCTGTGAGGGTGGGGAGGCCCTGGCACAGGTTGCCCAGAGAAGCTGTGGCTGCCCCTGGATCCCTGGATGTGTCCAAGGCCAGGTTGGACGGGGCTTGGAGCAACCTGGGATAGTACAAGGGGTCCATGCCAATGGCAGGGGGTGGAGTGGGATGAGCTTTAAGGTCCATCCCAACTCAAACCAGCCTGGAATCCCATGATTCAGAGGCTGAGAACTCAGACCTCTGCAGTGAGAGCAGGGGCAGATAAAATACAGCACTTCAGCCAGAGGAAGTAAGGGAAGCTAGAGCAGCTGAGGAGCAGCAGCTGTGGGTGGGTGCATGAAGCACGATGCTGCAGAGACCTCTTGCAGCACTCAGCTGCTACTGCAGCCATGCACCAGCACTGCCCAGCAGCTCAGAGCTCTGCGGCTCCTCATGGGAAAACTGCCTTACAGCCCCCTGGGGATTCATCCAGCACATCCCAGGCAGGCTGCACCTGAAGAGGCTCTGCAGCAGCAGCTAATGGCACCCAGCACACAAGAAGTGCCACCTCCACACAGCCACTGCACTCAAGAGCTCCCAGACCTGCAGCTCAATCCACCTGAGTCTCTATGAAGCTACAGCCGTGTCCCCAGGGGCTTATTCAGGCACAAGGACCTCCCTGCAGTAATGTGCTCATAGAGAAAGTGATCTGAAGGATTTAAACCTCAGGCTGTCAAAGCACTTTCTTCACTGGCATGCTCCAATTGCACAGGAAAGTCATATGGGGATTGCACCATTTGCTCACGAACCTGGGGCACCTGCCTCCCTCACACCAAGAGGACTCAAAGAGCTGCAGACTGAGGGTCGGAGCTGTAAGACGACACATTACAACAAGACGACACGTTACATGTAAGACGATGACATTACAACAGCCATATTTCCTTTCTGAGATCTGGGAAACAACTGCAACGGGCTCAAGAGGAAGAGCAGAGGAACATATCTCCCAGGAAACAAAATGAAGGACTGCGGGTGGACTAAGAGTTCCCATGGGCAGCAGAGGACGGGATTTAGTACACCTGGTCTGAGCAGTGACCCAGCTGGACCCAGGGACCTGCCATCACAAAGCCATTCCTGCTGGCAAACCCCAGAAGAAAGGGAAATCAGAATGACAAAACCCACCAGAGTGTGCACTTTGGGATTAACAGGAACAGCCCCAGCAGCCAGGACCTCTCTTGCTGGATGCCAAGGCCAGGAAGGGCCTGGACAGCAGACATGTGGCCACTGTCACCATCACAGTCAGCTGTTGGGAGGGGACAACCAGCCAAAGGCAGGTGGAGAAGCTGAAGCATCCCCTTACACCAACCAGACACTGATCTGGGCCGTGCCAGCACAAGCCATCATGCTCAGCAGGTTGAAACCAAAAGCATTTGGTTTTCCACACAGCTGGACCACTGCTGGCTGCAGCCCAAAGCATCCCCAGCCCACCCTGCACTGCCAAAAGCCCAGACAGGGCTGCAGTTCCAACCCAAAAACTCTCTTGAGTTTCATGTAAGACTGCAGTCCTGCCACAGAGGAGGAATACTCCAGCTGAAAAAATAGTGTCTCACTTATTTTAAATCACTATGGTTATTTTCTTTTTTCACACAAACATCACATACCAAAGGACACAGTGCACATTTTTGGTGAGTCTCACTTGTAGAAGCAGAGTAAAATTGGAAGTTGGCAAATGACTCTGCTCTCCTTCTCCTCAGCCCTGCTGCTCGCTGAGCATTTGATGTTCCTTGTGCAGAAATATAAATGATATCACAGCAGAGGCTGGAAATTTCACAGAATCATAGAATGAATTGGATTGGAAGGCGTTAAAACTCATCCTAACCCCCTGCAATGTCCAGGGGCACCTTCCACTGTCCCAGGCTGCTCCAAGCCCCATCCAGCCTGGCCTTGGACACTTCCAGGGATCCAGGGGCAGCCACAGCTTCTCTGGGCACCCTGTGCCAGGGCCTCCCCACCCTCCCAGGGGACAATTCCTTTCCAATATCCCATCCATCCCTGCCCTCTGGCAGTGGAAAGCCATTCCTTGTGTCCTGTCCCTCCATGCCTTGTCCCAAGTCCCTCTCCAGCTCTCCTGGAGCCCCTTTAGGCCCTGGAAGGGGCTCTGAGGTCTCCCTGGAGCCTTCTCCTCTCCAGGTGAGCACCCCCAGATCTCCCAGCCTGGCTGCAGAGCAGAGAGGCTCCTGCCCCTGGAGCAGCACTGTGGCCTCCTCTGGACTCACTCCAGCAGCTCCATGTCCTTCTGATGTTGGACCCCAGGGCTGGAGGCAGCTCTGCAGTGGGGTCTCACCTGAGGGGGCAGAATTTGCCCCTCCCCTGCTGCCCATGCTGGGGGATCAGCCTGGGGGGTGCTGGGTGCATACAGCCGGTCCAACCCTCACCCACCAACACCTCCAAGTCCTACTCAGGACTTCTCTTGATCCATTTCCTGCCCAATCTGTGCTTGTGCTTGGGATTGCCCTGATCTGGGTGCAGGATGTTGCACTGGGGGCTTGTTGAAGCTGCTGCTTTTCTCTCTGCCAGCCTGTGGGATGTCCCTTGCTCCACAGTATTTCCAGGCCTTGGAAGGTGGATCCAGGCTCTCCTTCCCAGAGCAAAGCCAGCAGAGGGAGCAAACACTGCAGGTTTGCAGGAAGAGTGTGGTGGTTTCTCACTGTGGTTGATATATTTTGAATCTAGAGGTTATCTCGTGGGAGTTTGCATAAATTATTTGGAAAGGCCCAGGTTAGAACCAAAGCCAGCCTGCATATTTTCTTGGAAAATGATGTGTCAGTCTCACTAGTACCCACCCTGCAATGACAGCACTGAAATGAAACCCAAAGTCTGGTCCTCAGCAACAGACCCCTTCCAGTTGCAAGCTCAGGATCCCACATCTTGTGTGTTAATTTTAGATTCCTGTGCCTTAAACCTTCCCAGCACTGGGCCCACCTTTCTCACAGCAGACAGGAGAGGCCTCACCCACCCACGCTCATTCTGATTATCACAGATGCCTGGTCCCAGTCTGGCTTTGATGAAGTGGGATGTCTCACACTGTCCCCAGTCCCAGCAGCACCCCCTCTCTACCAGCATGGCCTGCAGCATTCCCCACAAACTGCTCCTCTGCTTCCTAATTCCTCCCACAGGAGAGATCTCTCTTTGTGTGGGAATGCTGAGAGGAGTCCCACAGCAAGCTGTGCTCTTCCCAAGCCATCCCTGCTTTCCTACAGGCACCACAAAGCACCAGCTGGGACGTCACAGGCTGCTGTTGTAAATAAAATCACGTTCACCAGAGAAATGAGCCGGGTACGTTTTGGTTTCGAGTTTTGCTCTGCCTGTTCACTCCCACACTAATTTGCAAACTGGGGTGATTCACAGGGAGCCTCTTCCCAGCTCCCAGGGACTGCTCTCCAGGGAATGAGTCGCTCTCTGGCTCCAGCAACACGTTATTTATCAGGTTTGGGGTTTTCTGTTAAGCACTCTGTGAACAACAGTCGGCAAATGAGCAATGTGGGCACAGGAGTGATACACAGAGCTCAAGCATCACCTGCCTTTGCAATTACCTCCCTCAGGCAGTCACTACCGCTCTGCTCTGGGAGCTGAGGCAGCCTGTGTGGAAGTCCAGGATGACTCTCATCACGTTCCTCCACCTCCTCACCAAGCACAGCTGACCTGCCTCTCACACAGTCATTTTTTCAAACCAGAGAAGCTGTGGCTGCCCCACACTTGGAAGTGTCCAAGGCCAGGCTGGACAGGGCTTGGAGCAACCTAGGGTAGTGGAAGGTGTCCCTGCTCATGGCAGGGGTTGGGATGAGACAGTTTTTAGGGCTCCTTCCAAACCAAACTACCCTAGGATTCTATGATTCTATTTTTACATATGTATTTATTTTTATCACACTGAACTACAGACACAGCCAGGAATCTTCTGTCAGCTTGCTGATCCTTTCTGAAATCAGGTATGAAAGTACATGGCTCACAGCAGTGTTGGAACAGAACCCAATAAAATACAGCAAGGAGAGAGGTACCACCAGCAAGGAGAGTGGGATTTCACTGGCACTAGAGGGATCATGGCAGGGTGAGCATGGCCTTGCTGTCACCACAAGCATCACACCAGAGCCTCCAGCTGCACACAGGAGACAACAGGCTGCACCCAGCAGAGTTGGGGAGGTCCCTGCACACTTAGGAATGAGACCAAACCATTGGGATAATGCACAGATGGGTTCTACCAAGGTCCTACCTTGTCTCCAGCTCACCTGGCATCCAAAACCCAGACCAGGATAATCACACCCCATGGACTGATGCTGCTCTGGGGTGAGGCAGTTTCTGTACTCCTCAACATCACTGCAGTGACCACCCAGACCAGGAGGCATTTCTGGATTGATCATTATCCACTGGAATAGGAAAACCCGGACAGGTACCCGTCAGCTGGTGCCAGCCCAGGTGCTGTCAGTGACTCCAGGGAGCACCAGGTGTGACCAGGTCTCTGCCACACAGTGAGCTCCTCCTCTCACTGCCTCCCTTCCCAGGCTCTGCTATCCCAATTCACCTTGTCTCTGTCATCACCGCTTTGCCAGGCAGGGATTTCCTCTGCTCAACTCGTCTGTAGAACTCCCAAGACAGAGTCTAAGTGTTTCCTGCAGGGCACAGACATTTCGTATCAGAATCACTGCCTGGAAAAATACCATACACAAATAATAATAATTAAAAAATAAATTAGTGTATGAGAGTACAGAGTAAAATTAATTAGTGCAGAGGCAGGAAAGCAATACAACCTTGAGTCACCTACTTGAAACCTGCAGGAGCTACAGCGAGCAGAAGTGTCAGGGCAGCTGGGGCAGCACCGGGGATGCCATGGCAATGCCAAGGGCTGCTCTCCTCCACCTCCACTGCACAAACTGAGTGACTCCTCCACAATGCTCAGAGAGCAGCACATCATTTCAGAGCAGCAGAGGGGTCAGTGTAGGGACCTCAAACTAAGCTGGGTCAGCGTGTGGGACCCCGGGCACTGCTGGCTCCTGCTCTTCAGAGGCAGCAGGATCCGTGCCATAACACCACAAAATGAGTGGGCAATACCAGAACAACTGGCCTAGATACAGAGAACTTGAAATTCCCATGGGGAAAAGGGAAGAGCACAATTCCCTCAGAGCCCTGCTGCAATCTGCAGGCTGTCCCAGCAACCACCAGAGAGAGTGACTCAGCCCTGGTGACCTCTTTTACTGCTCCATAAGGTTAATGCTCAGTTTAACAGGGTTAATTCTGCCTTTAATGACCAGTTTTCCAGTGAACACAAGGAGATCAGCACAGTCTGTAACTCAGCCATGTCTCACTTCTCCTCCCCCCGCAAGGGACACTGCAGGAGGTCCCATCCCTGCTCCTGCTGCCCATCTCAGGAGCCAGCTGGGCACAAAAACAAAACAATCTCTTGGGCATCACTGAGTGACCCCAAACAACGTGCCCAAGGTCTCAGAGCAAGGTCCCAGCCTGGCCATGGTCGTTGTCTGTCACAGAAGGAGTGACTGGGACAGGGCAGGGGATCTGAGTGAGAGACAGATGTCAAAAGCAATCAGCCGCTCCCCTGTCTCCAAGGCAGGAATGCTGACAGCACTACAGGCCTTGGAGGAGCTAAAAGGAAAGGCTTATTAGAAAGAAAAGTCATACTGACAATCACAAAAATTGGAATTCATTTAAAATTCAAATTATGCAAATTCCAGTAATCTGTACGTGCAGATCCATCACACAGCAGAGTGGGACTGCAGACACATGTCACAAGCGACATGGCTGGAGAAATCCCAGCCCCCCCCAGTGCTCTGGGAGGAAGGCAGCTGTGCTGGCCTCTGGCAGGCATGGGAAGAGCGCCTGCTCTGGACAGTGAGGCCAGGCAGGATTTGCAGGTGCTCCCTCTGCACTGAAAGATGCTTCGGCAGCCCTGGCAGCATCTAGCATGTCATAGCCAGCGGAGCAGGGAAGCCAGATTCCAGTGTTTTCACATAAATTATAGCAAATTCTCCTTTGGACAAGCTCAGGTGCCCATGAGCAGCACAAAGCCTTCGTTAGGCAGCACCTGATCACATGGACGTGAGGTAGCCACACAGCACTGGATGCATGTGGGCAGCAGGTCTGCCCTGTCACCATTCACCCTGCCACGGGCCACCCAAAGCCTCAAGAGCCTCTCCACCCGCTCAGCAATGCCCAAAATTCTATTTTTGGGGAAATTGAAAACCAAGCCAAGCAGCTGCATCACACAGCAAAGGTGGCTCAGACTGTCAGCATGGAAAGAGCAAAGCCAGAAATCAACATTACAGGCTGGGGAAGTGCAACAGCCCAGAAAAATGAATCCAGCTTCTTCCCAAAAGATGAGCCACTGTGATATGGCAAATCATGCTCTCTCCTGTACATGCTGTGCCATGCATGAGGAGAGCAGATGCCACCTGGCAGTGATTCCTCCCCTAGCCAGGGCTGGGCAGAGCCAGTGTCACGCAGGGCCAGGGCACAACACAAGCCCAGAGGAAGCTGCAACACCTCCAGCACAGAGATGGAAAGTAACTAACCCAGCCTTGGGAGGACACAGAGCCCAGAACTGTCCTTGGAAATAATTTCCTCAGCTTGGCAGGATCTGTACTTTGAACTTACAAACTCGGCTCTGGGGCTATGTTGGGAATGTTGGTCCTGTATTAGCCCAAGTTTCAGCCACGTGCTGCCAGTTCACCTTCCTCCACACTTTCTGCCTCTGCTGAAGGGCCCTCTGGAAGCCCTTTGCAAGTAGGATGAGTCTGCTTTTCTCAGCAGGTCTCACAAGGTCAGAGCCCATGGCTGAGTCCACAACAACAACTTTTACGTTGGAATGAGCCAGAAATGATTTAGCAAGGAAAAACAACCCCACATCCAACAAAAAACCTGCTCTGTTCCTTGACAGACATCCACCTCTGTGGGTACACCAATGAAAGCTAAAGGTCCCCAAAATCTGAGTGAATCAAAGGCCAAATCAAACTGGCCACAGACAGCACAGAGAGGTGTTGGCATGGCAATGAGCAGGGAGGGACAGGGGGCTGCCCCACAGGAGGGGCAGAACCCAGTTCTCTGCAGGTACCAGGACACTGTGCTTAAAACCCAAATGCTTCCACACCTTTTGTGCCCATCTCCACTGCACACAGAGGCTGTGGGGAACAGGTCCCACAGAGATACTGGAAAAACATCCCTGAAAGACACCGGTCCCCAACATCCCAGTGCCCTCCTGTCCCTCCTGAGTACAGCTTGGAGCCACAGATCCAGGCAGACAGAAAAAGCAGACAATTCCTTACCCCACAGCAAGGCCGCCTCATCATAAACATCTTCAACGTATTTCAGGTCATCAGGTGTCTCATCCTGCTTGTGGTCATCTCCATCCCTGAGGTTTAAAGTGCTTCCTGAGCCTGAGGCAGCAGTTCCCACAGAAAAGGTTCACTGGCAGTGCTGGGACTGTGAGGAGCTCCCACAGACTCACCCATGGCACCCACTGCTGCCCCCAACACACTGTGAGACTGGAGCTGCCCTCCCAGGGGCAGAAGCAGTGGCTACATCCAACAATGCAGACACAAGCAGGGAAGGTGAGCCCCCAGACCCACACTGCCCAGCTGTGACGCTGCCCAGGTACAGCAGGAGAAACCCCCAGCGTGTGTGACCCCAGAGGGACCAGCCCTTCTTCTGGGGCAGAGGAAGTCTGTGCTTCCAGGGTCCCAGCAGATGAGTCTGTGCACAGCTTGGGGCAGGGTGAGCTGTGCTGCCTCAGCCCATTATTCCCTGCTCCATTCCCATTGTACCGATTCACTCAGCCATTGCCAATCAACACTGAGTGCTTCTCATCACCGTGACACCTGAGCCCTCATTACAACCCCGAGCCGGTAACGAGGCGGGGAAGGACATCCGAACCCCGGACTTCGGTGCCTCTGGGAAAGAGAAGAGGCAGAGCCCATTAAACATTGATCACAGGCTCCCACAGCTGCAGTGCAGCCCTGACGCATCCCTGCTGTCCCGCCACCAGGAGCTCCCAAGGGCCAGGAAGGTCTGAGCTACGCCAGGGAGTCGGTGCTGGTTCGTTGTTGCCCCAGCCGGTCACTGCTGGCCCCTGGCAAACCTTTGGGAGGGTGCACTTCCTCACAGACACGAAGCTGAGGACAGGAAAACTCATTTCCTACTTTCAGCCTTGTTCCATGCTTTGGACAGCAGTGCCCAGAGTCCAGACCCTCATCCCACGCTTCAGCCGGCTGAGCACCAGCTGCCCTGAGCCAGTGGGAGCCCCTCAGGAGCCAGGGGGACAGGGACCGCCAGGAGAGGGGCTCTGTCACGGGCTGGGCAAAGTCGAGCTGCCGCCACCATCCGCTCCACCACTCCGGAGCAGCCTCTCTTTCTGTTGTTTTACTAATGTTGGGCACAAAAACAGCTCTCCAAGATGTCAGTGTTTTTGGGAAGCCGCACGGATGTCAATGTGGGGGGCCAGAGGCCGATACTCACAAACTGCCGCCGCAGCTTGGTCCTGACGCGCTCGGCCTTGCTCTCGGCCGGGTGCACGGCGTAGCTCAGGGAGCCCAGGTGGTTGTCCACAGACAGGCTCTTCCTCATGTAGAAGGAGCGGGTGCGGAAGTAGCTGAACGGGGCGTCCTGCACCGCCGTGCCGAGCTGGGGGGCCCCGGGGGGCTCTGAGCAGTCATCCTCCAGCCGCCAGGCCTCCCCTGCGGAGGAGGAGGAGATGTGCCTGATCAGAGCGTGACCCAGACGCGTCCTACTCCTCGAGTCAGCTCTGGGGATGCTCAGTGGGCATCCCTGGACCCCCTCTGGCCATCCTACAGCCATGGGGTACAGATACTGGGAACTTACTCAGATGGCAGGTCCCTCCCACAAATCCCCACGTACCCCCTGCCCCAGGCAACAGCCCCAGCACTCAACCTGCCCACCCCAGGTACCCGCAGTCCCCACCATCTTCCTGGCAAGAATCAGCCAAATACAGTTAGAATCATGGAATGCTTTTTGTTGGAAGGAAGCTTAAAGCTCATCTCGTTCCCACCTCCTGCCATAAGCAGGGACACCTTCCATTTCCTCAGGTTGCTCCAAGCCCTACTCAACCTGGCCTTGAATTCTTGCTTTGTGAATGGGAAAGATGAGGCATCACAAGTGTTACAAATTATAAAAGGATTTACTGCCATCTCCTCCTGCAGAAAAAAACCCCAAAACCCTTTATGGCATAGCCAGGAGCAAATCAACAGCCCCATGAAGGACAGAAGCCAGACCTCCCTTCTCCACCTGCCTGCAGCAACAGGATGCAGCAGTGCAGAGCTGAGAGCCCCAGGGACAAACCTCACCAGCACTGCGACAGTGGTGACAGTGGCAGAGGACAGCTGGCACCATGCCGGGCTGGTGATCCCAGGGCAGGACTGGCCACATTTCATTGCAACAAAAGGGAAAAACAACAAAACAACAGGAGACCTTTCCAGAATATCACTGCTGCGCTCTTTTCCCTTCAGCTCGGATTGTTGCCTGCTTTCTGTTGCCAATCCCCTCTTTACATCTGGAGCTTGCCCTGCCTCCTCCCCTCAGCCAAAGTCACTGCTCAAGCCATGACAAACAATCGATAAAAGCCTCAATCTTGAAAGCCTTCTCAATTATTAGCCCAAAAGGGCATCTCACAGGACTCCCTCCAGGGGCTCTCCCCCTCCTGCAGCCTCTTACCAAGGCAACATCCTTCGCCTCTCATTTCTGAAAAACCCAGCACCTTCGAGCATGAACGACCATGATCCCACTACGCCAGGGCTGAGTAGCAAAACACTTCTGGGGTTTAAAAGCAGATAATGGCCCTAAGCTCCAGTTCAGCAGTGCAGTCCAGTTTACCCAGCAAGGCTGTGGGGTTTACATGGAATATGGTGAGACACAGGCTGGACTACAAGCTACCAGAAGATGAAACCACCTACACACACTGCCAGAGGGCAGGATTAGATTGGACATTAGGAAGGAATTGCTCCTTGTGAGGGTGGGGAGGCCCTGGCACAGGTTGCCCAGAGAAGCTGTGGCTGCCCCATGCCTGGCAGTGTCCAAGGCCATATTGGACAGAGCTTGGAGCAACCTGGGATAGTGGGAGGTGTCTCTGCTCAGGACACGGCATGGAACAAGATTATCTCGAAGGTCCCTTCCAACTCAAACCCAAATTATTCCATGAAAGAGGCAACCCAGAGCACAGCACTCCGAGCACCGTGTAGATTTTTCCTCCCCTACTTTCAATTTAATAAGCTGCTGCTGCTCCTCTCCAAATGTCACCTCACACAACACAGGAACTGCTGTTTGAAAGCTGTGATTATTCCACGCACAAACATGTCAATCGGAGGCACTTCCAGACTGCCATTGTGAGCCAGCATCGCTCTGGGAGCGCAGCAGGGAACACTGACACAGGAGACACGGGGACACGCAGGGACATCGCACACAAAAGGAGGAACCTGCCCCCGTGCTCACCTGAGATGCCCCAGCCACTGCCTCTGCCACCCTGTGTCCTCAACACTGTCCCCTCCCAGCCCCACAGCTCACCCAGACACAACCCCCACTGCTCTGGTGCCCTGAGCAAGGGAGGGCCAAGACCATGTGCTGAATGAGGGAGAAGATTCACCTGCTGTACCCACACCTCTGTGCAGGGCACCTCACCCAAGGATGACGAGTTGGTCAAATCCTACAGAGCAGCTGGGCCACATCTGCTCTCACTGATCCCAGTTCCCCAAGGATTTTGCTGCTTTTGGTCTCATTTCTCATCTACAGGACCCGCATTCTCCAGCACAGGCCAGGAGCTGGACCAGAGGCACCTGCTCCCTGGCCTGCCCAAGGCGTGATCCACACCAAACTGGGTCCTTCCTCCCTGCACACATGGAGCCACCACAGGACCTTGTCTACCCCAAAATGTTTTTCTACCTGCTGAAAGAGCTTGTCCTGATTGCTACCAAACAAGTAAATCAATGATCAAGCCCAGAACAGTCATAAGAGGAAGATGAAGAAAGTCAGAGAATCACAGACTGGTTTGGGTTGGAAGGAAAATAAAAGCTCATCTTCTTCCCACCCCTGCCACAGGCGAAGGATGTCACTCACTAGATCAGGTTGCTCAGGGTCCCATCCAACCTGGAGAGGAAATTCCAGGAACAGAAGCAAGCTCACAGACTGGAGGCCAACAGTCCTCATGCTCTTGTGTCTTGGAGCTGCTCCCCCCTCTGCCACCTCAACCTGTGCCCTCAAACATCAGCACCTCTGGAAGATCTTCTGACCATCCTCTTGGGCTTGACAATAACAATTCCTGCAAACCCTTTTTTCCTTCTGAATTTGAGGTGTGGGGGAGGACACACATCAAAGGATGGAGGGGACAGCAAGGATAGAGACCCAGTGCCTCTCCAGTACATCCTCTACAAGTAGAAGAAAAATTAATTCCAGGGTCCTGGTCTAAGCTCAAATCCAGCTGCTTCCTTGTGGCTTCCTTATTTTCCTCCCATGGGCACAATTCCCAATAAACTCACCCCAGACATGCTATGAGTTAACTTCTTCCCAGATCCACAGCAGAGCATGGAGCCAGCTCCTGAAGAGCTCTGCATGTTGCCTGACAGACAAGGGAGAGCAGAGGCAGGGAAGTGCTCCAGAGTGGTCTGCTCTTTCCAGCTGCAAGAGGAGGGAACTGCAAGGGACCAGGCATGTAAACCATGCAGTGACTTTCTGTGCAGGCTGCAGCTGAGGGCTGCAGGTGGTCCAAGGCTGAGAAGAAGCCCCTGCCTGCTGTAGAAGGAAGAGGTGAGAGAGCAAAGCTTTTCCTCAATCCCACTCCTAAATCTTCACAGGGGAAACAAGGGATAAGAAGTGATAGTCAGCTCATTGCTCTGTGCCACCAGCACATGTGAGACCTCCTGGCAGACTGCAGTGTGACACCCAAGGGATAATGGCTTGGACAAGGCAGGCACTGTCCCTGTTCAATCAAGCCCCATTTGCGCTTGTCTTCACCTCTCTAGGGCTTATAGCTACAAGGATTTGGGGTTAAATCATGGAGCAGCTCCAGGCAAGGGGTTGAAGGATATAGGATGGAGACGAAGAGCTCATAGCCTGTCCCAGCTGACCACAGCACTGTTATGGGTGACCTGCAGGGGAAAAACAAAACCCACACCTGCTGAGCAGCCCAGCCAGTTCCTGAGCTTATGGAATGAGGTGGGAGATTGTTTTGAAGGGAAAGAAGGGGTCTGGGAGGCTCAGCAGCCACAGGCTCAGCTCTTCTGCCCATCTTTACAGCCCCATCTCCCCACCAGGCACCTTGGTGTCCTCACAAGGACCTGCAGAGGCACCACAGCAAGACAACCTCCTATGACCTCCCATCAAGTGCCAGGGCACGTCCCTCCTCCAGTACTGCCACACTGGAACCATGGGACACAAAGGAAAAGGCTGAGGAATACGTCCCGGTGGTCAGATAAGGATGCCACATCTCATCCATGCCAGATACAATCACTTCTTCCATCTTGCTTGGTGATTCCTCTGCTCATGGCCCCCAAAACAGCAGTGAGCCAGAGTGCAGGTCCTCCCCAGAGAGCCGTGAACTCTCCCTGAAGGTGAGCTCATCGCCTCTCCCAAGGACAGCCCTGCTCCTGCCATGTCCCTGTGCATGAGCCTCTTCCTGAGCTGGTTTTGGTCCTGTGTCCCCCCACCTTGAATGGGGAATGCTGGTACCTGCTCACAGCAAATTCACCACTTCTTTATCTGAGAATGATGGAATGGTTTGGGTTGGAAGGGACCTTAAAGCCCATCTCATCCCACCCCCTGCCATGGGCAGGGACACCTCCCACTGTCCCAGGCTGCTCCAAGCCTTGTCCAGCCTGGCCTTGGACACTTCCAGGAATCCAGGGGCAGCCACAGCTTTCTGGGCAACCTGTTCCAACTTCTCTCGATCCTGCTACCCAGCAGCCCAGCTCTTATTCATAAATCCTTATGGGAATCCTGCATTCCTGGTCAGTGTCCCATGGCCCATTAACCTGCAGCACCACACGCTGCTCCATTCCCTTTGTGCTGTCCAATGTCCCACCCTGCCAGCAGTGCCATCTCTTCTTTTTCTCCTCCAGGACACCATCCTGACAGCCTTCATGAGTAAATAATAAGCAGTTCCTAATTGAGCCAGGAAAACAACATGGGAGAATCTGGACTGAAAACAACACACTCATTCATCCACTGCTCTGGCTGTGGAGGGAGCCCTCCAGTCTCAAGGGTCTTCCTACTCCTTCTCCCCTTGGCATCCCTGGCCCCTTCCAGCCATGAGTAAAGTAAGATCTTAAAACACTTCTTATGTGCACTCAGAGTTTTCACGACTCCCACTGTGCAGGGAGAGCTGTGCACGGGGTGTGCTCCAGGACAGCTGTTCCATGGAGCACGAGCCTGTCTGCACTCCCAGGACAGGAGGTGTCTGCAGCAGAAGGTGAGGTGTTTGCAGTGGGTCTGACTCACATGGCACCATCACCCCATGGTCTTACACCAGCCTCCCACTCCCTTCCTTCACCTCCAGCACAGCTCCCTGGAAGCACCAACAGAGCAAATGAGGACCTGTAGGTGTGCAAGAGAGCTCTGGACGCCATGTCCTTTGTGCTGGAGGCTACACAGCTTTCCCACAGGTTTCCTGCCATTCCAAGACCCACTCTAACAATTTGATGGGCTGAAGGAAAACCCACAGGTCCCACACATGGAAGCAGTGGCTCAGGTGCTGCAGGACATCCAGGAGCTCTGTCATGACAAGAGTGGCAGGATGGGCTTAACAATGTGCAAAGATCCGCTCTGTGCACAACTTTTGGGAGAATTAGTAGCACCAGGAAATGAAATGCAGCCTGCAAAGCATCAAAATTAATCCAGGGTTTGGACAGCTGCTCTGCTGAGCAACACAGGGATCTGACTGTGAGAGGGATAATTTAAAAAAACCATAAAAATAAAAAAATCCAAGGATGCTCTTTGAAGGGAGCTGTTTTATAAGCATTTTATTCAGCACTGGACTGTCAGCCCTGGCTTCCAGGCTTTATCTTTGTTTCAGTGTTAATAATCCCCTTTCCCATCACTTTTATAGTCCCAGTGTGATTCTGCTGGCACCAAAAGCACTGAAACACTTTGGCCATCACCAGCTTTGCCAATAAACTTGCTCAGAGCAGCTGGCCCAGCAGTATTAGTATTTCATCAGGATCAGCATGAGAGTAGAAGAACATGATAAAAATCCTTAGGGCTGACCCAAAGGCCAACACACAGTGCTAGGCTGCAAGCATTTGCAAGTCTCTAAGGCCGGTGCTGTGGGAAGAGCACAGCAATGATGTTCCTGCCACTGCTCCTGGTGGAGACCAGCTACGAGTGCCCTGAAGCCGCTTTGTGACACAGAAAAGAGGCACCTGGGCCTGTTGCACTGGCCAAGGAGGCCCCAGGGTGGTATCTCACCCCAGCACCCTCAGGCAGAAGGCCCTGGGCATCACCTCTCCACCTCGGGTGGCTTCCAACAACCAACTCTTCTTTTTCACCAGCATAATATGAAGGATGGGGAGGTTTAAGTATCAAGCTCAACCAGGGACAAAAACCCCAAAAGTTCACCAAGAGGGGCTATTTTCAGAGCAGAATTAACTCCATGTGGGCTGGAGTCGGATTTGTTCCCCTGGAGAAGCAGGAAAGCTTTGCTGGGATCCTGTAGACACAGAGGGGTGGGTGCTCACCGGCAGAAGGGACCGTGCAGCCTTTCTGGTGCTCAGAGGCCGAGCGCTTCTCGTAGGGCTTCTGCTCCGGCATCTCGTCCCTGCAGGCCGCGGGCTCGCGCAGGGGCAGCCGGCTCAGCACCGGCGACTGCGGGATGCTGGGCAGCGTCTGCGACTTGCCCAGGAGCGGCCGCTGCAGCTTCCTGTCCAGAGACCTGCAGGGACAGACCACAGGACACGGGCTTTCAGGAGGTGGGACAGGACACGGGGCAGGGGCTTTCAGGAGGTGGGACAGGACACGGGGCAGGAGCTTTCAGGAGGTGGGACAGACCACAGGACACGGGCTTTCAGGAGGTGGGACAGGACACAGGACAGGGGCTTTCAGGAGGTGGGACAGACCACAGGGCAGGGGCTTTCAGGAGGTCACTCAGGCCAGGACCCCTCTGTGACACACATGCAGCCCCTGGCTGAGCATAGTGCCCTTCATGGAATCACGGAATTGCAAAAGCCTTCTAGGATCAGTAAGTCCAACCATTACCCCAGCACTAAACCATGTCCCTAAGTGCCACATCCACAGGTCTTTTCAGCACTTCCAGAAATAGTGACTCCATCATTGCCCTGGGCAGCCTGTTCCATGAAGAAATTTTCCCCAAGATCCAATCTAACCCTCCCCTAACAGCACAGATTGAGGCTGTTTCCTCTTGTCCTGTCCCTGTTCCCTGGGAGCAGAGCCCGACCCCCACCTGGCTGTCCCCTCCTGTCAGGGAGCTGTGCAGAGCCACAAGGTCCCACCTGAGCCTCCTTTTCTCCAGGCTGAGCCCCTTTCCAGCTCCCTCAGCTGCTCCTGGTGCTCCTGACCCTTCCCCAGCTCTGTTCCCTTCTCTGGACACAATCCAGCCCCTCAGTGTCTGCCTTACCATGAGGACCCCAGAACTGACCCCAGGACTGGAGGTGCCTCAGCAGTGCCCAGCACAGGGGACAGGCACTGCCCTGGTCCTGTTGCCACACCATGGCTGGTACAGGCCAGGTGCCACTGGCCTCTTGCCCACCCGCGCACACCTGGCTCAGCACCACACTGCACCCTCTGTTAACAAAGCTGCTGCTGCTCTGCCAGCGAAGCCTTCTCCCCTGGCCAGGTATTGTAATTAGGATTAGCATCTTGAGCTGCAAGGCACAACCAGCACAAAAAGAATTCAAGACCCCAGCCCACCTCAAAACTCCCAGATAATCTGAATTAACCAAATAAAGAAACAGATGGTTCAAGACTGAAGGGATAAAAATTTCCTTTGAGACAGTGAGATCCCCATTAAACACCATCCACAGCACCAGAAAGGGATTTGAGGTAGAAAACAGGTAACTGGACAGGTAGTAGGGAAGGTCCAGACTCCAGAAAGCCAGAGTCACGCAGCAGGGACTGCAGAGGTCCCCAGGGCATCATGGAACATGTAAAAACATAAATTCAATGTCTCTGCAAGGTCAAAACTCAACTGAGTTTGATGATGGGGCTCCAGCTCTGCAGGGGTGACCAGGACACAGATCCATGTGTCAGCATGACCACACGCAGCCCAGAGCCCGCCCACGCCCCCAGGGGCACAGGAGCACAGCCCCCTCCTCCTGTTCCAGCCCAGAGCCAAGGGATTGTCCTCAGCTGCCCTCCTCAGGGATGACACTGGCCCAGGTGATGCTCCAAGGAACCCAGAAATGCAATAAAAAGGAGCAGAGCCCAGCACTATTGTGGAGTGTCCTGTGCTGAGGGTCATCCCAAAGCTGTCCCTTGTCCCCTGCTTTCACAGAACCCACAGCTGAGCCCAGATGAGCTCCCCAGCACACCCCAAGGCTGTTCCAAAATCACACAACCACGGAATGCTTTGGGTTGGAAAGGACCTTAAAGATCATATTCCAACCCCCTGCCATGTGCAAATCTCATAATGAATGGTACAGGTAATTTAAATTTCCATCTAAAACTCAATTCTTCACTGTTTATTCTCATTTGTTCTTGTGCCAATATTAACCTTTAGCTTAAATAATTATCCCCCCTCTATGGTGTTTGCTCCCATTATTAATTTTCATTACAATAAAGTCCCAGCCCCTTTCTGCCTGCATTTTTCAAGGCTGATTAACACAAGTTCTTTCAGTCTCCTCTCACAAAATTAGCTTTCATTTCCCCATGGATGCTTCCACACCCCTCACTGCCTTCCCTCTATCTTGGACTCAGCTTTCTCCACCTATCCTGGAGCTTCATAGAAACCCAGGATAGTCTGGGTTGGAGGGAACCTTAAAGCCCATCTCGTTCCACCCCCTGCCATGGGCAGGGACACCTTCCACTGTCCCAGGCTGCTCCATGCCCCATCCAACCTGGCCTTGGACACTGCCAGGGATCCAGGGGCAGCCACAGCTTCTCTGGGCAACCTGTGCCAGGGCCTGCCCACCCTCACAGGGAACAATTCCTTCCCAATATCCCATCCATCCCTGCCCTCTGGCAGTGGGAAGCCATTCCCTGTGTCCTGTCCCTCCATCCCTTGTCCCAGTTCCCTCTCCAGCTCTCCTGAAGCCCCTTTAGGTCCTGGAAGGGGCTCTAAGGTCTCCCTGGAGCCTTCTCCAGGTGAACACCCCCAGCTCTCCCAGCCTGGGTCCAGAGCAGAGGGCCTCTAGCCCAGTGATCATGCAGACCTGAGCTCCTGTTGCAGACAGCAGGACAACCCCTCTGCCTCCCTGCATGTTCCACCACTAAATTTTATCCTATTTCACGCTCCAGTGCTCAGGGTCACACAGGCAGAGTCTATCACGCCAAAGCTGCTGACCCTTGGTGCTTGCCTGTCACTGTGATGTTTGTCACGACAGCTCTTCAGTCCCATCCCGGACATGGCAGCAGCTCCCAAATGGTGCCAGTCTGATGTCACTCAGGAGAGCAGGCACAGGGCCAGGGTGGTGCCACAGCGCCATGCAGCCACCTCCCAGGGACAGTCACACCAAGCCCTGGGCACACGGCCGCAGGGAGCAGCTGGGGCAGAGGGCAGGAGTGGGCACCCCTGCCAGGCACATCCCTCAGAGCAGGGGTGGGCAGCACATTTTGACATTAGGTCAGCAGTTTATTATTATAAATCAATCACATTCTCTCTCAATTCCCAGGTGCTGCTGCTCTCTGGGGCCGGGGCAAGGACAGCACAGCCCTAGGCCTGGGGCAGCAGTGCCACAGCTGTGCCAGGCATTCAGCACCATCCTGCCCACCCCAGGCCCCACGCTTCAGTGGGATCAGCATGCAAACAAGTGTGCCAAGAGATACAAAGCCAGAACTAGCTTCCCAAGCAGTTTCCATTCCAGCAGAACATTTGTACATCTCATCATAACATATTTCACTGGCACAAGGCAACAGGGACAGAGCTTAACACATTGCTGTGTTGCATAAATGAGTTCAAAACATTCCTTTTTCTCTGCATGTAAATCCCAGGATACCTGTGTACAGCTCCATCACCTGCAGAACCCCATTAGCATTTTAGTGCTCCTGTTCCTTTTGTGCTCACAGGGCCACTCACAAGAGTCACAAGGGGAAAAAAACCAGAAGAATTCACTCTGTTAGAGAAGCAATTTTCAAGCTACGTATCTTCAGGCCACGATTTATATTGTCAGAAAAAGCAAAGCAACTAGAAACCTGTTTACCTCTGAAATCTGAACTTAAATTCCCAAGCACAATTCAGCTTCATGGATTTACTATCCCACTTGTCATTGTTGAACCACAGCTGGCACGTAAGTACCACACAGCCCCTCGTTCATCCCAATCCCCCGGTGGAGTGGAGAGGAGAATCGGGACAAGGTCAAACCCATGAGTTGAGGTAATAATCGAAATACAGTTGCTGATGTTGTTTATTATTGTTATCATTATTACTGTTGTTATTATTATTGTAATGAAAATGGAGATAAGAAAAAGAGAGAGAGGAATATAATCCCAGATAGACAAGTGGTGCCCAACAGAGTCTCTCACCACCCAAAAAGCCCAGCCTGGTCCTCAGCAGCAATAGGCCTCTCCCAGACAACACCCCAGTTTCCATACTGGGCATGATGTTCCAGGATCTGGAATATCCCTCTATCACAGCCACGATCCCTCCCAGATCTTGTCACTCCCCCAATGGCAGAGCATGGGAAATGGAAAAGTCCTTGACTTAGGGAGAGCATTTCCCAGCAACAACCAAACCAGCAGTGTGTTATCAACATTGTTCTCGTCCTGAATCCAAAACACAGCCCTGGACCAGCTCTGGGAAGAAAATTAACCCCATCCCAGCTCAAACCAGAGCTGGTGCACAGCTCCAGAGGCCTCAGCAGCCACTGCCAGGCAAGACGTGACAGCACCAAGAAGTCACATTGCATCTCCGTCTGCTTCCTAAGCAGGCATCCCAGCTGGGTGCTATCAAGGATGCCACATCCCATTAGTAAAAATCCCTGATGGAGTGTAAAGCTCAATTAGAAAAGCCACAATCAACAGTGTTACAGCCTATATTTAGCTGCCATTTGGCATTTGGGTAGGAAGGAGAGCACATAATCGAGTCATGACACGGGTGGAAAAATCCTCCTGGCTGGGTGTGAGAGCTCAGGCAGGAGCCCAGAGACAGCTCCATCAGTCCCAGTCCGCAGACAGATGGGGAAATGTGGGAACATCATCAGGGCCAGGTCCCTGCCCCCAGGGCAGCCATGGGGCAGGAGTGACTGTGCCAGGCAGGGGGCAAGGCTGCTCCAGCACCCCCATCCCAGCCACAGCCAGGACACAGCCCCAGACACCCAGCAGCATGGGAAGAAAAGAAGCTGAATTCATCTCCAAAGCTGTGCTGTGTCCAGCCCCTTCCCCATGGTGATGTCCTTCTCCAACCCAGGAAAAAGAGGGGAAGGACTCAGATAAAGGGAGGGAGGGAGAAAGAAAAGTTTAATGCAAATTAAAAGCCAGCTCCTGCAGCCCTCCTCCAAGCTGGGAACAAACTGCACACACCTCCAGCCTCCCCTCCCAGCTTGTTTCTGTGTGGGAGAAGCTGCTCTCCAGAGAGCACTTCCAGCCCAGCCCAGAGAGCATGGAGTCTGCAGCTTCCCAGGGCAGGATGGGGGAGTCACCACAGCAGCCCCAGCAGAACCCCAGCTGCACCAGAGAGAGCAGCAGGAGGGGAAAATAACCCTAAACCCACTGCTCTCACAATCCAAAAAGGACCCCAACAACCTCACTGACTTATATGATTTACCCAGGAACAAAGCAAGGAAACCTCCTGCATGTGTCCTGGAAATGCCCAAGGATGGTGACCCGCCAGAGATGTCCCACTCCCAGGAATAGGGAAGCCTTCATCCTGCCACAGCACCCAGTCCCAGCAGCTCTGACACAAACCTGAGCACCCACTGTGCTAATCCCTTCTCAGAGACATGCTGCTGCTGGAACACAGCAAGAAAAAGAGGAGGTTAATCTGGGGAGGAAAACTAAGGAGGGAAAGGGGCAGAGCAGCAGGGCAGCAGCTACTCCAGACCTTGCCCACCTGCTCCAGAGCTGTGGCTTGGTGACAGCCATATGCCCTGTGAGGAACACGTGAGGCCCCTTCCAAGATTCAAGGGGGACAACACGTGCCCCAAAGAGCTCACAGCCCCAAAACTAAAACCAAAAATAGACAGAGTAGACAAAGGGCTGCCCCTCCTCCTGCAGCACCACACAGCAACCCACAGGTAACTGGAGCGGGCTCCTCTACCCCCTCAGTTAATTAATTCACTAAATCTACCAAGCAGAGGAAGTTGATAAAGCAGAAGGTGTGGGGAAGAATAACTAATGTAGTACAGGCTGAGAGAGTGGCAGGGATAGGGGCCAGGAGAGCCCAGTTCTTGCAGAGGGACTCGTCTCCCGAATCTTCCTAGCCCATGGCTGCTCTCTCACTTCTCAGCCCACTCCTCCAAGGAGGTGTAACTTAGCAACCTGACCTTAAAAACTCAGCAAGGGTTCCAGCTGGATTCAGGAAAATGAGAGATGTTACAAGGCAGGAGAAGCCATTACCCACCAAACCCCCTCTCAAAGTGTGTGGGGTGTGGGGAGGGGGGTGCACCTCCTGCACAGCCTGAGCCCCACGGCAACAAAAACAATGGCTGCAAAATGGAAACAAATCAACAGAAAACCCACATCCATTCCTGAAACAGCTTGTGGAGATGCAGCTGGGTGTGACAGGTACAGGGGGCAGGGATAGGTAGGATACTGGGAAGAAATCCTTGGCTGAGGGCTGTTGAGGCCCTGGCACAGTGGCTGCCCCTGGATCCCTGGAAGTGTCCAAGGCCAGGCTGGACAGAGCTTGGAGCAACCCGGGACAGTGGAAGGTGTCCCTGCCCATGGCAGGGGTGGAACAAGATGAGCTTTAAGGTTCCTCCCAACCCAAACCCTTCTGGGATTCTGTGAGGTTCCCCCACAGTGCTCAGCTCCACGGCACAGGATTCATCCTCTCCTGCCATGGTGCCACACCCCACTTTGAGTCCCTGCCCAGGGCAGACACAGAACTTGCTCCTGGGACACTCCACCAGGCTGGGCTGCAGCCAGGCCAGCCCAGCTCCCAAAGCCCGAGGCAAGGCACGACTGTGCCTCTGACACCCAAGGAGTGCACAGTGCTCACTGGGTGTTACCTCTGCTGTCAGCCACTTGGCTGAGTAGAGATTTGAGCAAGGATCTTCTCCATCCCCACCCTGACAGCAGGAGGAGACAAGCCAACATCTACCTGCAGGTGGTTTCTGCAAAGGGGCTCTGCAGGAGAAGGGAGCAGCAGGAGGAGAGGGGAAGCACAGGAGGCTGCTGTGCATCAGAAGCTCTTTCTGGACAGAAGCACGAGGCAGCAGTGCCAGCAGCCCCTGGGATGCACTTCAGTGCAGTCCAACACCCAAAGCAGTGGCAGGACCACATGGAGGGCAGGGAATGCAGTTTAAGGGGATCACACAGCAGTGGTGAAGCCTAGGGAAGGAGTGTGAGAGGAAGAAGTCAACTGGTAACACACAGAGTAGCCTTGGAAACCAAAGCCAGAGGATTATGGCAGAGCAGAGCCTGCGCAGGGCATCCTCACCTGTTCAAACCACCAGTTTGCACTGCAAACCTTATCAGCTGTAAGCAAACCCGTGACTCACTGGAACTATTTCCAGTGACCCTGTAGATGACAAAGCCAGAGAAAATCACTGAGAAATCTTCCTTTCACATTCAAAAAACACCCAAACAAAACACCTTCCTTTCTGGCTGGCTGATGCATGTGTGTGAAGAGTGGAAAATGAGAGCTGAAACAGAGCATCTTTCATCTGACTGTGAGACAGTTTCAAAGCAAAACAAAACCCAGAACGGCATTCAGTGTGCAAGTTCAGAAAAGGAGAAAATCAACCATGTGAAGCTATAAAAATACCTTCCCAGGCTCAGCTGTGAGCTGGTAAATACCGTGATTTCCACCAGCTGGTTTCCAAAAGCTTCTTCTCCTGTCACCTCTCTGACTTGGAGAGCATCTCTGCAGTGGGGCCATTGCCTGGGCACTGAACTAAACAACACTGGCATCCAGGGAATAACTCCTCCTGTCCCTACAAACTGCATTTTGATTCAGAGGGGTGTGGGAGGGCAGGACAGGGGGGGGTCACACACCCGTTGTGCTGAGAGCAGCCCTCAGGAAAACATTTCAGAGCTGCCTGGAGGAGGATTCAGCACCATTCCCTGCTAAGAGCCCCCTGTACCTGAAGCCAAGCCCTGCTCCCAGCACCCAGGAGGTTGGGAGCCAAGTACCAAATGGCCCTGAAAAGGGCCAGAAGTTGTTTTTGTAGCAGATGCTGCCTGAAAAGCCCTGAGTTTTCAGGTGTGTGACACCCGGTGTCACACCAGCCACTGCCCACAGCCTCTCCCCCACCAGGTATTTACCCAGTGCTAAAGTGCTGCTGCTCTACTCACCCCTGGCACCACAACACCATCCCAGCAGCCAAGCTGGGCAAAGCCATCCCCAGGGAAACAAGGTGAAAAAACACACACCCTTCATGTCAGCACTCACAAACTATGAGCTGTGGCTGTGTTGTGTAGCAACGCCTCCATTTCACCATTCACTGGAATCCAACTGTTGAACAGATAAGGAAATACATTGGAGCCAGACACTGCCATTCATTCATTCAGATGTATGTTGGTTTCTTTGTTCAAAGAATCTTTTTTTCAGCTCTGTTGCAGGCAGTGAAGGACATCCTCAGCCAAGGGGATGCTCCCTCCACTCCTCAGCCCAGAAGCACCCCACGGGGACCTTGCTGGTGGTCACCCTGCCCTCTCTGTCACCCTCTGTCCCTGTGGTGCCACCAGACCATCCCCTCCACATCCCACAGGTGAGAGGAGCCCTGTACACTCCCTGCCCTCCCGCTGCCCTGCTCACACCCCGTTAACAGGGGCAGAGCAGGGAGCAGGTGCTTGGGAAAGCTCTGCCAGAGCCCAGCTCAGACCTGCTGGAGCTGCACCTGCACAACAAAAAGTGCAAAGACAAAAATTCTCTAGGGCCAGGGAAAGAAGCAGGAATATTCATGGAACATGAACATTTATCCTGCTCACTGAGTTCTCTCTGATAAATGGGGAGAAATGGCAGACAAAGGTGAAATGAATCCCAGCACAACAGTGGAACAGATGAGCACCCTCCCTCCTGGCAGCTCCAGAGCGTGACCTGCATCCTCAAGGACCAGTGTGGGGATGGTCCCAGGGTCTCCATGCTTATAGCCAGGCTATGCCATCCAAATGAAGCAGACAGGATGGCCAAAGGCATCTGGGATGCTCCACAAGAGGCTCAGGGGTCACTCTCCAGAAGGAGTAGGTCTGAGGTTTACAAAGAAGAGTGCTTGAGATGCAGAAGGAAGCTCCTTCCACGTTGAAAGTCAGCTCATGAGCAGGATGTGACCCCCAGGGCCGCAGCAGTGCCTGGCCAGCCCCGAGGCAGGAGAGGCAGAGCAAAGCACGGCTGGGAAGCCAGCAGCAGGCAGAGAGGGCAGGAGCAGCTCCTGGCTGTGAGTGACAGGCTCGGTGCCGTCCAGCAGGAACCGCACCCCGGTCACCTGCCACGGCCAGCACAGAGCCAACGCCTCCCGCTCCCCAGCTGCATCAGTCCGGGCCACAGACGTCGTGCCCTGGCTCCTGGCTTTTCTTCTGTGCTGTTTATGTTATCTCCTGTCTCCTCTGAAATATTTCAGAGACAAAAGTTAATGAAGCACAAGTAATGGATGACAAATATCCAGTCCGATGTTAAGAGGTTGGCTAATTTACAAGATAAATAACGTAACCGCCTCCTTTGCATTTACAAACACCTTTCAGGGAGAATGTGAAGGGATTCAGCATCACAGTCACCTCCAGCGCCCACCTCCTGACCTCCTCCCGTCAGCCCTGCATCCCCAAGAGAATCCCTGGAGCAGGACTGGAGCTGAGATGCTCTTGCACAACAACCCCCCCAACTCCTGGTCCCGTTCCCAGTCTCATGACACAGGACTGGTTTCCCCTGTTGCTTCAAAATCCAAGTCACACGACAGAGGAGACAAAAAGCTGCTGAGATCATCTTGGAAAGGATACTGCTGCTTCTGACAACCACAGGGGAGATGCTTCAGGCCTGAATTCGATGTGCTCCAGCACAGACAGACACTCCAGACAGCTGGTGGAGCTGCTCGGTTTGCTTGAAATGCTATAATTTCTGCAACACAACCAAGTTTTCCAGCACTGGACGTGAACAGGGGCCGAGCTGATCCATCTCTGACTATTAATCCCTGGCAAAAATAATTATTCATATATGTTTTGGTCAAAAAGCAGATTTATAATCAATCATAGGCATGTTATTGTTTTAAACCTTCCTGGGCACCACCTTTCAACCAGAGCCTTAGGCTGGTTTTCATTTTCCTCTGAAGCACAAGAGGCAGGTCACCACCATGGTCAGAGAGCCAAGCTCATTGAACAGAAAAAAACTGTTATGCTCCCAGTGTATCACAGTAAAATTCCTTAAAAAGAGAGTTTTCAGTGCAGGAGTAATGGGGGCTGAGGAAAGCTGGGAGCAGATCTCTGGCAAAGCCCAGCAGCTGCTCGTGGCCAGGATAATGGACTTTATCTGTCTTGTGAGGGGAAAAACAGGAGCAAGCAGCCCCAAAACAGCCCAGAGGAAATCCAGCCTGGGCTTCAGCACTTGGGGACAGGATTCCTCCAGGGCAGAATCAGGTCTGGGTCCCAGCCAGCCCCAGGGCCCCGCTGCTCAGCAGGAACTGACCCACAGGGCTGGGCTGGGGGCTGGTCATGGGGTGCAAGGAAGCAGAGCCCAAAACCTTCCTATTTCCAGACAAGAATCCTGGCACAGCTTCAGCTGCCAGGCTGTCTGGAGAATCATAGAATCATCAAGGCTGGAAAAGACCTCTAAGGTTATAAAATCCAACAACCAACCCAGGACCACCACCATTTTCCATGTCCTCACGTGCCACATCCACACATTTTTTCAATGCTTCCAGGGATGGGGACTCTGCCACTGTGTGAGCAGCTGCAGCTCAGCACCAGCAGAAGAAGGCAGAGCCAGGTTCTGCCAGGGGAAACACACCCCTGCTGCAGGAAAAACATCCCCTAAAATCCTCAGTTGGAATAGCCTCCCAATCT
Source organism: Leptocoma aspasia (assembly GCA_013399835.1). Lineage (NCBI taxonomy): Eukaryota > Metazoa > Chordata > Aves > Passeriformes > Nectariniidae > Leptocoma > Leptocoma aspasia. The sequence goes on along the minus strand of VXAX01001403.1, from coordinate 130,540 downwards.
CCCAGCAAAGAACTTGTGCCTGCCCCATCCCTAGAAGTGTCCAAGGCCAGCTTGGATGGGATAGTGGAAGGTGTCCCTGCCCATGGGGTTGGAATGAGGTGAGCTGAAAGCTCCATTCCAGCCTAAACCATCCTGGGACTCTGTGATAAATTTTATCTGTTTGTCCTTTAAAGCAACATAAAAATGCACCAGAGCTTTCCAGTTTTTCTACAAACATGGATTTGCAGCCAAAACATAGATGTACCAGAGACAGCCACACAAATCTGCACACAGGGCAGGCAGCAGAGGGCCACGAGCATCCAAGCAGCCAACAGGAACAAATGCCAGGTCCAGTGGCTTCCAAACACCTGTGGAAGCACATGGATACTCCAGGCAGCAGCACCCACACCCAGGGGCTGCCTCGAGTGGCAGGGGTGGGGGTGGGGGCCCTGCTCTGCTCCCCCCACACCAGGGACTGCTACAGCCAGGGAACCAGGAGGAGCTGCTTATTCCTGTCTGCATTCTTTCCATCAAAAAATCAAAAAATGCAAACTAAAAATATCTTGCATTAATTAGTATAATTGCCAACTATTCCTACAGGAAAAAACCCAGAATTTTTGTGGGGAAAAAATGTTTTAATTATTAAAGTAAGTATTCTAGTTTTCCCATTTGAAATATTCCAAACAGTAGTGTCCTTTTTCCTTTCCTCTTTGAAATGCTTCTTCCTGGGTCCAGAGAAAATCTCTTTTGTTGATATATCCCTCTCCCTTCCCCCCCAGCTCTCCTAGAGCTGGCTCAGCCCACCTCCTGCAGGACAGCATCACCTGGGTTGCTCTCCCTGGAGCAGCCCTCTCCTCTTAGCGTGGCTCTTCCTCCACCAAGGGCTGTTTGAAGGACATAACTCACCCAAACTTCCCCGCAGGAGGGTGCTAGGCTCCTGCCCCAGGTGGGTGGCTCGAGGATATTCTGTGCCCAGACACTTCCAAATCCCGGTGGCATCTCCTCCCTGTTCCCAGGCTCTGCCACCATCCCACGGGCACTCACAGCTGTGACACTTCCATCCTTCCATTGTCCCCACGTGCCATTCAGCTCAACGTGATGCAAGGACACCGAGCCCCTTCCCTTCACCCCCAGGTGATGCCGATGCAGCGGGACATTTCCCAGCTGTTATGGGAATGCCACAGCTGCCCTGTGCCTGGCAGGGCCCCCCCAACTCCCACTCCCATGTGGAGCAGAGTGACAAAGCCACCCCTGCCACCCAAGCCAGGACCTGGGCTGCCTAGTGTTCCCTTGCACCCTGGGGGCTCACAGGTGTCCCCCCCCCACATCCTGGGGGCTGCCCAGTGTCCCCCCACTCCCCTGGGACTGCCCTGCACAGTCAGGAGCAGGCAGAGACGGGCACCCAGGAACAACCCCATTCAGAATCTTCCCCGTGCAGCCACCACTTCTCTCAGAAGCTGTTAACATTCCCACTGCTGTCTGGAATCACTGTGGATTGCTGATCCTTCTGTTTCCTACCTGCACCCCACCCAGCTGTGACTCAGTGCCAAAACAGTGGGAATTAGGAATCCAACAGCCTTCCAAGCAAAGTGTGACTCACAGGGCAAGGCTTTCTGCTGAAAGAGCCAGCTTCTGCAGTCACGCTCTGTCTGTAATTCCCCCTAATACCAGTTTCATTCCCTTCCTCCCACTACCCATCCAACTACCACTCCAAAATAAAGGATGCCCATTCATCTTTTTCTGCCTAATCCAGGCAAAGATGAGCTTCAGTTTGTGCAGAAATTAGGCAGCTCCCAAGCTCATCTCCCATCCCAAAGATTGGTCTTCAAAGGAGACCGGAAGCCAGGCAGAAAGGGAGAACAGCGGATGCAAGCCTTGTCTTTACCTAAAACATGGCCCCAACCCCAAAAAGATGACCTTGAGAGCTCGGATGTGCTTTTCCAGTCTCTCAGACCCAGAAGGCTTTTCTTGCCAGCTCCCAGGCCACACATACATGCACTTTTATGGGATAGGCTTAAACATCCCTCTACACACAGCCATGGGAGCAGGTTTTTGAGGAGCAGGAAGAGGCAGAGGCCCAGACCATCCCTGGCTCTGTCTACATCACCTCCCCCTGCACCCCAACAGCATAGGAAGGGATAGAGCCACAGCCTACAGCAATACCAGGTGGAACTGAGACCACATCAATGGGGGCTGGAACTGGGAATGCACCCAGTGCACAGAAACCATGGAGAACCAGAGTAAGTCAAGGTTGGATGGAGAGGCCCCTTGCAAGGATAGGTTTGATGGGCAGACAGATTTTTTTCTCCATGCTGCTCCCCGAGCCCCTTCCTGACAGATCCCAGGCACGGTGCTGCAAACAGCGGGGAGAAAAAACCCGAAAGGCTTCTTTAGGTTTAATATACAAAACCCAGGCAGCTCAGACAACAAAAGCTACATGTCGTTTCTTCCTGTGGCACTGCCACTCTGCTCACAGTTGTTCACGTCTGACAGCTTGCCATCATCATGAGACATCAGGGACACAGCCTGGGGAGAGGGTGGTACAGAAGAGAGGGGAAGAAGGCTCAGTCCTGCAGCTCCCCACAAACACCAGCACCGAGAGAGAAGGGGCACCTGTGTGAGCTGAAGGGCACAAGTGACCCCACCAGGCACAACCACGCAGGGCAGGTGGGAAACAGCACAGAATCCCAGACTGGCCTGGGATGGAAGGGACAATAAAGCCCACCTCATCCCACCCCCTGCCATGGGCAGGGACACCTTGCACTGTCCCAGGCTGCTCCAAGCCCCATCCAGCCTGGCCTTGGACACTTCCACAGCTTCTATGTGCACCCTGTGCCAGGGCCTGAGCACCCTCACAGGGAACAATGCCTTCCCAGTATCTAATCTGAATCTCCCCTCTTGTAGTTTAAAATCATTCCCCCTTGTCCTGTCACTGTCTGCCCATGTAAAAAGTTGTTCTCCCTCTTTTCATAATCCCCCTTTAGGCACTGGAAGGGGCTCTAAGGTCTCCTCAGAGCCTTCTCTTCTCCAGCTCTCAGCCTGTCTCCGTGGCAGAGGGGCTCCAGTCTTTGGAGCATCATTCCAAACAAGCCTCATCCAAGAGGACACAGGCTGCCCTTGAAGACAGCCCCACACAGAGCTGTGCAGCCTCAGGCACCCCAAAACCTGCCACCACATTCCCAACAAGTTTCCAGCTCCAGTTCCTGAAGCTCTTTACCTCATCCTTGCCCAGCCAAGCTGCAGAAGTGCTGAGGCTCGGCTGCCTGCTCCAGTTAAGAGGATTAATGGATGCTCAGCACCTCTGTGAAGCAGGCACGGGCTGAGTCACTACCACTGAATTTAAGACTTCCAGCACCAGCACTGATCACTCACATGCAGTGGCAATGGACATCAATTTGTTAATAGGTTACAATGATCTGTTGCAGCAAAAAATGGGAATCAATGCAACCACACGCATTTTCCTGCTGGCATCTCAGCAGGCAAGGGAGGTGTGAGTGCTGGGAAGTTTGGAGTACAAGTGTCACAAATACCTTATTGACTAATTCCAGGTGGAAACTTTCCACTTAACCCAAAACACTTCCAAGTTCCTTGCCAGTTTTCTCCTTTTAAATGCAGATATCTTTCCACATGGACATGCCATTTGGAAGCAGAAAGGTTTTGTTCAAAATGTGCCAAAAACAAAGTAGGAAAAGTCAGTCAAACTCAACTCTCAGCCAGGGAGAACAGCCCCTCAGAGTCCTCTGGGCATCTTTACGTGCCAACTTTACCTGTCTCACGCTGTGTGCTGCTAACACAGGAGCTGTTCCCTCAGTGCAATTTCCTAGCCTCAAAACTTCCCAGTTCCTCCTGTCCCCCATCACAATCGTGTGCTTGAACACAGACATGCTGTCAGAGCTGAGGAGATATTTTTAAGCACCCAAAAACAACTAAGCACAATCCTGCCAGGAAAACATTCCCCACTACCCCTCCCCATCTCAAAGCCCATCACACTGCACAGCAAGGACATGGATCAGGATATCAGTGTGGAAAAGACCCCTAAAGGAGTAGAGGTAACAGCTCCCCATGGCAAAAAGCAGCTCCTTGGTCCAGCTTCCCACAAGGCTTGCGACAGGTTCTGACCCTGGGAGCAACAGGAACACCTGGACCCACCTCTGCTCCCCAGGAGTGCAAAGATCACCCCGAGCACCCCTTCTTCAGCTGGTGATTATCTAATGGCATGGGCAAAAACAGGCCCAGCAAGTTAGAATTTTAATGTAATTTAATTCTTATATAATCTAATTCACTGTTAATTAACACCAATTTCCAACTCGGGTACTGAGAGAAAAAAGGCAGCAGAACCCTAAAGCTGCCACCCTGCAGACCCAGCACAGCCAAACTCCTTTCCTCCCCTGCCCCCACACTGAGCTTCCCTGGCTTTCACCACAGGCCACCCCAAGCCAGAGAAAAGCTCCTCTCCTGGAGCCCACTGAGGACATAGGGTCTTCACCCTCAGGTTTTTGGGGGTTGTCAGCTCTGCTGCCTCCAAGGCTGAAGGTGGCCACCAGGAGCAGAATGCAGGATCCAAACCCAGGCACAAATCTCCCCTTCTATTTCCCCATCCTGAATATCTTCTTTTCCATAACTAGGCAGTGATCTCCTGAGGAACTCATCAAAGCCCCTCTGTGGAGACCCTGTGGCGCTCTGGGGACCACAGAGAAGGGGAGAGGTCAAAGGGGGAACAGGCATCAATTTCCTGAAGCCAGGGAACAGATCAATCTCAGAACAGTCCTGGGCTAACAGTGAAAGCCACTGAATCACGAAAGCCACTGGGCACGAGTCGCTGCCCAGAGGAGAAAATTTCTCTCAAAAGCCACCCTTGGACAGGACTTGGGATTTTTAATGACTTTCAATGGAGATTTTTAATGGTTTTTAAAGTGAATTAGTTACTGTTGCAGGTCACCTCTGTGGTGACAGAACTGGCATTCTCAGGCAGTTCTGCTTTCCTGCATTGCACCCAAACTGAGAGCAACCCCAAGACTGTCCTTGAGAAATTCTCCCACACCCATTAACTCTGACATGGAATCCCTGACCTCCAGAATCAATGCAGGCCCCCAGGGTCCCAGCCCAGTGCTCTGCCAGGTTGGCTCACTGCTAAGCAGCCCTGGCAGCAAACAGCAGCCTCAGAAGTGCCATGATGCTCCAGAGAGTTCCAGCCCGCCCTGGAGCCTCCCTGGCTCATTCACAGCAGGGCACGGCCATTCTCTCAGCCCAGTGACAGCACAACACAACACTGATGCTCTGATCCACTTTGCAAAAACTGCAGGAACCCAAAATCAGTTGTCCAGACCTTCCAGTTTACAGATAGCTCACTAAAAGAAGAGCTACTTAGTGTAACTTGCCTTTCCCTTCCATTTCTCCGCCATCCCAGAGCAAATCCTCTGTGACTTTCCAGACAACACACGGAGCTGGGCACAAGAACCTCAAGCTGGCACCACAAGGTAACACAAAGAACAATCCCCCAGACCTCAGCAAACACCCCAAGCCCCTCCAGTGCTTCACCCACAGGCATCTGCACCCAGTTCTGCAGACAAATCCTCGTATCCCTGCGACGCCCCGGGCTTTCGCCCCTCACAAAGCAGTCCTGCTCCAGAGCCTGTCGGCTGGAGTTTCTCCTTCATCCAGCACTGCCCCTGCTAGACAGAAAAAAAGTTGCTGCAAATTAATCAGCTGCTCCCCTGGGCTGGGCTTGACTGGGGTGTTCACTCACACTGCCAGCCCCTGTCCCAGCACAGCTGCACAGGGGACACTCTGATCCCCACCTTGTCACACCTGGAGCCTCCCAGCCCCAGTGACAACTGTCCAGGTGATTGATTTAATAACAGGAGGCAGCCATGCCCCAGCCCCTCCTGCAGCACAGGGCTCAGGCTGGAGGAGTCTCCAGCTGACACAACACAGAGGGACAAATCAGGACACACTCTGTGCCACAGGTGGGGGCAGAGCAGGAGGGCAGAGGCTGAAGAGCTCCTGCAAGCAGTGCCTTTGCCCAAAAGCACCTTGAGTGAGATGATCTCCTGCTCGGCTCCACTTCTGCACACAAGTCTGAGCTCACAAATTCTCAAGCCCAGCAGACTTACTCATCCCAACTCACTCATGTTGCTTTGTCTGGAGGCGTAGTTTAAAAATGCAGGAATATTATTTAAAACTGTAACTGCACACCTGCTGATTTCTGTTGGGTCCTATGAGAATGCGTGGGACCACTATATTTAGAATTTAATAACTCCAGTCAATGTATGCTCTCGACTGAGACCTGCCTACATCTGTTCCCTGTGGTCCCAGGGGATTATGCAGCCTTGGGAAGCGTGGTGGGAACCTGGGTGCCCTGAACAAGACCAGGGCAGGGCTGTGCTGAGGGCTGTTAGAACATCATTACTCTGCTGAAACTGGGGTGCAGGACCTCTGGTACCTCCATGCGTGTGGAAATGTGGAAGCTGAAGATCTTCTCTCCATGCTTCACTTGCCCACAACAGAGTGAAGAAATGAAGTAAAAGCAGAAAGTTCATCAGCAGAGCTGGAAGAAGCACCATCTAGAGCAAGGGCAGGGCCGGACACTGCAGCAGCTGCATTGGATTACATTTTGGATCTATCTGAGCCGTGGAGATTTCCTGGGGCTTCTCAAGGTACAGACATTGGGCAGCAGGGCGGGGGGAACAGGCAGAAGCTCAAGCAGCTGGGGTGACAAGTGACACTGATTTCAAAGCACCCCACGCTTCCATCAACACTTAGTTTTACTTTCACAATCAACTGCAGCAGTCAAGGGAATGGGCTCAGTATCCACAGGTGCACCCGAGCCCTGTCACTGTGGGTCAGGGACACTAGGAAATCTATCCACACACTCGGATCCATCCCAGAGGAGCTGCCCTGGAGCAGCTGCACGGCCCAGGGGGCAAAACAGGCAGAGCACAGCTCATGCAACTCGAGCTTGGTCACACCAGAGCACCTGGGCACACACAGGACCTCTGCTTGGGGGAAGGGGGTCCACCAGCCCCACAGGGCGCTAAGCCCTGACCAGCAGTGGCCTCGGTGGCCACATCTGATGCACAGTGAGCCACAGTCCTGCACGAGGAGACAACTCGGACACTCGGACACAGAATGGTTTGGGTTGAAGGGACCTTAAAGCTCACCCCATTCTACTCCCTGCCATGGGCTGGGATGCCTTCCACCAGAGTAGGTTGCTCAGAGTCCCATATCCATAGCCAGCATCCCCCAGAAAATTTGGTACGTGAGCTACACACCATCAATGCCACTTTTGTGTGGCTCACATCCCAGAGCTAAGAAGGCACCATGACATCTCTCATTTCAGAGGAAACCAGCCAATTCACCCCAAACCCCAAGGTCCAGGACCACAGCACCCTTTGCATGGAGGTGGCACCTCCTCCTCTCCCTTGGGCCAGGCACTGGTACATGCTTGGCTGCACTCAGCAAACACCAGGCATGCACTGTGCTCAGCAGCACCTGGACAACAGACCTTCCTCACACCCAGCTCCACGGCAGGACAGCAAAAACCTGAGGGCAGAAACCAGGATTTCTGTCCACAACGCCGAAAAGGAGCAGAACAAAGCTCCTGGCTCTGCCAGGAACGTGCCACTCTGGAGAAACGAGTGAGCGGGGAAGAGGCGACTCCTCTTCAGCCACGGAGGGAAGAGGGGAGACAGAGGTGGCTGTGCACGCCTCACTGTCTCAGCAGTAACACAGGAGCAGCAGGAGGGGCTCCAGCTTCATCTGAATCTGTAGATATTTTAATTACCTTTACAGAGTACAAAGTGCTCAACAGCCAGGGAGGAAGGTAAGTGAACACTTTGGTGTTATTTTTTGCCCTGTGTGTTCCTACACACACCTACACCCCACAGCAGCAGGGAGGCACCGTCTGCAGGTCAGCAGGAGATCTGGGGACACATTGCTCAGGCTGAGCCCACACAAATGGGGAAGAGCCTGGAGCAGCACCGAATGCTAGCCCTGTCCTACAGGCTGCACGGAACATCCAAGGAGAAGCCACCTAGGCACAGAGCAATTTTCTTAATTGCAGTAACTGTGTTTACATGCAAAACAAGGATGTGTGCAACCCCCCCAAGACAACACTAAGCACTCACAGGCTCCTAGAGAATTTCCAGTCAGACCAAATGCCACCCTCCCCATCCCCACTGTGATCCCCTCATCAATCCATATCCCAAACAAGCTGCCGACGAACCGTGTGTCTGTCTGCCCAGAAGAGCTCCCCTCTCCACTCCCCAGACCCTTCCAACGTGACAGGAGACTCCATCAGCACCCCATACACACAGATTCCACTTCACCTCAGAAGCCACTTCTTGCTGCCCCTGCAGAGAGGCCTTTGCATGGGGCAGGTGGAGGGAAGGGCGATTTTGATGCAATGACCTCGCTCCTCTGATGAGGGGACAGTGCAGTGGCACAGCAAAGAGCACCAGGCAGAGGAAGGCAGGCACAGGTGCTCGTGGTCACCCAGCAGACACCCAAGATGTGCCACCAACACCTGGGACATGCCCTGGGCAAGGAGACAGATGCCAGGTCACAGAGCCCGCCAGAGAAATCCCGCAGCAATGAGTGGTGCAGGAGCCCCAGACAGGGACGGGGTGATGCTTCCAGAGCCCTTGGCTTGCTCCCAGCCCCTTCCCAGCCCCAAGAGAGGTAAACAGAAAGCAAAGTACCAAGGACTGCACATCCCGTACCGCAGCCCCTGGGCACACACACGGAGGCCCAGGACAGTTGGGTCACTGCCACCCCGTACCTGCACTCCGTGACACTACAGCAACAGCTCCCGCTCCGCCGGCCCCAGCGTCTGGAGCGCAGCTCCGGCCTCGACTTCCTCAGGCTGAAATACTCCGTCAGCTTCCCAAACGAAGCCATGGCTTCCGCCGGTGTCCCTGTGTCCCTCTGCACACTCGTGCATGCTACACCCCAGCTGTGCCCGCTGCCCTGTGTGCTCCGCCAGCCCTCGGCACCGGGAGGGAGCGGGGCCAGAGGGACCCAGCACAGGACAGGAGGAGCTCAGCCACCAGTTACTTGGACAGTCCACAGCATGCTCCAGTGAGCCCTCAGATCTGGAGGGTGCTAAGTCCCGTCTCCCTGAGCCAAGCACAGGTCACAGCTCAGGGCAGCTGGCGGCTGCACATGTATTTCATGTGATGCTGCAGAGCTGAGTGAAGGAGAAAGAGGAAAAATTAAAGCGGTCGCTGGAAAGGGTCCCTCGGTAGCAGTGGCACAGGTCTGCGAGCCCCCACGGCGAGTGGCACTGGGCAGGTGGAGGAGCTGCCCTCTGAGCAGGTGGCCCAGAGGGGCTGTGGTGGCCCTCAGATGAGGAAGAGGATGGGGTCTGATCTCAGAGGTGATGAGAAACCCCAAGAAATCAGCTGCTCAGATGAATTTCCAAAGGGTCTGCTCTTACAGCATGGAGAGGATCCCCGCTTGCTCTTCCCAAGGCTTTTCAGAGTCCACCAGTTTTCCACCCTCCCTGTTTTCCAGAGCAGAAGGCACCCTCAGCTGCCAGCAGCACCTACCCACCACGACTTTCCAGCCTGTCACCAAACACCTGAGCCCAAGGAGAGGAACAAGCATTTAAAGCAAGCAAGGCTGATCCAGTTAGAGGTCACCTGTAAGCTCTGCTCCCCACGCTCCAGCACAAAGCCTTTCCACAGCAGACAGCAGACATGGGGATGCTGCGAACCCGAAGGGAAATCCTCCTGCCAGCCCTCCCCTAGTCAGGAGCACTTGTCTCTGCATCCTCGGTGCCTGACGCCAGCTGGGCGGAGAAAAAACAAGGGCTTCAGAAAAAACCACCCAAACCTTGCTCCAGCCCCACGGAGCAAAGCCAGATCAAGTCAGTGAAGCATATCCAGGGGAAGGGGTGTCTGACGGCGACTCCCAGCCACGGCAAGAGAGGAAACAGCAAGGAAAACTGGTGGTAACTCAGCTGGCAGAGCCCCAAGCTCTCTGAACACCCTTTTATCCCTCCGGTGTGGATGCCATGTTAAAAAATAAACAACCTGCATTCATTGCTATTTCCCTGCTTAGAGCCATCCCCTGCAAGCAGCCCCCCCGCCACCAGGGACGGCCATTGCTGAAAGCCCTTCCTGACCTCCACTTCCCTCCTCCCTTTTCTTTCTTTTCCTGCACGCTCTGGCTCAGCTTTCCCCCTGGAATTAAATGCCTGAGCAGCTGGGTGCGCCCCGCGGAGCACGGCCCAGGGACACCCGGGCAGCCGCCCCCGCCGGCTGCTTCTGACCGGCAGAGTCACCGTCCCCGTCACCGTCCCCGCCCGCGCTTTTTTGGGGGGGGATAATTTGTTTGCACCATCCCCACTCCCTGCTCCCCGTTCCGGGCGCTGACAGAGCGAGCCGCCGCAGACCTGCACACAAAGCAGGGGCTGGCGATGCTCGGGTGGCCCCGCGGCCGTGGGGGACCTGCCAGCACCTCCACCGGGCAGGCACACGGTCCCCCGGGCACCTTCTCCCTCCCTGGCACACACGGGGAGGGAGAGCGGGGGCTGTTCCCCTCTCGCAGCCGGGGAAATAAAGCTGTTCACGCACTGCTCCGCACAGCCACCCTCCCCCGGCTCCCACCTTCTCCCTCCGATGGGCTCCGCCGCAGCCGGGGAGGGCTCCGGGGCGCTTCCCCAAATCGATGGGTGCGTGCGGAGGGCAGAGCATCCGCCGGCTGGCTCCGTGCGGCGCTGCGTGAGCCGGTAACACTGTCACCCCTCTTATCTGCCATCGGCTCCCCGTTACCGACCACGGTGAAATGCAACACGTCAAAGCAGGTCAGATGAGCCGGAGCGGAGCGGAGGAGCCGGGGGAGAGCAGAGGGGGCAGGAGGCAGCGGGAAGCAGCCCAGGGTAAGATCAGAGAAGGGGAGGCAGAAAAGGACAAACTCTTGTTTCCCTGCTATGGGAAAAGGCACAGCACCGGCTCTCCCGGAGGAAACTGGGCTGAGACACGCACACCTTGGAGTGTGAGGAGGACAGCGGGGTCACCTGGCAGCGGTGATGTTACCTGCTCCCGGCTACGCCAAGGCAACAGGAGAGGAGGCTGGACAGGGCAGCCTCCTGCCCTGTGTGGAGAGGAAGAGCGGCGTTAATTTGAATCACTCACTTCTCCCCTTCCTCCCACCACCTAGGAGAGCAGAGGAGCAGCGATGCCGCCCCAGGGATCCTCCTTTGGCATTTGCAAAGCAAAACTGTTTGGGGACAAAAGGGTAATTTGGAAGACTGCAGAAAAAAAACAGCAGGAGGATTCGACAGACCGGTGGACACAAAATCCAAGGAGCAAACCGGACTTCCCCAGCATTCCAGCTGCATGGGGGACACCCCAGAGCCAGGGACACCACACATTCCTGCAGTACCCTCCGGTGGAGGGTAAGTAGTAGCCACAGCTCCTGGCAGGGAGTCAGGCTCCCAACAAGGTTGCAGAGCTCAGTCCATGAGCCCAACAGTGCCAACACTTGGAAAATAAACAGGAGGAAATGCTACCTCCATGAAACCTCTGGATAAGCTGGGGATGGTGGCTTTGAAGGTACCAACGCCTGAAAGCTCAGACAACTCCATAAACACCCGCACCTGTGCCCAAAAAGGGGATTCCAGCCCCACAGCCCCCCGAGTGCACCCCAGTCATCCTGGATCGGGCTGACTGGGACCCATCTGGCTGAAAGCACAACCAGTGCTGGTGCAGAGGCAGCACAAGCTCCCACATCATTCCTCCAGTTATAACCTCTGCTTTTGTGCTGGTGCCTTGGGGCAAGGGAAGGGCTGTCTCCTTTCCCCCAAGGACATGAACAGCCCTCAGGCCCTTCCTTGCTCAAAGAATGAGTGGTCAGCCCTTCAAACAGAGCTGTCACACCAGCTGGCTCCCAGAGGAGCTCGGTGTCTCCTATTAGGCAGCAGAGGCAATCTGCCAAGATATTGCTGAACTCTCTAATTTCACATTAACAATCTGCTGTGCTGGGGTTTGCAGCCACGCACTCAGCGATGCAACAGCTTCCCACTTCCACTTATCAGTGGAACGAAGCACTTCATAAGCCAAACAGTGGTTTAATTTGCAGAGACATAAACTGATTTTTAAGAGGAGCTGTGGAGGAGATGTTAAAGCAGGAATCAGAACCCACACAGCATTGGGACTTGGGGGATGCTGAGCACGGCTGCACAGCCATCGCCCAGCCGTGACACACGCATCTCACACCTCTGGCTGCAGCATTTCAGACAGGAAAAATACCCACAAGTCAAACACAGCCTGGTTGTCTGGGTCATCTCACATTCCTGTGCATATACTGCTTTAGGTCCTAGAGACCAACATTCTCCATTTCAGAACCCTCCAAACACTATGAAGCCATCACAGATATGTGATGAACCAGGATATGTGATGAACCAGGAACCAGGAGCGGTCTCAGCCTGCAAACAACCACAATGCTTTTTCAGGCATAAATCATCAGAGCTGCATCCCAGCAGCTCAGACATCCTAAGTGTGAACTGGGAAGCTTCTCTGCCAGGTCCTGTGGTCAGCCAGCACAGTGGGACAAGCCAGACAGCCCTGGAAAGTGGCCCTTGCACCATTCCTAGAGACTCCTTGCAGCCCCCAGTCCCTATGCTCCTGAGCCCATTGTGAGCAAACCAGACCTGGTTACATCTCTGTGGCTTCCCCAAGCAGCTTTTGTTCCAATTACACTCCTTAAATACGGAGAGGCAGAAGTAGGGAAAGAGGAAAAGGGGGTTCTTTTGAGCTGACAGCTTCTCCATCCACTCCTACAGTACAAGAGGACCCTAACTATATTTCTCCAAGGCTCCAGTTTCACTCCACACCTGGACCACTCAACACCAGTTAAACACATCCATTTTACAGCCCGGGCTCTTCTGGGGAGCTGCATCCCTAAAAGCTACTCAGCAGCTGATGCAGAGCCCATCCTGCTCCTCCTTCAGCCGTGCTTCCTGCAGCTTATCCCTCCCCCAAGACAGCACGGGGGATGCTCACCAGTGCCCAACCTCCCAGTGTTTGGGAGAAGCAACTGAAACAGGTTTAAGCCATCGTGGGAGCAGCCACCCCATCTCTTCAAGCAAAACCTTGGCTGGTTTAAGGCTCCCTTTCTCTTTGTCCCTTTCCCAGGCTGGCTGATACCTGGAGAGCAGAACTCCAGCAACACAGAGAACGGAGCCCAGCAGGATACACAATTGGAGTCCTGGACTGGAGGTGTGACATTGAGCAGTGACAACAGCAGAACAGTCTAGAAAAGCTGCCAGGTGGCCCAAAAGAGGAGGTGGAGCCTGAGCAGCTCATCAGGAACAGAGCCTGGAGCAGGAGGCACTGCTGCTGCCCATCCCAGGATGTCCTGTGGCCAAGGGGTCATTTCACTGTGGGAGTCCTGGCAACCCAGTTTCCATCTGCTGCCATCAGAGTCCGTCTCTCCACCTGGGGAAAACACCTGCTGAGATCCCCAAAGCTGGCTGAGAGGAAGCTTCCTAATCCCCCAAGAACATCTGTGTCCTCAGGTCAGGTGGAAGAGAATTTCTTATGACCCTTCTCTTAGTGCCAGCTGGGGAGGGACCGGCCTCTCCAAGTTACCGGGGAACTCACCTGAAAGCACCATGGGGACTTCAAAGGACTTTGGGGCAGGAATTTTCTAAACTGCTGAAAACTGGCCACTGATGCCACACATCAGCTCCCAGTCAAATCTTTCAGCCAATTCAGAAGAATTTTGATAAACACTATTTTTTTTAAATAGTGTTTATCAAAGCACTGTTTCTGAGTGCTTTGAGCACTAATTCTTGGGGTTTAGGAAGTAAACTTCTTCCATCCTATTTTAAATACACCCACAGTGACTGAGGCCAAATTTTTCACTGCTGGTTAACCCAGCGTACCAGACAGTCATCAAATGTTTTGGGATAGCTATAAAAATAAAATTGGAATACATTCTTTCACAAGATGCTCAAAACCAATTATCAACATGTGCATGTGAAGAAATATGTCAAGTGCAAGTATGAACTGATTTAAGAAACAGATGCACAAGAGACATCGGAACAAATCTAGAGGAGGCCATGGAGATGCTCCAAGGGCAGGAGCCCCTCTGCTCTGGAGCCAGGCTGGGAGAGCTGGGGGTGCTCACCTGGAGAAGAGAAGGCTCCAGGGAGACCTCAGAGCCCCTTCCAGGGCCTAAAGGGGCTCCAGGAGAGCTGGAGAGGGACTTTGAAGTGACAGAACAAGAGGAAATGGCTTCCGATTGACCAATGGCAGGATTTGATGGGATATTGGAAAGAAATTCCTCTCTGTGAGGGTACATGAGTGGGCTTGGCAGTGCTGAGGTAAGAGTTGGACTCAATGATCTTGGAGGACTTTTCCAACCTTAATTACTCCATCCAGAATTCATCAAAGCATTTCATCTTGATTCTAAATGTGCCTGTGCTGTGCAAACATGAGCCCACAGTGGCACAACACACTGCAGGCTCTCTCTGGTGTCCAGCACCCTGGAGAAACACGTCTGGAGACTCCTGGAGCCGACTCCTGTGAACAGCACAGCTCTGGCAGCGACATATACTTGCTGGCAGAGCTGTGGGGCCCTCTGGGAAGTGCTACATCTCAACACAGCTGCAATAAAGTGCAGAGTGTGCAAGAGGCTCAATAATTTCAGTCTAAGCAGGCACTTTGCTGTAATTGCCAGCCGTACTGCGTTACACACACACTTCTGTGCTGGTACCTACCACGAGCCAACCACATCAATTTACTGATTTACCCAATGTATCACTTAGCACAACCACTCTAGCTCCAGCAGCAAACCCGGATGTGCTGCCCAAATTAAGGTAAAATACCCTCATTCTCAAATTAAATTAAAATACCCTCTTTCTTGGAAATAACATAGAATCACATAGGGAGAGCATTGCACTACAAGAATGGGGAAGGGTCTCAAGGGGAAGCCATAGGAGGAGCAGCTGAGGGCACTTGGTTTGTTCAGCTGGAGAAGAGGAGATGGAGCACAGAGCTCTCTGGGGCTGCAGCTCCACCCAAGGGGCAGCTCTGATCTCTGCTCTCTGTCACAGGGACAGGATCCAAGGGAATGGCTGGAGCTGTGGCAGGGCAGGCTCAGGCTGGATATCAGGGAAAGGTTCTTCCCCCAGAGGGTGCTGGGCACTGCCCAGGCTCCCCAGGGAATGGTCCCAGCCCCGAGGCTGCCAGAGCTCCAGGAGTGTTGGGACAGTGCTCTCAGGGACGTGCAGGGTGGGATTGTTGGGGTGTCTGTGCAGGGCTGGGAGTTGCACTCGTGATCCTTGTGGGTCCTTCCTATGATTCTATGAAAATTCACCTTCCCAGAGAAGCACCCAGGAAGCAGAGGTGGAATCACCACCAAATCCAGCGTGGCAGCACAGAGGCAGCCCCAGCCCCCAGCACAGAGATGCTGGTGCTGATCCAGTAACCCACCTGCAGCAGCTGATCAACATCTATCCCTTTTTGGAGCAGCATGGGATGTGCATGCTCCTGAAATCCAATTCCCTTTTTAACCTCCCGGATGGAAATTTCCAGATTATTTCATCCCACTTCAAAAGGTTCTCCTCACTCGAAGCACTGTGCAGTTCAATCATGGGCACACAGGCATAATTACCTCCCAAAGCAGTCCTGTCCCTGGTGCTGCTCCCTGACGGCTGCATAAAAACCTGGCTCAGGCTTGCAGGGAAGAGATAAGGGCAGGGAAAAGCAGCCAGCAGCACAGGCAGCTGGAGGAGTCACACAGGTCTTTAGATACTTGCTAAGTGAAAAAAAAGAGAGAAAATTTGTTGATACCTCCTAAAAATAGTTTGTTGAGTTCAAAAGGACTGAAGGAAGTCTAAAATATCAACAGTGAGGTGATGAGAGTAAACACAGCCAAAGGAGAAACAAAGGCAGGATAATTTGAGGACATTTGGAGCTGGCAGGGCTGTCTTATGGGCAAGAGGTGCTGCCTCTGCTGAAGCATTCCCCAGTGTGGCCCCATTGGCTCTGCCCCCACACTGCTTGACATCCACCCAAAATTCATATGATCCCCAGGGAATGATCTCAGCCCCGAGGCTGCCAGAGCTCCAGGAGTGCGTGGACAACTCTCAGGGATGCACAGGGTGGGATTGTTGGGGTGTCTGTGCAGGGACAGGGGCTGGACTCAACGATACTCATGGGTCCCATCCAAGTCAGGACATTCCGTAATTCTACGACTCTTTCAAATCAAAAGGGACAAAACCCCCTGATCCTGCCCAAGTGGGACAAACTGGGACATGTATAATCCCCACTTACTCAAGCAGCCTGGGAAGAGACCCAGCTCACTGCACACCAGTTGTTCTTTTTCCCTGAAAAATGAGCCCTGGCAAAACCCAAAGCAAAAATTGGAAAACTCATTAACATGATCAAGGGTTTCAGAAAATGGAAAGGAGAATAATTCATGCAATTAGAGCCGAGCAAACTTCATCAGTCTTCAGAAAAAAAATGATAATCAATATAGAGCAAGCAGTCTCTAGGCTGGGAGAGCAGGGGACTGGGTCGATGCAGCTGCCAACATCCCACAGACAGCCGGGCTCCAAGGAGGAGCAGCCCCCTTCCACAGCTGGCTCCTGACAATTGTGTCCCCCACCAACCCTGTCACACCCAGAGGGACTGTTACAAGGGTTTCCTTAGCAAGCACACAACCCCCAAGGCTTCCCAAAAGGGGCCAGGACTTGCAGTATTGTGGGTGGAGAAAGAAGAAGCAGAAAAGGGACGGAGGGGTTGTGCCCAGCTGCCAGCCTGTGGGGCAAAGCCACCCTGGCCACTGTGTGTTGTGCTGCCCCCACTCCTCCCGGTCCTGTACACACTATGGTGGCTGTTCAGTGAGCCCCTGCTGCTCCCTTCATCCCAGCCTTGTGCCCACAGCGTCCTAAACCACCTGTGACTGCTGGGCACTGCCCATGGCTGCTGTGTCCCCTCACGGGGCTCACCAGGGCAGGGAGGTGGCACCAGTGGCCACAGGCTGGAGACAGATCAAAATTCAGTTAACAGCCAGGCAGAGGAGATCACCTCAGACACAACAAAATGAGCAGGATGAACATCTGACCAGCTCCCTCTCAGCACTTGGCATGGCCTGCTTGGAAGGGAATTATGGATAAATCACAGAATCATGGAATCACAGAACGCTTTGGGTTGGAAGGGATCTTAAAGCTCATCTCACTCCACCCCCTGCCATGGGCAGAGACACCTTCCACTATTCCAGGTTGCTCCAAGCCCCATCCAACCTGGCCTTGGGCACTTCCAGGGATCTAGGGGCAGCTTCTCTGGGCAGCCTGTGCCAGGGCCTCAGCAACCTCACAGGGAAAAATCTCTTCCTAATATGCAACAGCGTCTCTGGGAAATGACTCATCCACAGGCTCAAGCTTCCCTCTGATTTGAATGAAGTCTTTCCACTGATCCTATGGACATGGAGGCACAGTCCTGAGCACCTCTCCTTCCCAGGGCTTCAGGACTCAAGCTCACCTGGACCTTTGAGCACTGGCAGCAGACCCAGCTTGGCAGCTGGGGTTTGTGTGGTGAGAGAGGCTGTTCCAGGAAGAGATGGTGCTCAGCCCCCATGCGAATTTGAATCCTCCCTACTTCCCAGACAAGCACCATGTCCCTCAGGAAGCACTGGCCCAAAGGGGCACAGACATCCTCAACAAGCCCAGGATCCAACACCAGGCACGATTTCTACTTCCAACCATTTTCTTTTCACCTCTCAAGCAGTAATTATCTCATTTCTGCATCAAAACAGAATCTATTAAAATCTTACATCCTCCCCAAAGAATAGATTAATGTAATCCTCTTACGCCACCGAGCTGGCCCTGCCTGTTGCAGTCAATGATTGCAAACTTTAAAGCCTGGAGTAAAATTTTAACTTTTCCTGTCAAAACTCTGAATAGCACAATCACCAGCTAGACAGGGATGTTGGATCTACTCAGAATAAGGTTTTCCATTTAAATTAAGGCCAAAGATTTCCCCCAGGTTATAGCAATTTAATTAAAACAAAGTCAAAACAAACCTCTACAACTTCTGAAATGCTAGTTGTGTAAAATTAAATCCTCCAGGACTGCCAGAGTACAGAGCCCAAATAGCACCCAAGGTTTCCCTTGGTACTTCGGCTTATTTCAGGAAAATAAGACAACTGACAAAGCAAATCACATCTTATCCTTCACAATATAGGCAAAATATTTAAAGCCCCACTGGGCAGGACAAAAACAATTACCCAGATGGTCAGTGCTACCAAAATGAGCAGTTGCATGGTGAGACTCCTCACCTGAGAGGAACTCTGCTGCTGTACAGCTCCAAGGCATTGCTGTCTCTGCTCACATCCCCACGTGAAGGCAGCAGGGACAGAGCTCCAGTCATGGAGCTGCTTGGGGCGCTCACATCAGCTCCCTAAGCTCTGGCACCTCAGGGACAGCCACAGGCCTGGAAGGCAGTGGGATTAGCTCTGCATGGGGCAGCCACACAGTGGGGTTCCAAGAAGCCCTCCATTTTCCAGCATGAGCCCTGAGGAACGTGAGTGCTTCCAGGACTCTGCTCCACGATGCTCACGCCATGCTCACGCCATGCTCATGCCAGGAACGCATGGTTCAAACCCGACCCCACAGCCTTGTGTGCTGAGACCAAGGCTGCTGCTGCTGAGGACAAAGCATGCAGAGAAGGAGGGAGACCCTGACATCCTGCACCATCTGCAGCATCAGCTCTTCTCACCTCTCTTCCCACCTTCACCTCGCTACTGCCTCCAAAGGATGCTGCTGTGCTGACAGAGGGAAGGGAAACCCCAGGGAGGTGTCTGTGCAGGCTGATGGGAACTGGCTGTGGGACAGGTCTGTGTCACACTGTGAAACTCACACCACCAGCAGAAAGGAGCAGAAATGAATCAGCTCAGCTGATCTGCCGAGAACCAAAACACAACCCAGTCCAACC
This sequence comes from Leptocoma aspasia, assembly GCA_013399835.1. Lineage (NCBI taxonomy): Eukaryota > Metazoa > Chordata > Aves > Passeriformes > Nectariniidae > Leptocoma > Leptocoma aspasia. The sequence continues at coordinate 111,614 of VXAX01001403.1, read as the reverse complement.
ACACTGCCTCAGGACCAGAGTGAGCTGACACATCCCACAGCCACGAAAGCACTGGACCTGACACAGGGGCAGGGGAATGACTCGTTCCAGGGCTGGGGGCTTTGAACCTTGCCCCAGCACCCACCAGGGGATGAGCCATGTGAAACTGTGCCCTGAAGAACTGTGGGGAGACAATACTCCAGCCCTTGCAAAGCATCCTAGGATCCTGACAGAGCCTGGACCACACCAGGAAAGGCACTATAACTAGTGCACATCCAGCACATTCAAACCTCAGCATTTAAGTGCTAGTGGCCAGAGGGTCTAGCCAAGGCGGTTTCTGCCCAACAGTCGGGGTCAAGGATCCACTGGGCTCTCACCAGAATTCAGTGGCTTCCCCAAAGAGAGTAGGGCAACAGCTGTAAGGCAACACCTTTTATGAACACCCCACTGGGATCTGTCAAGCTGTGCCAGGACACAGGGGAAGCAGAGCACACCTTGCTTGCAGTGTGGAGGAAGGAGGTGCAGCATCACATTCCACAGCAGAAAACCCCCCAAAATTCCAACCTCATGATGTCAATGTGGTGAGAAAAATAACTCACACCACATGCTCTGCACAGGCACTGCTAGGAAACAGCAAGCACTGACAGGAGGGAAACACCTTTTGCTTAAAAGAGAAAGTGAATTAGAAATGAAAATTTCTACATCAGTTACCAGCTGCTACGGAAGAGGAGATAGTGGAGCACAAGGCACTGAGGTCAGTGGTTCTCCCTGTCAAATACCTAAAACCAACATCACAAGTGTGTGACAGAACAGGCTACTTACTACATCTGCTCTCATCAGTGTATGAACACATAGGTTGTCTTCAGCTAAAATACCAAGGAATCCATCCCTTAGTGTCCCCAAATAAGAAAAAAAGCTTGAAGTACACCGAAGATTTGTTCATCACATTCCTGTGAGCCGTTGCTCAGCCCAATATGGCCCCTTGCACAAGCAGAGACACCAGCACACCTCAGCCCCATCTCTCAGAGCACAGGCAGGACCAGCACCACAGTACCTGCAGGGCTGAGCAGCTTCACTGTCCCATGCAGCAGCCAAGACACCTCTGCCAGCACCTCAGGCAGCTCTGGGAGCTGTGTTTCGGCCTCCCAAATACTGGAGAGCCCCATCCCACGTGTCTGCCTCCCCCCGGGCAGCACAGCTGGGTCTCTCGCTGCCCGAGGCTTGCAGCAGACACAGGTGGGAGTCACGGGGAGCACCATGACAGCAGCACAAACCTGTATTCCTGCTTCCTCCCTGGGCTGGAGGCCCCCAGGCTCAGCCATGGCAGATGAACTAACTGGGGCCGAGGCCAGCCCTTCGGGTGGAATGGGATGAGCTTTAAGGTCCCTTCCAGCCCAAACCATCCTGGGATTCTACTTTACTGCATGGTTATCCCAGATGACAACAGCTCCCCACCTGGTGACAGGCCAGCTTGAGAGCAGAGGAGACGTTTCCCCAACTGCAGCACCTCAACAGAAGAAGGGGAAAAACAAGAAAAAGGAAGGAAAAAAGGAATATTGCATCTTAGCCCAAGCTGTCCAGTGCTGGATGTCACTGCTTTGGTCCCCAGCTCCCTGGCAGCAGCTCTCTGCCCTTTTGTCACACCATGGTCTCATCCAATGTCAGACCCTCAAACCCACCTCAGCCTTCACTTCCAGTGGAAGGAGACAGCACCTTTGTGAGCCCCCAAGCTGCATCCACAAGTGTCAGCTGGGGCCTGGGACATGCAGGGAAAACTCCTCACTCCCAAAGGCCTCAAGAGAAATTCTAGAAAAAGGAGTCACAGCCTCACCAAAATCAGCAGCCCTCATCATTCTCTTCAGAGTTGTTCCAAAACACCTGGATCTGCCCACAGCAGCCCTCTGGAAACACATAAAAAGCAGAAGCTGAACACGGGTGGCCATATTTCAAACACAGAAGCTGACGGGTTTCCCTGGTGCAGCCTGACATGGCTAATCCCCTTGGGTCCCACCACAGCTCTGCCCTCGTCTTGGGGCCCACAGCATCCCCACAGGAAGCAGCAGTTTTGGGATGTTCAGCATACCCTGGGGGCTCCTTCACATCAGCTGCTGCAGAGCATGGACAAAGGAGGGCCACAGAGTGAGGGCAACCAGCACCCACAGATGGGCAAGGCCACCCCATGCTGCCCTGCAGCATTCAGGCTGCCAAAAATAGTCTGGGACTTTTTCACTCTAATATCCTCAGGCTCTGCCCAGCTGGGCAATGGTTCCAACTCAGCTGTCTCTTTCCAGCCGTTCACTTTCCAACAAAGCTCAGCTTTCCCTCCCTGTGCAGTGAAACCCATGCCCCCCTCTGCTGTGGGGGCTATGGCAGGACCAGGCACTGCAGTGCTACATGGCAATCCATGCCCTCAGCCTCCTTGTTGGCCAGAGATTTGGCCACAAATGGGTGGGACCTAAAGAGGTCAGGGGATGTTTTTCTGCTTGGTGCTCGCAGCAGGGCTGGAAAGGTGTCCCTGCCTGCCTGGACAGGTGTCAGGATGGTGTTCAGAGTCCATGGAGTGACCACACAGGAATGCTGCTCGGCAGGACCAACCTCCCCAACCCTGCACCAGCAGATTAAAGCAGGAATAATGCACCAGGGAAGCAGCCTCTTGTCCTGCAGGAGGGACACTCACCAGGACAACATGACCCACGTCCTTCCCAGTGCAAAAAGTTTGGCATCTCTCGTGCCACCCCCAGGGATGCAGAGCAGGCAGGGCACATAAGCCTTATGGAAAAATCCTCACCACATCCAGGACAACACGTTTTAAAAGGTCACTCTGCATTTCATGCATGGAGCAAGGAAAACTGCAAACAAGCAGTGAAGGTGGGAAGTACCAGAGGACATCAGACAGGCCACACTGTCACCGCTGGCAGGCCGGTGCTGTCCCAGCCAGGTGGAGATGGGAGCTGCCAGCAGAGCAGCCAGACCTGTGAACGCTCATGGATGAATGCTCTTGGAACAGCCCCTCGTGGCTCAGGAATAAGATGTAGCAATAATAGGGCAGCTCTGGCACTTGGAGCAGCTTTCCTGCTACAGACACTCAGCCCAGAGCACAGGACTGGTGGTGTCTGAGCCAGGTGTCACCCATGGGGCACATCTGCCACCCTGGGTGCCACTGCTTGGGAGGTTGGTCATGGCTGAAAGCCACCTGAATCGCCTCGAGATGAAGGCAGTGAGTCCAGCCCTGGAGCAGGATAAGGGCCAAGACTCCTTTGGCCCCAGATTAGGCCCTGGCATCCCAAGAACCCAGCCACGGGATCACAGAGAGGTGCTCAGAGCTAAGGCTTTTTCAAGGCACCAAGATGCAAATAAAAATAGGTAACATGAAAATTAAAAAATAAATAAAGATGCAAAGCATCTTTTCCATCCACAGAAAAGCCTCATGCAGAACTACAGCTGCAGGAGCCAAGCTGTGCAATCCAAGCTTAATAATCCTCCCGCCAGCCTTGGAGCTCTGGTGACTGGTGATATCTAGGCTCCCCAGGGAATGGTCACAGCCCCTAGGCTGCCAGAGCTCAGGGATGCACAGGGTGGGATTGTTGGGGTGTCTGTGCAGGGCCAGGAGTTGGACTCAATGGTCATGAGTTTATTCATACTCAGGACATTCCATGATTCTGTGATAAGTCTGAAGATGTCCCAGCCATCCTCAGGTCCCTTTTCTTTGGGAAGCTGCATTCCCTGCTGAATCTGCCTGATTTGCAGATGTGTCTTTGTTACCTGCCCACTATTTGCAGAGGAGCACATCAGATTAAGGTGCCTCCCAGGCACCAGCTTTGAGTCTTTGATTTACTCTTTCATGGGTCACTGTCTCTGTAAATGTCTATCAAAGACAGCTGCCAGCACAGTCAACAGCTGCACCCGTGGTTGAGCACAAAAAATGAATGAGGCTTTCCTCTCAAATTACTCCCGCTTCACAGAGAAGGCTGTGAGGGCAGAAAGCAGGGGACAGGAAGGAAGAAAAGGTCAGATCATGCAGCAAATGCAGCACAGAAGTCAAATCAGCACAAGTAGGATGGGACAGTGTGAGCTGGGCTAGCAGAGCCCTCTCTCTCTCCCCTGCCCAGGAGCAGGGCAGGCAGCACCAGGCTCAGCAAAATGTCACCGCATTTCCAAAAGGCATTTTATAAAAAAAGCTACTAAAAATGACAGTCAGCAACCCTGAAACTCTTAAGAAATTGGGGCAAGCAAGGATTTTTGAGGATAGAAAGAAAAGAAATCACAGAAGAAACCAGAAGCAACCTGCTGGAACGGGGTTTTTGGTAGTAGCCCTGCAACAGCACATCCCAAATCCTATGCAGTTTATCTCACATTGTTCCAGCTGATGTGACCCAAGTACACACAACACAGAGAGGATCCTGCTTCCCTGGCACACAGTGCATGTGGCATTACAGCAAAGGACAGGGAGAAGGCAGAGGAGCAACAAGGCCCTTTGCCACCCCAAAGGCTCCAACTGCACCAGCTCCTCCGAAGGGGAAAGCCTCTCCAGTAACATTAGGGCAGTGCAAGAGCTGCACAGCAAAGGGAGGGAGCCTGACTCTTCTCCCTTAGCAGCTGGCTGGATTAAAGATTTAACGCAATGGGTCCCTTTGGAAAAAATTACACAGGCTATTAAGAAAGATGCGCCTCTCATCTGATGAAATCCAGCAAACATTGCAGCTATCCAGGCACCCGAGCAGCCCTGTGGAGCAAAGGAAAAGCTGCAGTTGCTCTCATGAGCCCTTTCTGGATGCAGCAACCAATGGGTAAAGCAGCAGCTCCATTAGCAGTAAAGTAAATGTGCAGACACAGGCGTGCCGTGCCTGCGGAGAGTAAGGCAGACCTTGATTCCAAGGGAAGAAGCAAAGGGATGCTCGGCAGTGATCGCTCACTGGCTCCCACTGGAATTCAGGGGCTCCCAAGGCTGCAGGAACAGGACAAACAGCCCCAGGCCAGGGGCAGCAGGGAGCTTCAGCACCTCACAGGGTCTTCCTTCCCAGTGAAGAGTGAGTGACATGGCCATCCCCCTCGAAACCACGGCACCCTGGAATCCAAAGCACTTGCTGGTTCTGACAGGCAGGAAGGAATTAACCCCGGTTCCCTCACCCAGGGCTGACGGGACCAGAGGAACGCAGGCTATCACAGCATCAGGAATATCATATGCTAAAGAATCTCATGGCTTTGGGGAGATAACCCAGTTTAGTATAGCATATATATCTGCAATATATATTATATAGCAAGTGCCACTTCCTAAGCAGCACAGACTACATTAAATTGGACTCCAATGCCCCCTGAGTGTTCAGCACCTTCACTATGGAGCCTGAGCAGTAAAACATTGGACTTGTCCAGGGGAAGCAGATGCAGGAGAAGAGTTCACACAGCAGAGCTCCCATTGGCATCCACAGAGCAAACCCATCCACCCAGCACAAGGCACCTGCAGATAATATTCCCAGGGAACCAGAGCTGACACCCTGGGCTCGCTCACAGATGCAGGGAGCATTTCCAGGTCTTAAGTGTGAGTTTCCAGGTCCAGACACCTGCACACCTCACACTCCTTCCTGCTCTCTGGGCTTACAGCTGCCAATTCCCACTCCTTTCCAAAGGGAACCTGTTGGCTTGGATGCTGTGCCAGGCTCTGCTGCAGAGATCCAGGTGCTTTCACAAGCACACAATGTCTGGAGGAAGGTTACACTCGTGGATAACACTCCTTTGCACTGGATCTCTGCTGCAGTTTGCTTCCCACATGCTGCACACACCTGGAGACAGGTGCTTGAAGCAACTGCCCCCACCACCTTCACTGCTGTAGTGCTTTGTTCCTTGGAAAGGCCATTCTACAGTCCCAGCCTGGCTCTGGAAACATCCCATTCAGCCAGGCACTACCCTGTGGTGCTGTTCCCCACACCACAGGACTGGGCTCAGTTCCATAAACACAGCCTGTCTTCCACCCACCCCACTGTCTTCATCCATCAGATCCTCCCAGCTTCCCATAGCACAGTGAAGCTGAGCCACTCGTGTCCTCTCCCAACCCTCCCCCTCTCCCTTTAAACCCCTCATGGTTCAGGAGCTTGTGTGAAAGCTCCTGCAAGACCCGGATGAAGGTGGACTTACAGAAGGAAATAACAGCTAAAATTCAGTTGCCCTGATCCAAGCAAGGATGCCCACAGATTTCCAAACTCCAGTGGAGAGAGAAGTTGGAAAAACTGGAAAAGAGATGCCTGCAGACCGTCTGAGATGATGACTTGGTGTGAAATGCCAACTCCTGCCATCGATGTGGGAGGCATGGGCAGGCTGCAGGGCGCTGCCCTGGGCTGGCCCTTCGGGGTGACAGCAGCTCCTTACCTATGTCCCCCAACACCCATAAAGCTCATGGGGCTGCCACAGGCAGAGCACTCCTCACTTCTGCATTTTTCTGCTATAAGCGCCAGCATGGCTCCAGCAGAGCAACACCCTCCCCAAAGCCACAGTGCTGCCTGTGCACCCCGTGAAAGCTGCTGGGTTTGGGAAGAGCCTCAGCACCCAGTGACTGCAGCACCAGGAGCAGCCCCAGCAGCTCCACACCCCTGTTTCTCAGCTAAACTGTCAGCTTTGAACACTGGTGCTTTTGGCAGCTCCCTGCGGCCAAGGAGAGAGCACAAACACATCCCACTGCTCAGCTGGTGAGCAGCTATTTGCAGGTTATTAATAAATCATTTACTGTTTATGGCAATCATTCTGCCAAAACACAAACAAAAAGCATTGCAGTCACTACCAACGAAGCTGCCTGTTCACACAGGTCAGGGAAACAGATGTTTTGGGTACTGCCTTCTGAAAAGGGGGTTTACAGAACCCTGGGTAGCCCAGGCTCCTCCAGCTGTGACAGCTGTGCCTATACGATGGTGTCCAGGACAAACTCAGCCTCCTGCCAAAGCCCTGTGCTGAGGAACAGACAGCAACAGAATCACTCCCTGCAGAAGTTCTCCTGAGGAGCTCGTGCTCCCTCCAGGCACTTTTTGGCAGGGCTGCATGGAACCCAGCAGGGCTGTGGGTCTCTCCCCCACCTTCCCACAACTTGCGAAGGACCAAGCCCCTGAGTCACCCCCCAGCACTGCAGATGGGTCCACAGGCTGCTGACAGCCTCTTCACCCTGCTTCCTCCCAAAATGCTATGGGAAAAGCATAGAAAGGAGCAAAACTGCCAACCTGCCCTTACCTTGCTGTTAAACAGGGAATCTGCTTTCATCAGCACATCAAGAGCCTGCGGAGATCAAGGGAATACATTCCTCCACGCACTCTCCAGGGCATGGAGCTATTTGCAACCTGAAAAACAGCTGCTGTCACTGTACATCTGAGGAATGATCCTGAGCACAACAACATGGCTTTAAAGGAACAAGTACTGCCCACACTTCAGCTCTCTTCAAAGTGGCTCTGGATAGACTGGAAAGTGATTTGCAGGCACATTGCAGGCAGGACCAGAACCACCCCACCCACAGAGACAGGGCACAAGGATCCCCCAAACCCCAGCACTACCACCAGATCTCTGCAGATCTGCTGCTGGCAGCCCCTCTCCAGAGATCCCTGTGGCCAAGGCCCACTGTGAAAGCCCTGGCCAAGGTGGAAGTGCCCATCACAAACTGGGAGGCTGAGACAGGGCCTTGGGGACATCATGTCAAGGGACATGTCAAGGGACCTCCAGGGAGGAGGAACAGCAGCATGAGCTGAAATTGTGTCATTAAAGACCAGAATTAGGTTTTCTGCTTAAACAGAGTGAAAACAAATCAAAGGACCAGAGCAAGACACAACTACATCATAATGTGCCCCCCAATAGGCACCTGCACAGCAGATGTGCCCTTGAGACACCTGGGGACAGAGCAGCACCTGTCCCCAAGCCAGGAACCCTGAGCAGGTTGGCCTACAGTGTCAGGAGTAGACATTACCCTCCCTCCCCATACTCTCTGAATAATTAATCCTCCAGAAATTAGTCAAGTCTTTAACTAAGCCAGCTCAGCAAATGTAGTAAGGAATTTCTAGGTCAGAACTACAAGCGCTGGGGAGGGGAAAAAAAATGAAAAGAGTCTTAGTGCTCTGCCTCCTGTTCATTCCCAAAGGATTAGCAACCTGCTCTGCCTCTCCCTACCAGAGCAAGCACCTCATAGCAAGAGCTTAGATGGGAATCACACCTTGTCAAGCCTGACATCCCTGACACCACCAAAGAGCACATTTCTGTGCAGAGCATCTCTCTCCATCTCATACAGCTCATTCCCAGCACCGAGAGGGAAGCACCCGTGACAATTATATCTGTTACGTCCCTCCTGCTTCAATGCCTTTGATGTCTTAACCACCATCTTCTGCAGAGGCATTTTCCCTCTCCCCAGAGCTGTAACCCAGGCATAGAGCTCACAGCAGAAGCCCCAGGAGCACCAGATTTCACAGCACCAGAGAAAGAGCAGCCTCTGTGAAGGCTCTCTCAGCCCACCCATGAGGTACCATCCATCACTGTGCCCGGCAGCACAAAGGGCAGGCAGGTGACCGGGCACAAGGGACAGCAGCAACTCCCACAGGGCACTGGGGGACACATGCTCCTTCAGCAGGAGCTGTATCCAATGCTCCAAAAGCATGAGCTCTGTCCTCCTTGGAGACAACCCTTGTGAAAATGAAGAAGTAATTCTTCAAAAAGATGGAACTTCCATGAGATATAGATATTTGGCCACCCAAAAGAGTCTGGTGGGGAGTGAAGAGCACATGGAGGTGGGGCAGAAGAAGGCAGTGGGATCAAGACAGAGTAGAGGGTTGAGCACAAGTGAGGGGCTCCAGCAGGGCATCCCAGTCCCACAAGCGCAGAGCCATGGGAGCAGCAGTGCCTAGCTGCCCTCTTGTGCCCCTACCCCACACACCATGGGGACATAAATCACTTCCCCCCTGGGGACCCACCCTGCAACAGCTCCAGTCTCCTGCTACTCCCTCCTCTCCTCCCACCTTCATCTGGAAAGCAGGGGGGTCTGCATGAGGGATCAGAGACAGGGGCAGTGCTTGCAATTTCCCAGTTCTCAAGGAAAGAGTTCACCCTGAAATTCCACTGTGGGAGCACGCAAGAGGGGGCAGAGGGCTCTAGTGACAGCTGCCAGACCCCACTGACCATCCCCATGCAGACAGGATGCAGGAAGGAAACATAGAGGGATCAGACTCCTGCCAGGAGCCTGGGGTGGAGGAACACATAGAAACCTGCTCTTACCTTTGCTCAGGCATTAAAACAACCCTGACCACCATTCCTACAACCTCTGGGCAGCTGAGGAGGTGTTCACAGGCAGACCCAAAGAGGGAGCGTGCCAGAAACCAGGCAAGGGACACAGCCCATGCTGCACCCACCTGCCATGTGCTGCATTGTGCCACCTCTTCTTTCTGCAGTCATGAAGACCATGTTGTCCACAGGCAGCTCCTCCCAAGCTCTCCCTGACCACACACCTGCTTGTCTCTTCCTTCAGGTTAACCCGAAGGACGCTGCACTTGGAGAACATACAACACACATCCCCCAAGGGCCTGTGCGGATCCACATCCACCAAGCCCCTGCCCCAGCTCCAGCACCCCCAGCTTATCCCTGCACTAGTCACAGGTTGGTTTTTCCACCTTCTCTTTCTGCAGTCTGAGACAGACATGGACAAAAGGAGAGCAGAGGAGGGCAGGGAGTCAGGGAGCAACAATGCAGAGGATTGGTCCTGACACCTGGTGGGGTACACACTCTCCAAGGGGCTCCATCCCTCTGTCCCGCGGCAGGAGCACTAAAACCTTGCTGGAATGGGGATATCCCATGTTCCCTTCTCTCACCCACATGGCAGCAGTGCAGATGGCAAAGGCTGAGGTTGGTGCAACTCCATTCCAGCAGGACCACGTGCTCTTGGAATGAACCCTCCTTCCTGCTCTGAGGGGGTGTGCAGCCAGAGGACAGGTCCCCGCAGGAGCAAAGGGACCATCGGGGACAGACGAGGTCAGCACAGCAGCTCTGTGCCCCAGGCAGTGCCTGGCTCTCAGGGGTGCTGGGGACCCAGAGCAGCAGCAAGGGGGGCATGGCCAGCACCCCCTGCCTGTCACCCCAAGGGAGGCGGGGTGGCCACAGATAATGCTGCCATTGAGCAGCCACTCGCCCCAGCCCATCTGCAGCTCTGGGAGCCCGGGGCACACAAAGCCAACACTGGGCCATGGCCAGCCCTGCCAAGGCAGGGACACAGACCCGCCTTTGTGTCTGCAAAGGCAAAGTTAGCTTTGGGGAAAAGATGAGGGAGAGCTCCACTGGAGCCTGTGCTTTGGTTGCTTTTAACTTGGAGATGGTAACACACGTTGCAGATAGCAGCAGAAGTGTCCAACACTCCGCTTCTCCTGCCTGCCCCTCTCATGAGACCAGGTAGGGGGCCCATCACAGGTACCCCCTCGTGCAAGGGCATGGAGCACACGGAGGGGCCATGAGAACACTCTCATATCAACAGAAGACCAAGACAAGAAGGGTTTCATAGAATCACAGAATGGTTTGGGTTTGAGTTGGGAGGGACCTTAAAGCCCATCCCATTCCACCCCTGCCATGGGCAGGGACACCTTCCCATACCCCAGGTTGCTCCAAGCCCTGTCCAGCCTGGCCTGGAACACTTCCAGAGATCCAGGGGCAGCCACAGCTTCTCTGGGCAACCTGTGCCAGGGCCTCACCACCCTCACAGCCAAGAATTTCTTCCCAAAATCCCATCTCACCCTGTCCTCTGGAAGTGGGAAGCCATTTCCTTTGTTTCATCACTCCAGGCCCTTGTCCCAAGTTCCTCTCCAGCTCTCTTGTAGCCCCTCCTCTTGTATGGTTTGACACATCCCAGCTCAAATCCTTTTATCATCCCTGTTTTTCTTTTGCCCCCAGATTGGCAGAGAGCCAGGGGCTCCAAAGAGTTCCTTCAGGGGACCAAAGACAAGCGAGGCCTGTGCTTCTGCCCTTGGACCTGGCCCATCCTGTCCCTCCCCAGCAACTGCATTTCACATCCCTGCCAGCAAGGATTTCCATATGCAGAAAAACAAACCCCCAAGGACAACAGGTTTTATCCCACTTCCTTCATTTCCCAGCTCTGGAATGAGATCAGGTCTGCTGCCTGCAGCGAGCCAGCAGCCTGTCCTCACTGCTGCCCGTGCCACACAACAGCACATGCGCTGCACACCCCTGGGGTCACTCTCAAGTGATTGCAGCATGGATCTCACAGGTGGGAACATTTAGCAGTGGCCACTGATGGCTGCTCAACAGCCAGGACAGCTCAGCCAGCACATGCTTCCAAAGGGATCCTCCCTGAAAAGGCAGATTCTCCCCGCAACTTAATGTGAAAAACAACACCAAATATAAAGGGAATCAGGAAGAACTGTTTTCCCCACTCTGGAAAGTGCACGTCATCGATGGAAATTGAACAGATGTGTTTAACAACTGCTGCAGTCAAACTGTCAGATGTGACAGCACCTGGTTCTCACTCCTCAGGGACTGTGGCCTGACTCGCCCTTTGCAGGGTCCATCCCACCCCTCACCCCAGGGACTGTCACAGCAGTGGCTCCTGGGCCCTTGGCAGCCGAGAGTCCATGTGCCAGCACACAGCCATGCGTGCTCTGCCTCCCAGCAAGCCTGTGCCACTGCAAGGGACAGAGACATGGAGACCCTGCCCAGCAGTGACCTGGATGATCCCCACACACCAGCAGCAGGTCAGTGAGAGGTGAGTGACACCTGAGTCCTGCACAGGAGAGCAGCCCCATGGCCAGCCCAGCTAAGCTTCCCACCCACACAGGGACACGACCCCCAGGGACCTCTGGTCCAGCACTGTCCCATCCAGCAGCTTCCGCTCACCCCCTCTCTCAGGCCTGAGCAATGAGCTCATTTTAAAGGAAGTTAATGGCCTTAACATGAAGGATGGAAGACTTAGATTGGATACTGGGAAGAAACTCTTCCCTGTGAAGGTGGGGAGGCCCTGGCACAGGGTGCCCAGAGAAGCTGCGGCTGCCCCTGGAAGTGTCCGAGGCACTTTTTGGCAGGGCTGCAGGGAACCCAGCAGGGCTGTGGGTCGTGGTTGTGTCCGGGTTAGACAGGGCTTGGAGCAACCTGGGATAGTGGAAGGTGTCCCTGCCCATAGCAAGCAGTGGAATGAGATGAACTTTAATGCCCCTTCCAGCCCAAACCATTTCATGATCCCAGCAGCCATGAGCCTGACTCTCTCTCTGTGAGGAGACAAACCTCCCTTCCATGCTCTGATATTAAAGCAGAACGTGCTGCCCTCTTTTGGGATGATTATCAATCACTGGACTGATGATAAACTGCATTAGCTAATGGATTACATTAATTTCTTATTCGGCAGTAAAAAGCAGATGTGTGAGTAGGAACCACAGGCTTTTATGTTCATATATCCTTTCTCCCCTCTATTTGGCACCAGCAGCCAAAATTTATTCGTGCTTCCTCTTTACCCCAGCAGACATGCACAGCTTGGCAAGAGTGCCCAATGCATTCACACACTGCCACGCTGGTGGTCATTTATTAATTACATGGCCCCATGCTCGTTAGCCTGCAGCCTGGGGTGTTAAGAGAGGTGATGTGCCCTCTTCAGAAGCCAAGGCACAAGGACAAACTGCTGGGGAAAGAGAAACCCTCCCCCAGGAGTGGGAACTGGGGAGGATCAGTTACACTATAGAGGGAAAAAGCCCAGCATGGACCCAGGCTATCATGAGCCAGCCTGCCACTCCAGAGAGCATGGCAACGGGAAGGAAAAGGGCCAAATGGGGTGAGACCATCAGCAGACACTATTGTGGGCTGAAAGGGTTACTGTCCCAGGGGAACAGCTGATGCACAGGAGTCTCAGCCAGTGGGAGTCACAGCCCCTCTCATGGCATGGTGCAGGCTCCCCTGAGGGGATGCTCACTGGGATTTTGTTAGCAAAAAGCAGGGAGTATAGGGAAGTGCCTATAAAAAGCTGTCAGGACAGAAACCTTCAGCATCAAATTTTCCTCCATTAGAGATAATAGAGGAAAAACTCATCCACTAAAAAGAGACCTCTCAGTGCTTTTTGTGCACAACTGCTCCATTTTCCTCTGTTTCAGCTCATGACACCTGTGCTTTTAGCCCCCAAGCCCTGACATGCCTGTCCCTCACTGCCTCTTGCACATTCCCACTGTGACAGACAGAAAAAGGCAGCTGCCAGCTTTCAGCATCACTGAATTTCAGACAAATCTGAGCCTGGCTTCAGTCTCCACAGTGGAACTGCTGCTGCTCCAGCATTTACATTCAAAGCAAATTTGTGGGGGAGAAAAGCACAACTGAGACCATGATGTACAAATCATTACCTTGCTTCACTAGAGCTGGACACTGATGCAAAAGGAATATTTGCATCACATCCTTAGTCACACCTGCTAATCAGGGCTCCTGCTCTCAGCCAGCCAGGACTGAAACTGGATTAACGCACACAACCAAGTGAACTGCCTCCCTTGCTCCTGGCCCAGCTGGGGCTGCCAAGGCAGCAGAAAGCATCTTCCAAAAATTATTTACCCTCAGAAAATCTTACAAACTACAGGCCATTATGTCCCTGCCTATTGCAAGGGGGTGGAATGAGATGATTTTTAGAGTCTCTTCTCTGATTCTATGACAATTGACAGGTGGAAGTCTGGAAACCCCAGTTTCAGCCAGAATTATTTTTCTGGTTGTAAACTGGAGACTGCAACCTCAGCCAAGCAGTTATGGATTGAATCTCTGTGTCTGACACAGAGAAAGGTGTCAGGGAAATTTTACTGCAACACAGCAAATGGGGTTTGCCCTTAAGCGCTAGACAAATCTTCCAGTTCATTACCCAAAGTTAAGAAACACTTGGACAAATTAGAGATTGGAAAATCGAGGCTGCAGAGCAGCTCTCTGATTACCTTAAACTGACCTGCAAAAGAAAACATCCCATCTGCCACTCCTGGTCACCCTCCCCACACAACAGCCCCATCAGTAACATCCCGCGTGCAGGGCAGGGGTGGGCAGCTAATTACAAAACTTCCTCCCTCACTTTGTGGGCATCTCTCAGCCAAGGGATGCTCTTCCCTGGTTTGCCTGGAAAGCTGAAACAAAGCTGAGGCATCCTTGGGCTCCCGAAGTACAGGGGAAGCATCAAATTTCTGACAAAGAAGAAAGTCTGGAAGCAAACTTCTGCAGTTCAAGCGACGCAGACTGCAGAGAATTTAAAAAGCAAGATGCAGGCAAAAAGAGTGCAGCAAGTGGGATGAGTGTAACTGCCAAGGCCATCAAGGGTATCCTGACCACAGCCAAAGGGGAGCTGGGTCATCACTTCTCTCCCCAGTGACTCTGCTCTCCCACCTGTGCTGCTCTTGCAGCCAGGGAGGGAGGTTTGCCGGAGGCAGAGGACAACACCAAAGGGAATTGGGCACTCCGTGATAGTCCCATACACCAACAGACACATGGGGCCTGTGCTGCTGAGGAGCAAAATCATTGAATCATGGAATATCCTGAATTGGAAGGACCCACAAGAATCAATTTCTGGCCCTGCACAGACACCCCAACAATCCCACCCTGCATGTCCCTGAGAGCACTGTCCCAACACTCCTGGAGCTCTGGCAGCCTCGGGGCTGGGACCATTCCCTGGGGAGCCTGGGCAGTGCCCAGCACCCTCTGGGGGAACAACCTTTCCCTGAAATCCAGCCTAAACCTCCCTGCCACAGCTCCAGCCATTTCCTGTCCCTGTCATAGAGAGCAGAGATCAGAGCTGCCCCTTGGGAGGAGCTGCAGCCCCAGAGAGCTCTGTGCTCCATCTCCTCTTCTCCAGCTGAACAAACCAAGTGCCCTCAGCTGCTCCTCCTATGGCTTCCCCTTGAGACCCTTCCCCATTCTTGTGTCACTCCCTTGGACACTCTCTAACAGTTTTAGATCCTTCTGATATTATGGAGCCCCAAAGTGCCCCCAGCACTCGAGGTGAGGCTGCCCCAGTCAGGGACAATCCCCTCCCTCACTCGGCGATGCTTGGCCCAATGCACCCCAGGACATGGCTGTCCCTCCTGGCTGCCAGGGCACACTGTGACTCACATTCAATTTGCCAGTGACCAGAAGCCCCAGGCCCTGAGGCAAGGAAGGAAGGTAGGGAAGAGCCAAAGCAGCCGGAGATGTTCCTTAAACATGGCAGCCACAGGAACCAGCTTCATCTGGTGCTTCAGGAATGAAGATCATGGTACAGCTGAGGGTAGCAGGGGGCTCTGGAGATCCCCCAGTCCAGACCCTTCCCAGCAGGGCCAGCTACAGCTGCTCAGGACAGCTTCTACTTGAGTTTTGAATATCTCCAAGGCTGAAGACTCCACAACATCTCTGAGACTAGCCCAGTAAAAAATGGCATTTTTTTATGTTTTAAGTGTAATTCCTGTGCTTTAATTTGTGCTCTCTAACCCTGTCTTGGCACCAGCACCCAGAGACGAGCCCACCTGAGGGCAAACCCCTCCACATGGTAACAGAGCCGGGCAGGGCTCACTGCCAGGACCTGACATCAGAGCTACAGACCAGATTCCTGTGGGTGCTCAGCACTTCAAAACCCACCTGTGGCTGCTGTGGATAGGGAACCACAGCAGCCAGGGTGGGAAGGAGTGGTTCCCAGCCCTCCTCCCAAATCCATGCAAAATCATGTTTTACCACAGCAACACATCTCCTTCATAGCCACAACAAAGCAATTGAAATTCTCATGGAATGGAAAGAAAATAGGTTTTTGCCCTTAAAAGACAGACCCCAAAGGACCTGTGATGAGATGCTGTTTCTTGTCTCCCCCAAAGCCTGTTTCAGCACCTCTGGCCATAGGTTTGCTCTCAAGAACTTGTCCAGCTGGGGCCAAGAGGTTGAGGAAAAGTACATGCAGGAAGCTATAAACACCCACACTTCTGACTTCAGAGAGGCACCTGGCTTTTCCCTCTGCAGAGAGGGTGCTTGGGCACAAACCCACCTTGGGAAATGTTCCCTGTTGCTGTCACTGCAGGACAGAGCCGAAGAGCAGCAAAGCTCCACTACCACAAAACCTGGATTACTCCTTCCACTTTTCCAATGCTGCCACAGGACCTGGGAAATTGTTCTATCAGGCAAAGTAAAGTGCATAGTACCAAAAGGATGCTCACTGCAGGTTTGGTCCTGTGGTCTGGCAGCAGCTGCTTCCCAGAAGAGGATTTATTCCATACTCCAGGACATTAGCACTGACAGCCAGGACACAAACCCACAGCCCACACAGGATCCCTTACAGGAACGGTCCCACCTGTCTTCTCTCACAAAGGAGGGTTGAGCTCATACAGGGCCCAGTCACTGCATTTTTAGCCAAATCTTTGGCAGTATTTGCAGAGTGAGGATCACTGGCCTGGCTACATTAATGATTTTGACTTCTTTGCATAAAATGGTCCCAGCCAAGTGAGCCAGGAAATAAACAACTTCAGCAGGTTCCTTCAAAAAAAAAAAAAAAAAAGGAGAAAAAATCCCCTTTTCCCAAGACAAAAAAAAGACCCTCAAGA